>JAUMJL010000169.1:772500-1327500 GCA_033558185.1 Dromococcyx pavoninus | reverse complement strand
CTTTTGCTTCCTTTTGGAAGTTTACTTCACTGTGTACTTTTAAACAAGGAAATGTCTATACTTACCTGAAGTGGTAGCAGAGTATAGTAGGAAATTGTTTGTTTAGAGTAATTTTGAAATATTAAAAGCCACCTTTACCATTATTGAATTTTACCGAGATGTATCTATTAGCCTTTTAGTTGAAAAGTCTTTGAACTTGTTAAAAGAACAATGTAATTTCAGGTTGTTTCAGTTACAGACAAAAGCCCTAGCCAAATATGCTGTGTTAAGTCTTTGTTCTGATATTGTTGCCCTTGATGAACAGAAAATCCTATAGAAGACCATAGTGCAAATTCAGAAATTGTAGCAACGAACCTGATTAAATTTATCCAGTGGACTTTAGTACCTATTTTCAAATTCCTTTCTCACTGTCTCCCATGACTGTGTTTTAGTGTCCTAGAGAAAGGCTCATATTACTGATGTGATAATAATGTAAACACTGTGATTGCAAAGTACTGCATTTGTGGGTTTTCTTGGCTTGAAATATCTCAGTCAAGAAGGACTTTTTTGAACACTTTTAAAATTAATTCATCCATTATCAAGAAATATATATGAATGCAGTAACTACGGAAGTTTAGAATTTTATGATAATATTTTCCATTTGTGTAATTAAATGAGTCATAAAATAGGTTCCAATCCAGTGCACTCTACTCCACAACTGCAAGAGTTCTTTCAAAAACCATTCACAAAATTCTTGACAGTAAAAGTAGATGAAGAAATTTTTCTGGTCTACAGGTGTAAATGCTATCATATAATTACATTAGTACTCCAATTCAAAAGAATATTTCGGTAAGAAGGAAATAAGGTCTTTGGATTCAACTTGTTTCAAAACTTTTGAAAGGATGAAAAAATATAATTTAAAAAACTTATGAATAGGTTGAGCTATTTTTTTTATTGTGCACATACTAATGTATGTTTAAAATAATACATAGTAGGGTACATTTATACTTATGTCCTACCACCACACCTCCACACCTCCACAAAGACATACATACAGAAGACATGCATGCGTCATACAAGAAGAACAGTGAGTTATGTTAACTGAAAGAACTGTAATCCATTCTGAATCCTAGTACTATACAGACAATACAAAATTCTGAGATCTACTTAGGACTTTCTAAATTTCCCTGAACCTTCTCCACAAGGTAACATGTTTGTTCAAACATGTGTTTTTATGCTTGTATGCTTTACAGCATGACTTAATCATTAATAAAATAGTTAACAACTATAATCATAAGGATAGTGAAGTCAGAGATGGGAAAGAAACATGTCATATAGTGTACCTTCTCATTTACCACTGTATATATTTGCTTTGTGCGTTTGTATTTTAAAATTCCAAAGAAATTTGCTTTTCCTCCTGTACATAGGCATATTCTTGACATACACATGCAATACCGTCTCTTTACCGTTTTTTGGTATAACTTTTTCCCAAGTATTTTCTTCTTTTGGTGTCTAATGGTCTGGGTAAGATCTGTTTGAGAGTTAAGGAGGTTACATAATGTGTATTGAAGGGCAAAAGTTCTTGTGATGTGAATTTTAAAGAGTTGTGTGGAAAGGGTTAAAATGTTTCGAACTAGCCATGCGTTGCACTCGAGTGATTAGGTGTAACTCCCAATTAAAGATCAATAAGACCTTTAAAGTGATTTATAAAAATGGATTTGTAAGAAATGTCCATTTAGAAACTACTGTGAGTAAAATCACTATACTCTCTGTCATATTGATCGGGCCTTTATGTCTAAACACGCATTAACTGGGGCAGACAATAAAAATTAATCCTCTTCTTTCATAAAATGGAAGGTCATTTTCCCGACCGTCCCTAGGGGGAATGATGTCATTAAGTATGCTACTAAGACATTTTATTAAATCTGACTAGGCTGTTTGCATAGAAGTAAATTAGAGAAGTCAATATTGGAAAGAAAGGGATTTTAAGGAGCAATAACTAGAGGTATTTATTGTAAGTGTATTATACAACAGATGCATAATTAAATTCAAAACAACTCCATTAAAATAATGTTAAGGGCCTGGCTTAAAATGACAAAAGGCAAGATTTTCAGAGCCCTAAGCATTCCCTGTTGTACCTAAGCATTTCAGGGATCTCCAAGCAGTAGGGGATTTGACATACCATATGTGCTGATATTCTCTGCTCTCTCCCCTCCAGGATAATGTTATTTATAAATAAAACCACTGAGCAAAGGGGTGAAACTGTAACTAGTGCCAACTCGACTGAGACGGTGCACTCAATAAAACTCCCGCAGTTTAGATTCCAGCATGCATCTCTTTACATGGATGTGCCCTCAGATAAGAAGAATCTTTCAACACCAAAAGAAAAACGCAAAAGAGAAGTCATTTAAGATTATGTTCTGTTGAAGGCATGTGGACTTGAAGGTGCTGCTGCCCACAGGAACCATTTGCCTGATCCCTGGTGGGAGCAGAGGTAGTAGAGTTTATATGTAATTGTAGCATATCTACCATGGCATACTGTGAAAACATTTGTGTTTGGATGCACCCTAGGGCCACTCCTAGGCCAGGTATTGTCTAAGAAACAATTTTTTGAAGGTTAAGAGATTCAAGTTGCATTTTCATGTGTCCTTGTGTGATGCAGGCCTCACTGCCATACCTCTGGGTAGGAGAACTCCATCCCATCCGCTCTGTGATTGACCTCTTTCCTGTGCCCCAGAATAAACACTTTGGGTCAGATCCCACAAAAGCTCTGAGGTGCCCTGTGGTGGCAGCTTTGTAAATGCTTTAGAAGGAAATCGGTAGAGAGGGTGTAATCTGTAACCAGCCAAGAGGGGGGAGGAGAGGTCATGGGTGCCATGGGCATCGAAAGGCTGCTGATCATCATGGGATTTATAAGCATGTATGTTGAAATTGCTGAAAAAGAAATTAATAGTATCTCTGTCTGACACCTACAAAAATATGAGGTTTTCCTTTTCTGCAATTGCCCAAAGAGTACAAAACTGAGCACTTCCAGGGTTTGGGAGGTGGTTGTCAGAGAAAAATTATGACCAGTTAGAACTGCCATTTTGATGATTCAAAAGCTGCTCCCTAATCTCCTTCCAATAAAAAGATGATAAGAATCTTTAGAAGGTATTGATTTAAAAGGAAAGAAAGAATAACTGTAACATCTACCATTTTCCTGAACTGTTTATTGAGAGGTTTGAACACATACAGTCATTCTGATGGTATTTACATCAGAGACCTGACTCTCTGCAATACATAGTTGACAAATGCATTAAACAGTATGAAAATAAAACTTTGACATGAAAATACAAAGTTTCATAAATTATTTGCTAGGTAAATAAGTTCAGACCATGTACATCTTTAAGGAAAATATTTAAGCCAGTCTCATATATGGTATACAGTAAGCAATAATTATGGAGTCAGTTCTGCAGAGAATACAGATAGTGAGGGTCCAATTTGAACATGTTAATGCAACCGAAGTCTAGTCTTTTCTTTTTTCCTTCTACCAAAGCTTCAATATGCATCTGATCTCAGGATATTGGATTTTTCTTTGAGGAAAGAAGTAAATGACTTATCTGGGGAATAAACTCAGTCTCCTCTCACTGTATTGCTCACTGTATATATCGTGCTAAAATAAGATTCACTGATTCTAATGTAAATCTCTAAAGCTGAATCATGATAATATGAGTTTCTGCTTTTTGTAGGTTGCATCTTTGAAAAAAGGTAGTGAGAGAGATTAGTTATTGTACCTAAGGAGAAAGGGAACAGGCTCAAACACCTTTAGGGTCTGAAACTCCTTGACAGACCAGTAAAAAATGTTCAAACATGTTTGTTTTTGTTTTAAATTGAGATGCATCTTGAAATAGGACTGCTTTCCCCATCCCCCTTTTTAGATACACATTTTGTGACATCAAGATTTTGTCTCTATGGGCGATTCATACCAGTAAAATACAGCTTGCATCACTATTGAAAGATCTACATCTATAAGACACCATCCTTTACAAGGACTTCACTGTCATCATTTCTGGAAAATTTTCATTCTCGCAGTAACAGGATTTAATTTCGCTTCCAAAGAAGTTAGACTGTAGCACATTGTTGTCTGACATGATGCTTTCCCACATGGCTTTGCTGCTAACCCCAAATATCCAATCTGCTTATTGAAATACCTTTTTATAGCCTGAAGTCACGGTAACTGGATGATAGCTCTCTGTGCTGGCACAGACATGTTCAGCTTCTTTGCATGTCCAGAGTGTCATCAAAGATACCTTACATGCCCCTCCACCGTGCACCACATCTCAGTGTCCCAAGTAGGCTGTGGATCATTTCTGTCCCTGGGATACTTCGACTTGTCAACAACACTGAGTACAGCATCGACTGGGAAAGTGACTGCAAAGGATCAAGGTTCAGGGATAGCTCATAAGAACAGACAGAAGAAAAGTGAAGCTCTCATACTGGTGTATTACAGCAGTTCTGACAGGATTTCAGGCTGGGAGTACCATCATAGACTTGATGCCAATGCGATCCCAAGCAGCAGCAAGATTCCAGCAAATGAACAAAACCCTCCTTTTTTTTTAGGAAGATGTACTTGACAGACAAGAAGCTGTTTGATGTTTAACAATACAGCTGAGGCTTTATAAGTTGATCCAGTCACCTAGGCTGCCATTTCCACTATCACCAATGTTTTGTTTCCTGGAAACATGCCAAACACATGGAGAAAAGACTGGTAAGCATTGCAGCACTTACAGTGGTACTGTGCTCTGTAATATAGACTGAACATTTATTGCCAGTGATGGATATGGACATATTGCATGGAATTGAGAGTGTCATTTCCAAATATCGCCATTTCTGTTTCCAAGTTTTAGCTTCCCTGGGGATCCTGAGAACTAGCAATTACAACTGGTGAGTGTGACCACAGTAGAAGGGGCTGCCTGCACAGTCTCTAGTTACTCGTCACTGATACCTTCTCCTATCTTCCTTATCAAACCATGTCTCAGCTTCTGGATGAGAACATCTCTACAAAACAGATTAGTTCTTATCTGTTCTCTGCTGGCTTCATTTCCTTCTCTATGCCAGATTTAAGAAAGCGTATTACATCATGTGGCTATTGGGAGACATCATTGTGTAGCTTCATTATAAAGTAACTATCATGATTTGATCATCCAGGAAAGTAATCCAATTAATCAGTGCATAATTATTGTCAGCACAAATATTTAGAAAAGTTTTTTAAAACAAAATCTTAACAGGGTGCTTTTTTCAACAAAAACCTCAGGAAGATTTTTTATTGAAACAAATCCAAGAAAAGCACATAATAAGTAGAACTTCAATTTTTTTAAAAGTTAGTAAAAAAGTACTTTACAGCAACTGTGAAGAAAGATAGGCAGTGTATCACCTAGTACTAGTAAGTTAGAAGAATTTCAATGCTGCAAAATAATTTGAAAATATCTGCAGCTATATCAAGTGACACCTGAAACACAGAAAGATGAGTTCAGCACTTGCATAGTGAAGCTTCTTTCTCCTTTACTCTTTAACTAGTGAACAGGTCCTTCCTGCTGTGCAGATCCGTAGGAAGCATAACCTAGTTGAATAACAAGAAGTTACCCAGGGATTTGTAGAGAACAAGCTTTCTAGAGAACAGGAGAAAAAGGGTTACATTCATGTAAGCCCACATGGTCTGCCAGGGAGGTTATGGAAACAGGGAGGCAAATAGGCAGATGATGGTGTTAACAGGGAAGACATTATTCTCTGAAAATGTTCTCTGCCAGACTAGGCATCCGTCATATCTCTTTCCCCTTAGGCATACCATTGCATATCCTGATTTTAGGGAACTTGTCACGTTGAGAAGAACAATTTTTGGTTTGTTCTGCTATCACACTTTCCTGGCCTGGCAGAGAAAACAAGGGGTAGATAGCAGCTTCATTTCTTTGATCCTTCTATCTCTCTATCTCAGATAGTGGGATTGAGGCCAATCATATCGGTCCCTTAAATTCCTGATGAACTTCCAACAGCAAAGCCTAATATACTGTTTAGAAAGCCTTTTTAACCTTTTCTCAAGTAAGACCAAACTCCCAAATTTTGTGAATTGAAATCTCTTTTATCCTTTAAGGAAAAATCTTCTAACTAGAATCACTTGCTCTGCTTGCACGTTTGGTACTCCACAGAATTTAAAAAAAATATTTTGGAAAACTTTTATTTTTGTTAAGTGTTCCTGCCTAGCTAACAACGCGATACAGAAAATGACTTAATGAAAATATTTTAAAATGAAATAAACAACTTTGAAGAGACAAGGACTGTTACATAGTAAAAGAGGAATTATGCCATTTTCAAAGTTTGTTGTACAGATACAAAGCGATTGTACTTCTGTGTATGTCCCACTGTGCATGAAATGCAGAATCCCACAGTACATAAGGACTTCAAGTAATAGAAAGGAGTGCAGGATACCTACCCACGGTGCTCAATGTACACATTGGATGACAATCCTCCAGTGACAGCAGGAGTTCATAAGGATGTTATCTTTACTTAAATGCAGATGCCTGTTTATAGGAACCATTGAATGATTTCCTTGAAATGTAAATTTTTTGAGAAGATAAATCCCACACGCAGGTGGTTAAAAATGGTTCTACTGCCTGATATACTACTCACCAATGTGGTCAATCTATTTACAGACCAACTTCCATTAGCGTTGTCATGGTTTCTCCAAAGGAATCCTGGTTATTAGTTTCTCTCTCATTCATCTAATTCACCTGAGCCTTTACCAAAGACCACTAAACATTGGCTAAAGAATTTACAATAAAACTGACAGGACCTATTCTTGCTGAACAAAAATATTGAGATTCTCATTTGAGTATGATTTGGCAGTAGGGAGGATCCAAGCAGTGTATCCTATGCTGGTAAAATCTGAGGAGAGACTGCATTTTTCTGCCAGAAGAGGACAAAAGGATAGACCGTGATATGTTAGAAGGCGAATAGTTGTGTGCATACAGGACCGTCCAACTTAGAAACACTGTATGGAATATTGCCTAGAAGGTCCCAGGCAATTCTTAGAAAATCTTTAGCTCTAGATATTCTGATGAGCTTATTTTCATGTCTTAAAGTATCTGTGTAAAACTAAGAAATTTATAACATTAAGAATTACTCTCTGAACATAGGTATGCCTTTCTCTGAATAATAGGCCAACTAAAACAATTCTGACTTTATAAATGTTGCCGTCATCCTACAGATGTTCTCTGCTGTTCTTTTCTTGTTCTCTCTCTTTTTATTCTTAACATGCTCATTCCTCTTAGACCAACAAACCATGGTTTCTGTCACAGAGCCTTTTATGACATTCAATGGGATGATGATGCCCTCTCTGCACTGTACACCTCTTCCAATTTTCCCCTCAGTCTTTCTTCAAGCAGAGCTCTACCGAGATCCCAGAATTAGCAGAAGTCAAGGAAAGAACCTCTCTGGAGTGTATTTTTCGTGTGTAAAATTTTATTATTTGCATTTTCTTAGCTGAAAGCATATTTCATATGCTAGTACTTATGTTATTGGACTAGTGAGGACTGCATTCAGTTGAAAAGCTTTAGGAATGTAGTCATGGCCATCATGGTAATATAGTAGTGAAAGTAAGTGCTGTTCATAGGTCTACTGCTTCCTTTACATTGAATCTTAGTGTACCTTGGTAATGATGGCCAGCTTTCTCCGACAGTTTTCTTTAATTGATTGTTCCATTAACACACAGATTTAACTCCCCCCTTTCATTGATTCGTATTATCCCAGCCCCAAGTTGCCCATATTGTATTGTGTGTATCCACTTTCTTATGGACATAAGACAGGGGAAATTTTCTGGGATATTGTGTGTTCAGTTCCTATAACAGCAGATCACAGCAGTCCAGTTCAGAAAGGTTCATATGTCATTAACTCCTCACACCTTGGTCAATCAAGTGCTTGTCAATATACTACAATAAATTTAAGGCCCTTAATAAAGACTAAGATTCACAATTATAATTTGCTACAGGGAGAGAGTGGGATAATCCTGGAGCATTGCTAGTACCTGGGTGCCTGCAATGGCTGGATTCTGTTACAAAACCTGTGTGTGTTCCTATGTAGCAGATCAATGAAATATACCTTGACATTCAGCATTCAGCAGTCCCAGGACAACCACCAGGAACTCTGAAATTTGGTATTAATAGTAAGGTATGAATGCAATGGAACTCCCCTTGATGTACTAAGACATCATCTATCCAAGAACTCACAAAATGAGCTTTAAGTTTTTATTATTGGGTTTTCTCTTATCTAGTTACAAAATTCTTTCCTTAAATATAATCAACTTCAATCTGAAAAAATATAATTATCTGGAATGCTGTTGTAGAACTTTACACATTTTGAGATTTAGAAATTGACTTGATTTTTGTCTAAATTTATTCATGTTTGATTTTGATATTTTGATCTTATGTTGATATTTTGCCTTAAATAATTCTCTGTCACCAAATAGATTCAGAGGAGATCATGATTTTCCACGATGCTTGCTCTTCCTATGCAGACAGCACCTTTGGTAATGACCTGACACATTTATAAGGCAGCTGTGACAGAAGAGTGTTTATTGTATGTGACTGGTGAGTTTGCTAATAGACTTGAGGTTTCACAAGGACAAACAGAAGTTCCTTGGGAAGAGGTGCATAAGGGTGCCTCAGGCTGGCTGGAGGCTCTCTTGACTGTTTCTTGAGATACTGAGCTATGTGCATCAGCAGAGAAAGACAGGTTAAGGCAGCAGTAGGACACATTTACCTTAGTCCTCATTCCACATTCAGTCTTATGCTGACATGAGTAATGGGGAGATCATGGGAGAGATTGTGGCATAGAAAACTATTTCTACAGGGAAAGCAAGCATCATTGCAGGTATGCAGCATTGCAGTTGCCATAGGGAGACATACTTGGATATTTAGAATGGAACACCAAGACTATTTTGTGTTGTGAAATAAAGATATTTTTCTGTATTACTGTGTTTTGGAGTTAGTTTTTCTTGTGAACTGTAGGGAAGAGGAGAAGACAACATGTATTTGTGTTGCAGAAGAATCCATGGGCTTCCCTGACCATTGCTGTGAGGTTAAATTTACATCAAGAGTGCTTTAACTTGACTCTGAGAAAAAGGCAGTAACAATCATAAACTGTCCTTTGGGTAGGCTTTCATTTCACTTCACATGTTTTGCCACTGGAAGTCCTTATACCACTTGTGTTTGTGGAGATTCCCTGTAAGCAGGTTATTATTAGATGCCCTTTGTCAGTCTCTTTCTGATGCAAAATGACTGAAAGACTTTCAATATAAATCAAAATGAAGTGGAAACCAAGGCTCAAAGCCACCTCTATATGGGTCGCTAGGTTCTGCTGATTTTCTGTCCCATGCAGAGAAACAGAGTCTGAGAATCAGGTCTCCCATTTCTTGTACATACTCTTAATAATTTTTAAATAGCACATACAAATCATGTGCTTTATTTGATACAATGGATTTTTTTCAAAATCTGTGTATGAAAGATATCATTTTGAACATATTTTTATAAGGAGAATGTGTCCCTTTTACCTCATGCCCGTCCCTTTTTGTTTGCAAAGCCTTGCATCTGGAGTATAAATGCAAGTCTTGCATGAGATGAAGAAGTTATGGTGAGGAGTTGTGAGAATATGGCCTTTATCTGCATTCTGGGAATGGTTTTGTTTTGCACTCTCTGCTATGTCATGAGGAAGGACTAAAAGGCCTGGACGCAAAAAAAAGAGGGCCATTTAGCCTTTTCACTGAAGTCTAGGATCCTTGCTGAGGGATTATTTTACACAGGCCTGTGTTTTGGCTAAGGGGGTCTGTTTTTTACTCAAATCCAAGCAGCAGATGTCAGGCCTCAGAACTGCTCACAAAATGATGACCTTGCTGGGTCAAGGCCTATACAACCTGCTTCGCCTCAAGCTGTGTCAAACACAAGCGGTAGAAAGACTTTCCCCGGGCATGACTGTCTGGGCGACCAGCTATCCTCAATTTTCCCTGTAGACTGAATTCCTTGTGAAATTCTACAGCTCTGAGAGAAAAACCTCCTGACAGTTAACTTGGCTTTTTCTTTTTATTTAAGTAATGAATAAGGCAGTGAAGGTTTTTTAGGGGGTAAAGGTCTAATGCATTATTATGCTATTTTGTAGTAACAATTTATATTGTCAGGAAAGTTTGGTTGGGGTTTCCGTGTGTGACTAAAATACAGAGATGATATACTGAAAGAAACAAATGTGAAAAAGAGGGCAGTGTATGAAATGCAATCTACGGCAAAATCACATTGTGCATTGGATGTAACTATCTTCAGTGTGATGATCTTTAGAGGGGAAGGAACATCTACTGTGATTAAGAACAGCAAATTATATTTGCTATAGTTATTGTCTTATTGGGAAATATTCACAGTCGGGTTTAGAAATGTAATAAAAAGTGGATCAATATGTGTTTGAGGATTTCATCAATTGCATATTAAGAGTATTAGTTCTTCTGACCTCTTTTCTTTGAGATATTCCCTTCATTGGGGTAAAAAAGATCTAATAAATTATAGTTTTTTTCACCCATGTGCTGAATTCTGTTTCATATTTCTTTTTTCTTGCATACAAAATTGAAAAACAATGTGTGATTCTTGGACGTGGTTCTGATTCTTATAATGACAGATGAGCATTACATTTCTTATAAGCAGAGTTTTCAACCAAATTCTGCAGAATAAAAATCAAAGAATTTTGAGTTATATCATCAGATATTTAGCACTTCTATTTTTATGAATACAGCGTGAAAAATCAATCATGATTAGCAGTTTCTATATTGAATTTAGTCTTTTTTGCACAGGCTGAATTTCTGCAGGTGGATCACAAAGTTTTGGAAAATTTTGTTTTGTGTTTTGTTGTGCTTTTGTGCATTTGCTGCGTAATGGTCACTGCAAGTGTTTACTGGATACAGTAAATCTGATCTGCCTTCTGTATTTGTGGTGATCTGTATGTGTCGCTTGCTCTTGGTTTTGTATCCCAAGTGGATCATCAGGATGATCCTGAAAATAAAGTGTTTTGAAGTACAGGAAAGCAGCAGACTGAATTTTAGGACTCCATCAAACTGAGGGAAGAACAAATATGGAAGATATTTCTTCTGGCGTTTTTATTCTTTCCTGAGGAAATGCGGCACAACTTGCCTTACACAAGTGACATTGTACTTGCTAGTAAGTCATCTACAGAGATCTGAATACAGAAGCACAGAGGCAGATAGAGACTGATTATAGCTTCTTTTGTTTTGAAATAATTGATAATTTGTCAAGAGAATAAATAACAATGCAAAACTATTCCGTGTTTAACTGTAATAGCAGTGACTCATTAGTGGACTGGGTGTACTGAATTTCTGTTCATGTTTGTACAGGTGAACGAAACATTAATGAACTTTTACTTAGGACTATTCTGAGTTGCATGGGTGCAAAGAATACTACCTGCTTAACCAAATCACTAAGAGTTTTTCAGTTGACTTGCATGTAGCCAAGACTTCATGCCATTTATGTTACACACACCATCTTTTCAGCATGGAGTAAAATCTTTCTGGATAAGGATACTGTATGTTGCATAACTCAGAATAACATACGTATTTTTTATTAATTGACTTGAGCTTCCATGTGAAAATGTATATAAAATCATGTTTATTCATAAATCCTAAGTCCAGAATTTTATAAATATGTTGTCCTTGCTGGGCCTCTGTGCTTTAATGGATAATGTTTCTCAGGAAGCACAATGCTGAATTCTCTGCAGTGTTTGCACGATGTTTATATGTCCTAAGCCACACTCACTTGTTAATCGTGAACTCCCTCTTATAAACCTGAAGGAACTTGACATTTTTATCTAGTACCAAATCCATTATAAAGCAAATAGAATTGAGAAGGGAAGTATTTGCTTAGGAAAACGTCATCTTCTTGAGAAAGATTTCTGTACTGTATGAACTTCTGGTGTGCCTGCATCTCCTGTACATAACATTTTCCGCGTTTGTGCATAAAAATAAACTATCCCCAAGTTCAAGGGGTATGAGTCAGGTCCTGGACAGGACTATTGATGTGCTTCTCTCTTTACCATGAGAATTTGTTCAGAACTATTAAAAGGGGAAAAAAAGGTAGCATAGTTAATCAGGGAAAGCTGACATATGTGTCTGTTCAAAATCACAAAAGTCATGCGAAGATCAGTGTAAAATTCTGATTTTTTACTAGTTGGAACTTAACTTGCACTGCTCTTGTCTCCTGGAAGAGAACTGCAGTTTTTATACCTCTCTCTCTCTCTGAAGAAGGATATCACAAAAAGAAATTAAAATAAAAAAGGGAAAAAAGAAGATAACTGTAGTAAAGCAAAACGGTTATTCCTCTCAATATCATCTAGTATGAAGCACGATAAGATATTCAAGAGGGCTAAAGCTGAACGATTTTCTTGATAAATGCGGGAAACTAGTAATTTCTTGTACTAGACCTATACAGATTTTGTTTGTAGTTCAGTCTCAAGTTTATTTTCAGTACTATTGTCAAATGGTCCTCAGAAAGACCTATCAAATTTCATTCCTTTCACATGTCACTATATACCTTTTGAAGGAAATCTGTGTCATAGAATAATAAAATGGTTTGGGTTGGAAGGGACCTTAAAGATCATCTAGTTCCAATGCCCCTGCTATGGGCAGGGACACCTCCCACTAGAACAGGCTGCTAGCTTGAGGTGACCCTGCCCATGGCAGGGGGGTATGGAAATTAAGGAAATATTCTCAGACACTCTATTCACATGTTTTGTTAACAGACCTGTTCCAAAGAAAGTGTCAGTAAACTAAGAATATTAGGCAAATAAAAACCCATTTACTTCAGAATATACAACACTTTATTTTTTTTCTAGATTTTATTGAATAGACAGGAAAATAATGCATACCTTTACTTATCCTGACACTTCTTGTCATTTTGAAGTACATATCCTAATCTATATTAGAAATAATCACTTCTAACTATCATGAAAGTTTTAGCTGAAGGTCAGACACATGTGTATACTCTGTTTTAATATAATCTGATTCAACAAACAACCCTATTGATTTCATGAGGCTGGTTCTATTATAGAAATCAGAACATCACCACAGTAAGCAGAGGAAAGGTAAAAAGATTTTCTTTAAAATTACAACAGAGTGCCAAGATGAAAACCAGTATGGAGTTCTATAACTGAGAGAATATGACACTATTTGCTGTCAGTTAAATGAGTGCTAGATTTGTGCATTCTTGGGGAATATTACAAATACATCTTAGTACTAAGGTAATATGAAATGCTCAGTTTGAAAAAAAGGTATTCACATGAACTGAAGATCTAATCTCAGGGTTTTGTCATGTGAGTAGGAGCATTGTCATTTGAAATTAAATGAGGCTTTTGAACACTGGAGTTTTAATGATTCTTTGATGCACAGATACAAGGAGAAATGTCTTACACAAATAAAAACTATCACTGAGTTATTTTAGTAGCATCTTCCTTGAGTCAGAATTCAGTGCCTCAGAGCAGATCCAATATTTAGCCTTTTGTATAATATCTCAAAAGATTTTTTAGAAGCAATCTGGACATTTTTTGGTAACATTTGAGCCATCAGCATTGCGTCAACCCAGAGCATATTTAGTTTCATATATCATACTTTAAAAAAAATTTTTAAATGGTAGTTCCTAGATCTAGACTGATCAGACATATTCTAGGTGCTTAATGATATGAAATGCATAGAAAGACACTGCATGCAATTATAAAGATGTCACGCATGTAGGCACATGCCTGATCATGTAATAGACGTTGTGGTTTTACATCTACTAACCTCAGAAACTGATATCCAACAGATTGATTTTGTACAATTCCTGATCTTGTCTTTAAATAAGGCTATCTTTGCTTAGACAGATTTTCAGCTGATTGGCAGACTCTTCCATACCTGACAATACTGAACTGTCTCTGAGCCAAAGTATGCATCCGTATTTGTCTCTTAATTTTCCATTGAATAGTGCAGAAGATATTCACATAAAAGATAGTATCCACTTCAAGGAAAGGCATAAAAATTTTCCAACTTTTCTTTCTGCTTGGTTTCTAGTTGCATAGAATATATCATGCATGAACATTAATCCCTGTCAGCTGAGATGTTATGGAGAAACAGGGTCCTGAATATAGACATCCTGAGTTCCAGTCTTATTAAAAAAGGCAGTTTTCCCTCATGGTAAGTCAAATTGTACCTCAGTTATATCCATTCAAGCCCCAGGAGCAGAGAGATGAATTTTGCTCTGTATCTGCATCTATGCCTTCCTTCAAAAGACAGCTGCACTGTGAGGAAGTTAAGTCGTCTAAGAGTGCCCAAATTTGCTGCTCCAGGAATGAACCTTTCCACATAGGAGCAGATAAAATTGAAAACAACTTAAAAAAATTCAATTAGATTAACAGAGACAAGTGAGTGCTTGCCCAGTCATTCCTGAGCAACAATTTATTCCTAGGGTGGTGCGAGAGACTCAAGCCAGCGGTCAGCAAGCTGACAGATCTGTCAGCTTTGCTGGGTGGCTGTCAGTCAAACCAGGTGCCCGCTGTGTGTTGTGGCGCTCCATGTATTAACACCCTGCTGAGATAATTCTTTTTTATCCTTTTTTTTTTGCCACCAAGAGGGTCTGCCACCACACTGCTGTTTTTCATCTTGTTAATTGAGTCATTTATTTCGTTAAAAGGTGAAGCTTTATCAGGGTTTATGTGCCAAATGTGAGAAGGCATATTTAATGATACATCAAATGTTAGAAGCATGCAGGTGCCTCTGTGCATGCTCTTTAAAATGCTGAGAGGCGAGACAGCTCTTGCAAATTAAAATCACCTGATATTAACTAAAAATAGGCATTTTGTTCCCAAGCAACAATGCAGATACACTGTATATATGTGTGAATGTGTTTGTTACTAAATATATAAAGCACACAGACATTTATATTTAATTTTCAATCAGTAGATTCATCCATATTTGAAAGCAGATAACTGGAGGGATAAACAATACAAGACTGGAATTCAAAATTCTGTAAAAAAAAAGTCAATAATTTCTAGAGTAGCTGTTAAATATAATGTTTGAAAAAAAACTTTCAAGCTTCTCCAAATAAGATTTCCCTATCACTGATTACCACCACTCTTCCCAGGGTAATTTGTTTATTTTCATTTTCTAGGTATTTCTGAAGAAGCTAAGTTGAGTTTTTTTGTACACTTTGTAGGAAAGCCATTTAATTGGTTAATTAGAGTCTGGGCAAGCCTTGGATCAATTGATGAGAATCTCTACATTGCCATCAACGGCTGTTGACTCATACCTTCAGATCAGCTTTTACAAGAGAATGAACCTCTGTCCTCCTCAAACACCCAAGACATCAGTGCAGGTTCATCACCAGATAGGTGGATTTCACAAAATGATTACGATCCTCCCAGATGCAAAATGACAGAAAGTGTCCAGGAAAGGGGATTATCAAGATGTCAGGAAGGGTGGTTGGTGCAACTACCGATTTCTATGTAGCTGTCAGACAGGTAGTTGATGCTAGTGAAAACAATGTTGTGTCTTCTTTGTGATTTTTACCTCTTAGCAAAACTAGAGGAGTTTGACAACACCAGCAGACTGTGTCTTTCTTTTTAAAAGAGCTGTGTCATTTGCAAAAAGAAGTGTTGATTCAGTAATTTTTTTTTAAACAGTCCAAATTACTTAATCCCACTAACAAGCAAAAATTGCAGAAAGTCTGTCTTTGGTAACTGGGTTTCTTTCCCTCTGGAATCCACTGCTGAGTGCTGCCTTCCCATTTAGGGGTTAGCCACCACTCCCACAGTTCCTGTCACCCCTTGTGATTGCCAAGCTCTCATTAGCTTAGGAGGACTAATACCATCTGTGTGTGAAAAGTCTACTCCTACATGGTTTATTTAGTCAGCAGCTCCAAAATTCGTCCTGCCTTCCAAGGCTGGGAGTATGTGAGTGGATCTGAGATCTGGCCACTGAGATAAGGCTGGTATTTCTGAACCCAACTAAATGTGTGGGTAAGTTGTGTAAGAAAGAGTGCCTCACTTTAGTTTCAGCATTAGTCACTGTGTTCATTTATTGTTTGAAAATGTTCCAGTCCAGGTGAGCAGCTCTCATTCATGCTGCAGAATTAGTTTGAAAAGATAGATCAGAACATTGGTAACCTCTCTCGTCTAACATCCTTGTTCTTTCCTTGCTTCATCCCACAGATACCAAAAAAGTGGATGATCATTTAAATAAATCTTTGATTTTGTTGCAATAATCACCAAGCATATTCACTATGATGAAAAGCACAGTGCTATGTGCTCGTGTTTCTACAAAGTAGTTGAACCACATTTCAACTTTTGAATGGCAACTTCTTTCTCAATAAACCCACTCTTGTGTGGATTCATAGTCCTAGCTCCTCTGTGGTTGACAAAAGTAATTGTTCACTGGTTTTCAGACCCAAACAGGCTCCAGGAGAGCAAACTGAAGTCTGGGAATGGATGTTACGGCACCAGGACTTCTAAGAGGTGGTGATTTTAAGGACAACCAATCAACCAGTGACTATATTGACCTGTTTCCTACTTTTAGTAGGAAGGTTTCAAATACTGGGCCAGAGTTGTCTTAACTTCAGCAGCCTATGCATTGTTTCCCTGTGGCTGATGTAGTAACAGTTCTTTGGTGCTCTGTGATCATCAGTCCACCTCCTGGAGAAAGCATGTCTTTAGCCCTACTCATCTTGCTTTGCACAAATTTGCTGCCGTCAAGTGTCACTGTAGCAAGAGAAGGATTTGGGGCTACAGTTGTTGCCCCAGTGACCATTCACTGTTTCTGCCTGATAATTCCCTCGTTGGAGGAATATATGGTGGGGCCGTGCTGTACGAGATGGCTCTTGTTTTGCAGTTTTAAACAATATGTAGCACCCAAATGTGGACAAAATTCAGATGAACAATACCATTGGGGTTTGCAAGTCAAAATTATCATTAACTGTCTGTCATTACAAATGTATTTAAATAAAAGCAGTGCAATCTCACACAAAGGAGATTCAATAATATTTCTATTGCCTTATGATGATCAGAATTATTTTTCTGTCTGTCTGGATATACTAATGAAACAATTATTTCTTCTTCTCCTTACCAAGGTTGTTGGGTTTTTTTGCATCTGGAAGACAACCATTGATTAGATTATTATTGTGCTGTAGGAATAGAGAACAAAATTATTATCCTTGACCCTCAAAATTTACAACCTAAAAATATGACAGAAGTTGCAGAAATGGCCAAGCTACTTACTTAGACTAAGTTCAGCTACCTCATTGTGCTGTGTTAGAGTGATTGTAGAAGATACTTAAGGGAAATCTAGAGGAGGCAAGGCAATTACAAAGCAGCGGGTAAAGAAAATGGCTTCGTGGAACTGGGAAATACAATGAGACAACCAATATAATTTGGTTTGATAAGAAATGCAAGGCCGATCCTAGGTACATAAGTAGAAAGTCTCTGCTAAATCTCTGCCTTTTCGTATAAGTAATTTGTACCTATGTTGTCTTACAGACTTGGGTGAAAAGGCCCTTTATAAATGTTAATTCTAACACTTCTGAGACATTAGGTAGATAAAGTTGAATTTTATTTACAGTAGAAGAACCCAAAACCCAGAAAAAAGTGCACTTGAGGTTGGTGTCAAGGACTGGCTCTCACAAGCCCAGGCTTTCCTTAATTTCTTTGAATTTACTGATAACCGTGCCTTCATTTTTCTAGTAAACAAACATAAAATATAGCCACCAATCTTTCTTGTACTAGAACTTTTCAGATAGTATTTTCTAAGCTGTCTTACCACCCTTTTCTTTGTCTATTATCTTTGTCTATTACGTGCATCTTCTGGGATTCAGTTTCTCCCCACCATCAGTCTTTCCAGTAGTCAACCTATCCTTCATCCAAATCCTGGTACTTTCAAAGAAATATGTTGGTCAAACAGAGATTAATTGGCTTAGCAGAAACATCAATATCTGTGCGGGAGGTTGCAATATGCAATCTAATGCTCTTTGAAAATAAGCTCTGAACATCTCTAAAACCTGATGTTTTTCTTCCTAAGGTGAGCAGAAACTGTTGTCAAAGGGCTCATGTTCTGTTGTGACAATTTCTGAAAATTAGAGATGGTTGGGAAATCTGTTTTTATCTCTTACAATGTACAAAAAAATATTGATTTTGCTTTCATTGAAATTAATCAGCAATGAAATGTTCTCTTTACTTCAACTCAGAAATTACGTCTTGGTTTCTTGTAATTGAAAAGCAGCTGGCAAATGAAAACAAGGTGTTACTCCCAGAAGTTTGCACATTATGTAGTCATTAGTTTAAAACTTAAATATCATACCAGAAGTAAGGACTTGAACTTTGTTTTATTTAGAGGAGTTTTTCTTCTCTCTGAACATCTTAAAAACACACTATTAGGAAAGTATATAAACCAAAGTGTTCAGCTAGGAAAGTTATTTTCAAAATAAAACACTTTCACTTTATTTACTATGTTTGCCAATTTGAAAATGAATATGATAAGTAAAAATTGGATTCAAATGTGTAGTTCATCAAGTAGTGACCAGCAAGGATGGTGCTGATTTATACCGCAGATCCTTTCTCTCAGCCTTTTGCCTGTGATTAATACTTTGCTAAGATTAGGTCGATTTCTGTTCTTCCATCCTGTCTGTATCAAGCTTACCACAGCTTACACACTGTAATAAGATAAAGCCAGCTTAGGTAAGTAAAGCCGTAATCTGACAAAAAGCTGGGCCTGGAGGCCTTTTTCTTAGATTTGGGTCATGATCATGGTCCCACTTACTATTGGCCCATCAGGAAAAAATTAGTTATTGTAAAATTGCCATTGGTTACCAGGGCGCCCTCAGACCATAAGATCCCAGCTAATTTTGAACTCTGCTGATTCTTGGGCTTTGCGTCTGAAGACCAGCAGTTAACTTTCTGTTAAAGGCAAACCTCACACTGAAGCCACTAACAAAGTACTATTAAATTATCCTTGTCATACAATATGTAAAACTTGGGTGATAATAAACCACAGAGTTCAAAGCAAAACATTTGCACTAAGAAAGTGAAAACCAGTTTGTCCATTGTAACTGCATCAGTTACCACGTTGATGAGTTATGAAGAAATGAACTGAATTCAACTGTGGAGTCTTTTAAACATACTTTCTACATTTGCTCCTGCATATGGAGGAACATTCAGCAGAACAAAAATGTTATGCTGGATCTGGTTACTTTGTGAGTAGAAAAAAAGGTGAGATGAATGCCAGTATCTTCACACAGTCAGAAAACATGTCTTGCTACTGTCTGAAAATGGAAAAACATTCAGGGCACACTGAAGCCAAGATATAGACATTTATTTCATGGAGCTTAGGATCATACAGTATGGTGACATAAAAAAATCCTGTTTTCTAGGTGTTAGCTATTACAAGGAACTAGGAATGTTCTTTCAAATTTTACTTTTTCTTTATCTCAGCTATGTGTGCCATCTCCTAGCTTGTTTCCCTCATCATTATAAAATTCAGTGACTTTTTTCAAACTGTCCACATTTGTACATGTTTTCACATACAGAAATGCTATTCCAAGTTAGTCTTCATTGCTCAGTGCCATACTGCACAGAAATGTTCAGCTAATTTTAAATTAGTTAACTGGGTTAACCTCTGTGACCACAGCAACACTAATTACAACCAGTAGCATATACTTGTTACAAGAGCATCTGTAATATCTGTCATCTCCTTCAGTAGGCCTTGGAAGGAAATATGGTGTTTCAGACACCACATTAATATAACTGTGGCTAAATTGATGAACTCTTTTCTTGAGTAACATGTTTCATTGTCTTTCCTCCTCTAATTACTCCTTCTTCTCTTCATTTTTTTCCCTTTCTCTGTTGTACAGTAATTCTTTGACGTCACAGTAAGCATCCAAGGATGCAAAAGCTGTATAAACAGGCAATAAAACAATAAACAGGTCTTTTTCCAATGGAAAGAACAGAGGAAAGGTGCTCTCAGACAAAATTTTTCTTTCTTTGCATCATGTCATATTTCCTAACCTATAAAGGGGAAGCACTTAATCCGTTCTGGCTCAGGACCTGAGTTCATCTTTCTTGATATTTGTTTACAAAATGAATTCATCAATAAAGTCCTTCTACTGAACTTGCATTTGGCAAGGAATGAGTTACAGATCCTCTAGCATAGTTGATTAGTACCTTAAGGAAAACTTTCTATCAGGCAAGGAAAAGTTAAAGCAATATTTTTCAATGAGGCATCAAGATGGTTTCTACTGGAGCTTTCTGAAAAAATAAAGCAGGAATATAAAGGTGTTATGTGTGAATCATGAAGGGTTTCTTATTTATTTGCTCATTTAGTAATTTTTCGTGCAATATTCTCTGGCATTGTATTTTGTTGGAAAATCTTGACAGATTTGAAACCATTATTCATAGCAATGGCTTCTACCATCCTGACAAAGTTTTCCTTTGTTTCTCTCCCAAATCTGTGCTTTAAGGAAGAAAAACAGAAGTAAGTGATAAGCAAAGTGGGAAAGGAAAGACAAAGAGAAATTCCTGGTCCCCTAAGATACTAACAGCAAACTAAAGAAAATGCCTTTCATTTTTTTTCTATATTCCTTACATTGTTTTTTTTTTTTTAAATGAGGAAAAGAAGAAATAGAAAATCTTTTCTCAAGAGTTTTTATTTATTTTTTGGGGGGCCATTTTGATTTGCAAGAGCCTTAAACAAAACATTTATAACCACTGTGTTTGCATACAGAATTTTAACCAGATGTATCTTATTATGATCATCATCATTCCAATTTTTGATGTGAAAGCACATTTTTGTAGTGATCTATATAACCTCTCTGCTTCCATAAAGCTACTTTTGTAAATATTTGAGCAGAACACTACACATTCTTGAAGTTCCTGGTGCATTTTCCTTTTCCACTAACACTGGGGTAGCAACAGGTTCTTTAAAATGATTTTGGAACTGCATCTAATATCTGCTTACACTGTAACAAAGTTTCCAATGTTTTATATTATGTTTTCAAAGGAATTTTGTCAACTTAGAGATGCTACACAAATTCCTACCACTGCTTTCTGTCTTGTGTGGGCAGGGGAGGCATTGCAATTAATTGAAATAGTACGAGACCGACTATGATGAGATTGTATTGACAGCTTAATGTTCCATCTAAAACGGCGCAAATGGATGAAACCCTGAACCCTTGAACTATTTGGTGTTGCCCACCCCTCCCTCTGCCTATATCCATAATGTTGCTTGCCTTGTACTCCATGCTCTGATGAGCACAGGTAAGACAAGTACAACTTTATATCTCTTTGCAAGCACAAATGCAACAGCAGTTCAATGGATCTGCTCCTATGCACAACTAATATTATTTCATTAAATGTGTTCTCCTTTTAAGCGAATTTAAACAATTTCTGAAAGCCCTACTAATATCTCATGAACATGATGTCAGACATTGCCTTGTTTGATTTGGTTTTCTTTTATCCATTAACTTTGATCCCATTTTTAAAACCAGCTCTTACATCAGTGCATCTTCACAGTTAGCAAATAATAGATTAGATAAAACACAATAATACTAAAATATCACATTTGTTAGGATGACAATTAACATTCATTTGTGGGCCTACAGTTATTCCTTATAGTACATTCCACACAAAAATGCATTTTTTTTCCAAAACACTTCAGAATTTCTGCAACAATTGAATGAATTATATATTCTGGAATTTTGTTCTTTAATGAGGCTTGTCACATTGAACTTTATGTGAATTGTGAGTGGAATTGTGTGAGCCATTCAAAGAGAGAAAGAAGCAGAGATGCAATTTAAAATATTATGGTTTTCAGCTTGAAAGTTAGCATTTTGCATTTAATAATTTCACTTAGCTGTGTATCTGTGTTATGTGCACATATGCACACACACATGCACATACACGAAGTGTATGTATTAAAGACAGACACATAAATACTGAAGGAGAAATATATATGTTATAAATATTGTATATCTTTGTTTAGAAGCTACTCTCATTTAGTAGCTGCACCTTAACCATGCACCTTTACTATGCAAGCCGCAGGGGAAAGTAATTAAATTTAATAGCTGCTGCCCTCGTTTTGAAGTCGCCCTCCATATAAAGCTGCACAGGGAAGTAATTAAATTTAATAGAAGCTGTGGATTCTAAACAAAGATATACGATATAAAGTCCATATAGTTCTTGGAAAAAGTTAATTTCCAGAAGTAGCAGGCTTGTCACTTGAAATATTCATGGTTTTGTAATTGTTTGAACCAAATCTCCAGCTACCAAGAAACTTTCTCTGTGTCTGAAATGATGGAATGATGAAGGATCTGCGCATGTACTTGGATACCATCATAACAGGAATAACAACAATAATAATGAAGAACTAAATAAGATTATAAAAGAAGCCCCCCAAAAGTCACACGTTAATATTCCACTCTCATTTTCATCAATCACTGAAGCAATACCCCCTAGATCAGTGCATTAACTTGTTTATCTTTTACAACGAGGAAAAACTTCATAGCTTCATCACTCATTCCAGAGTGAGGGGAGAAAAAACAAAAGGCAGCCACCGAAATTTGCATGGTGCTCAATTATACATTAGTGAACATCACTTGGCAATCTGTTCATATCAATTTAATTGGATTTTAATACTGCCTCTGATCTTGTTTTCTAATTAACAGCAGTGCCTGGCAATAAAGCAGAACCATGCACCCAGCAACACCTTTGATCTCAACCATATGGAGCTCCTCTGTGCTCTCAAAAAAATTTTTTTTCCCTTGCCTCCAATGCAGGCCGAGAGATTCTGGGGCCCCCAGATGGCCAAATACCACTTCTGAATGCGACTTCATTGATTATTTTCTTTCCTGATTGATTCTGATGGAAAATAAATAAAACATGCACTTGGAACTGGATGCAAATTGGTGTCACAAGCTTTTGGTTATGTTGATGGTTTTCTCTGCTCTTGCTTTAGATGACAAGTACTTAAGTAAACATTAATTGACTCAATGGTCTGTATTTAGGAGCATAACTTTGTCACAAGGAACTTTTGTTTCGCGTATAGTTGCTGTCCTACTGCAGTCGTATTTTTAACTGGTATTGAAGAAAGTTAGCCATTCAGTCTTTATCTTTCTGATGTTATCATTATAAACAAACTATTTAGGCATGATATGAGCTCAGCAGTTTGATTTATATCTGCTTTTTGATGATTCGTTCTTGACAGTTTGTTCCTTTCTTTTTTTTCTTTCTTTTTTTTCGAGACTCCTAGGTAAAAAGCCCACAGAACAGAGCTCTGATCTTTGTTTTCTACACAGGTCTGGCTTCAAGTGCAGTGTGCTCAAACAGAGCGAATGTTAGCATGCCACATTTCACAGGTTCTCCAGCTAGAGCTTGCATAAGTTCTTGGAGATACAAGGAAATGAATCAGTAGATCACTTCCTCGGGTTTGAAAAGAGATATAAAAAATGTTTCAAGATGTTAGTTTGTGGAGTGGATGTCTATACAAACATTTTAAAATGCTATAAACTATATATATTTTTTATTTGGTTTTGCCAAGGGGTGAGCAACTAGAGGGAAAAACAGTTCTGTCTTCTTGTAGTTCAAGTATTACATAATGATAGCACAAAGAACAATTTTGATTTCTGGATTTTGTATAAATAAAAAGAAGTCATGCCTCTCTTCCTTTCACTTTTTGTTCTGAACTTGCCATCTTATTCTATGCTTTGATTTGGATATGACCCATAAGCAAGGTCAGGTCACTCGTCTCTTGGAGAAAAGATTTCCAAAGATTTCCAGTGAACATCCTGATGTGCTGCTGCAGAAGCAGGTGCTGCTGACTTTGCAGGTGACACCTTTCCCTTTGTGTTAACGCTAACCCTCCATACTGTTAAGGACATTGGCTCCAGGGCACTTATTTTTCATTCGAGATGCAAACCAACACCCTGACTACCTGTGTTCATTACAGAACTAGAGATCTAGTCCGTCTGGTTTGTAAACCATGTGCTATTTATTTATACAGTGCATATGCATTACACAGTGCCATCTCCTTTGGTTTCACATAGATGCTTTCCTTTGCATGACTTTGAGCTCTCGTGCAATATTGTTTGTGTGGTGATAAACCATTGCTACACACTGACATGTATCAGTGAAACTGCACTAAGTGATGCCTCTCCCCTCCCTTCTTCAAAGATCCTAAGTTGAAAATCCTCAGATACAAAAAACATATTAATTCTCTTGATTTTGTTGAAGTAGTTTATCTTTTCTGTTTCAGCTTTAAAATCCATCTAATCAGATATCTTCACTTTTAAATTTTAACCATTTCATGAAATAAATTTGATCAGAAGTTATATGGCTTCCACTTTTGTGGAGATATGCTGATATGTACCAGCCCAAGACCAGGGCCAGTGAACCACGAAATAAAATAGACCGATACTTGGGATACAGACAATCAATACATGAAGACACCAGGTTCCCTTGTCTGCAAATCCAGAGCCCATTTCTTGCTGGTTTTGGATTATATTTCATATGAGCTGTTTCACACATTTACTGCATTTCAATTAGCTTCTGCAAGTGAGAACTTCAGAGGGGAGAAAAAAGCCTGCCTATTCTGGACATAATCTCCCTTTATCGTATGAATATAAAATAATTTGGAGTCCATGTTCCAGGGAGATGCTAGAAAGCTCCTCCAGCCTGATAGTGGTGAGCAGATCATCAGGCAGTTAAGAGGACTCTGCAGGTTGAAGCGTCTGCCCTACTGGACTAATTGTAGAAACAGGGCTTACACACTTGCACCAAAAATGAGTTCAATATGGGATTACCTTTTTCTTAACTTACTTTCCAGAATTTCAAGCTCTTGTATTTTATCACATAGAGCGAAAAATAAAACACTGAAGGAAATAAATGATTCAAAAGAAGATAGAAGTTGCATTTTTATACTGCTTTTGATTTGCTGATAAATTAACACAGTACTAGCTTCTATGGAGTGCAGCGACACATATTGATGAGGGAGTAGAGCTGATAAATGTGAGGGTTTCCTGTTGCACCCTGCAAACAAACTGTTACTGATTGGATGTGTTGCACCAAGATTACTGCTGTGGTCCTTTTGAGCACGAAGACTCATAGACATTGTCAACATCAGTATGCTGAGACACCATTTTGATCTTTGTTGCTGATTTCCTTGCTCTGATAACATGCTAGCTGCTGTCTGTTAGCTTCCTGAACTGCTTGCTCTCAGTTTGGATGAAAATTTTGGTTGATTTTTTTTTTAATCTTCAAGTTTTATATTTGACTCATATCTAGGACTAACCACTTATTCAGTGCTTTTAATTTCCCTCCAGGAGTTAGAAATGGGTTCAGTTTTGTCACACTTATTTAAAATAAAGGCTGCTTTGCATGGTCTTTAAAAGTTTGAGGGACCAGGCTTTGTTTACAGAAAACGGTTCAAGGCATTAATGTTTAACACCCAGTCCACACTCCTACTAGGAAGGATTATGCTTGAAATTATGTGGCTAAGGTTTGAAATAAGTGGCTAAGGGTATAATAGCTCACTTCTCTAGCACAAAGAGTTGCTCTGACCATGTTCTCACATCCTACAGTACAAAGGAGGCTGCTCAGTGAGAATAGATGACAGAAGTGTCATACAGAAACCTCTTATCACCTCTTTATATTTTCTTTTCTTTTAAAGAAAAATAGAAGCAGGTGTGTGGATGCAAATGATTCCTATTAAAGATGAGCTGTGAGAAATGTGGATTCCTAGACATAAGAGGAGTGGGGCTACGGATAACTGGGTGCTGTGTCTGCCCAGTATTGCACCTTGAGGCTGAGTTTGTGAGCAGGTAGCTCACAAGCTTCGTCAGGGAAAGTTTAGGCTTGATGTGAGGAAGAAGTTCTTTACTGAAAGGGTGATCGGCCATTGGAATGTGTTGCCCAGGGAGGTGGTGGAGTCGCCGACCCTGGAGGTGTTTAAGGGGAGATTGGATGTGGCACTGAGTGCCATGGTTTAGATGATGGTTGGTGTTAGTGTTGGGTTATAGGTTGGACTTGATGATCTCAGAGGTCCTTTCCAAACTTGTGATACTGTGATACTGTGATACTGTGATACTGTGATACTGTGATCAGGAGGACTCCTGTTATCCAGAAATGGACAAGAGATCATCTGGACCCACAATGAGATTTCTTCATGTGCATGGGATATAATCAGGAGCTGAGCGTAAGTAGGATACTGCTTAATTATATGCTCCTGGCTTTAGGACCTTATCTCTACATTGTTGGTGTGACTGTTTTACTATGGCTCATTATTCAGGTTTCCCAAGCTGACTATTCTTCCCAAGTAAATGTGTATGTTCTTTCCACACTACACTTGTTTAAAAATGTTTTGTATTGCTAAGTGCACAGAATAAGCAACTCAGTTTCTCCATGTCTCTGGGTCTGTGTTCTTATGAGTATCAGATACTTTTTTAACAGGATTGCTATAAAATGAACATAAGATTTCTTCTTATAAAACAATACTTGGTAAGATTATCAGAGTTGGATTGTATAATATAAAATGACCTGAGTTGGAAGGGACCCACACTGAGTCCAACTCCTATCCTTGAAAAGGACAATCCCAACACTCACACCGTATGTCTGAGGGTATTGTCCAAATGCTTCTTGAATATTGCCAGGCTTGGCACCATGACTGCTTCCCTGGGGAACTGTTCCAGTGCTCCACCACTCTCTGGGTGAAGAACCTTTTCCTAATATCAAACTGAAACCTCCCCGGCACATCTTCCTGCCATTTTCTTGAATTCTATTGGTCACCAGAGAGAACAGATCAGTGCCTGCTGCTCCTTCTTCCCTTGTGAGGAAACAGCAGACGGCTACAGCAGACAACTGACGTCCCCCCTCAGTCTTCTCTTCGCTGGGCTGAACAGATCAAGTGACTTCAGCCTCTCCTCATACGATTTCTCCTTTAGACCCTTCACCAGCTTTGTGGTCCTCCTCTGGACAGTATCCAGTAGTCTGGTGTCATTTTTATACAGTCGTGCCCAAAATTGAACACAAAATACTCTGCCTCATGAGTGCAGAGTAGAGGGGAACAACAACCTCCCTCTCCCGGCTGGCAATGCTGTGCTTGATGCACCCCAGGTCATGGTCGGCCCTCTTGGCTACAAGGGCACACTGTTTGCTCATGTTCAAGTTGCTGTTGACCAGAACCCCCAGGTTCCTTTCTGCAAGGCTGGTCTCAGGAGAAGGTTATTAAGCTACCCTATTCCCTTAAAACTTTTAGTGATGTTACTTATTGCTGTGTTTGATATTAGATGTAGCTGAGAGGTTTATCCATTTACTCATGCTTTGTTATATAGGATGGAAAGAGAGAGATGCATAGCTGTCTCTCCCAACATTAGAGACAACTTAATCTCAGTTTTCCCCCATTCTCAAAGTATATACATAGTGGTTATTTGTATTCAGGCCAAAATCATGAATTTGCATGGCAGTTAATACTCACCACTAGTATTTCATATATTTCTTCTTGATCTTTTTCATTTTTAAATGCAGTTTCCTGCATTAATTTTGGACAACTTATTCTTAAAACATATAGTATTTGTGATGTTTCATTTCACTATAAACATTTTGTTTTGCCCTTTTACTTTTGTCTAGGGTAAACGTAATTATTTGTTTATTATTATTTCACACATCCATTCACTTTAATCCACTGTTCAGGTGAAAAAATACTGAATGTTGGGTGGTTTCTTCCCCAAAGTCCTTTTCTCCTCTAGAATTTAAGCATTTAAAGGCTTTCCTGTCAGTGAAACTTTTTGCTGGTTTTGGCTGGGATAGAGTTAATTTTCTTCATAGTAGCTAGTAAGGGGCTATGTTTTGGATTTGTGATGAAAACAGTGTTGATAACACAGAGGTGTTTTAGTCCATGCTATGCAGCACTTATGCAGAGTCAAGGCCTTTTCTGCTGCTCACTCCACCCCACCAGCAAGTAGGCTAGAGGTGCACAAGAAGTTGTGAGGAGACCCATCTGGGACAGCTGATATGAGCTGAACAGGATATTCCACACCATATGAGAGCACGCTCAGCATATACAGCTGGGGGAAGAAGAAGGAAGAGGGAGACATTCGGAGTTGTGGTGTTTGTTTTCCCATGTAACTCTTAAGTGAGATGGAGTCCTGCTTTCCTGGAGATGGTTAGGTAGTGAATGCATTCCTTGCTTTTCTTTGCTTGTGTGTGCAGCTTTTGCTTTACCCATTAAACCATCTGATCCCACTGTAGGGGAATGAGGGAGTAGCTGTGTGGTGTTTAGGTGTTGGCTAGTGTAAACCCCTGACAAACTGAAACATACATATAGATGATATCATGGTATCCTAAATGTATTATTGTGAAATGGGCTGTATCCTCCTTCAAGGGCTTGTCATCACACTAATCCGATCATAAGGAACAGCATCTCTGAGAACCAATATTAAGCATATGGGTTACTCTCTGTGTTTATGCCTTATTTTGTTAGGCCATGGCTCATGAGTAATACTGAGTTTTCAAAGTACTCTTCTTGCCTATTGGTAATTAGGAAAAACTTTTTCTGTATCTACATAGTTAGAAGAGAACCTTCAGAAATGTACTGCCCCGTCTCCTCACCTTTAAACTTAATAAATAAAGAGACTATGTAATAAAATGAATTGTTAAATATTGATTCCGCTACCTTACGAAGAGCATCTGTGGAGAATTACAGCCTTATTTAGCAAAAAGTCATAGTTAAGCTATCTCTAACCATGACAGACATATCAAATTAGTGCAATGGCTTTGAAACTCTATCCTCAGCTTCTTACAGCCCTGAAATTCAACTACCTTCAATCTGCTTGCCTTGTCTCAGACTTTCAGGTTAGTACTTACATCTACCATCCGTGGTGGAGAACTCCTCTCCCATCTTCTTGCTGCTGTCTTTGATTGGTTATCATCAGGTTTTTCTGGGCCTGTGTCATACGTTTAACCCGAGCCAGAAACTAAGCTGCACACAGTCACTCACTCACTCCTTACCCTTCATCCCACCAGGAAAGGAGAATAAAAAAAAAGTAAGACTTGGGGGTTGAGACAAAGATAGCTTAATAGGACAGAAAAGGAAGATACAACAACAGCAATAAAAATAGAATATACAATAATAATAAAATATACAAAATGAGTGATGCAAAATGTAATTTATTACCCTCTGACCAATTCCCAACCTATTCCTGAGCTCCTAAGTGCCTTTGGAATTCTCTTTTCTTCGCTTTTTTTTTTAAATTTAAGCTTACATGATTTGATCAGAATAATATATTCTCAAGACAGTAAATGTCACTCTGGTGAAGCTGTGTTGAGTTTTCTCTCTCTTCCAGCCACTGTATGCTGGCTGATATATTTCAGAGATGTTTTTGCTAGTGCTTTGTAAACAGTGGAAAATAATAATGAGCCCCAAGTAGGTCTTGGATGGCATGGACAGCTTCTGTAGAGGTGTCTGAGAAGACTCATTGTTTGGCAAACAGGGAATGAACCACTTCCACCTAGCAGTGTCTTCTTTCCAGGGCATGATGCTACTAGCCAGGCTTTGTAATACAGGTGTGTAGGATGACACACATACCCTGGAGATAGGATTAATGCTCTTCTAAGACTTAGAAGGAGGTCTACTGGGTTTGTTTGGCTTTGTCATATGATTTATTTAATTTCTTCTCTTTTGCAGCAGTACCCTTTGCCAATGGGGAAGAATCATCCTTCTGCAACATTTCTTTCTTCCAGCTAGGAAACACACAACTGAGCCCACAGGGCTTCTCCAGACTGGTGTGCTTTGTTTTCTTGTTCTATTTCTTTTACTCTCCCTTTATCCCCAATGGAAACAAAGAATTCCATCTGTGTCAGCAAACCACTTGGACTTTCAAGTATTTCCTCGAGGTAATTATTTTCCAGCTTAATCCTGTGGAACCCTGGACATTCTCTTGGTTCTATCTCATGCTCTTTTCCCCACAACTAGACATGCCCTTCTCAGGTGGAAATGGTTGCCTTGTTATCTTGGGTTGTCTTTCTTAGAAGGATAACCAGCTCGCTTACTGTCAGCTGTTTGGTGTGAGAAAGGACTCAGATAGAACAGCACTTATTTTCCCTTCCCTATCTGCTCAGAGATGGGACATCTTGACTCAGTTTTTCCTGTTGTTTCATTGCTGGTACCTTTTTTCTTACTGACAGAGCAAGCCAACCATGACCCAAGCTGACCTAGTAAAGAGAGCTCTTGTAGCCTGTCATACCAATGTGATAGCAGAAAGGGAGTATCTAGAACGTATCTATTACAACTCTATTATATATTCCATGGATCTAGTATCTATTATCATGTTTACTTTCTTAACTGTTAAGACTTCCAACAGTTCTTCAGTTTCTCATCATAGACAACTACTGGAGTAACATTGAGAGTTGATGTGTTAAGATTTGAGTGTTATTTATACAGTGAAATGAAAATTGATCTGCCTGTATAATTCCTCTATGTTTCCCCTGTTCTGTAAAGAGTAAAGTCAATGTGAGTACCTCTTACTTTAAAATACGGTTAGATAATATTTAGCTTGCTCTGCTGTCCAATGAAGTCTAGGTCAAAAGTTTTTTTGAGTGCTCGGATGTGTGTTGTTGAAAAGTGAAAAAATTAAAATAAATGCATGTACTAAAACGATGTCTATAGAGAGTGAAAGTTTTTTTTAAAATTGAATTACGCTTACAACATCGTGGTTGTGGTTATACTATAATTAGAATGTAATTATATTGTCTTTATAATTCTGGTTACTTGTAATTAACATTAATGCTTATGAGGAAATACACTACATATCTGAATTGCTTGTTAGCACCCTGTTAGGACTGGAGCCTATAAACATATATAGAAGTTTACTCACCAAATATTTTCATTGGCTGTCACAGAGTGACTCGTGACTAAAGCTATGAACAGATGTTTGTAGGCAGCAACCCTTAGATCCTAACTAATATTAACATGAAGTTAACTGCGCTAACCACTTTGGGTTTGCTTGATGAAATTACCCTGAAGTTGCACTTAGATTTTTTTTTTTTTTTTTTTTTGTACAAGGCACATAAAGAATTGTTTCTGTTACAGACTCGGTGCTGCAGCTGTATGGAGAAAAATAACTGCAATAACTGCAATGCAAGCACAGTGGTACCTCCACCAGTTCAAATTGTGCCATAGAGTGGAGCAGATATTTTTTTGGATGCACTTGTTTATAACTAAATTTTGGTGCAGGCTTTCATGGCTCCAGAAGATACTCACTTTTAAAACAGCTGCTAGCAGTAACAAGAGCTGGGCATTCTCCATACAAGGCAAGATGGAGCATTTTCAACCTTTCTGTAAGAAGTAGTAGGTAGCAGGGTCCCTTTCTACCCCGACATTCCTAAAAGAATATTTTTAATAAGATGTCTTGCACAGATAGCTGGAGTCTTTAATGAGCTCAAGAGAGAGAAGAAATACTATCCTCTAAAAACAAGGCTACTTTCCGCCCCTGTTTAAAATTTTAACTCTTCTTGTATAGAGAAACAAGAGGGCTTGATCTTGTGTGACTCATGGAGAAGGAAGAAGCTTACATATAAGGTTCTATCTATCATCGGAGTTAAAAACATTCATTTCCACTTCCAGCCTTTCTGCTTATCCCCAATATATATAATATACTCATAATGAAAGAATATCAGAAATAGGTTTCTATAGATTAGATGCATGATAGAGTGCAGTGCTTCTGAAAGTCTATTGTGGCAGTGACCATTGAACTACGGAGAATTTACATGACCAGCCATTATAATCAATTGAGTCTATATTTTAGATAGTCCCTAAATACATATCAATGTGACAAATGGAAATGGCTGTACTGTACAGGCCAATAAGTCGTGCTTCAAGAGGATCGTAAATACTTATTGATACACAAGCTGCTCAAAATGAATATCAATTTAATGAAATAGAAATGGAATTTTAGAGTCTGTTAAAAAGCTATTGTAGTCTGCTAATTACACATCCCATTATGTTGCTTAAAGTTATTCTGTAGGCAGAAAAGTCTTCCTAATGAGCAGAATCCTGTCACAGACGTGGTCAATACCGTGCTTACATATGCGGAATGGTCAGGCAGAAGTGAAGCTAAAGGAAGCATTCACAGTTTTTTTTTCCTTGCAGAATGAAGGTTTATAAGCTGAGGGGTTTCTTGTGTCTGTATTTGCCCCATGGAAAGCTGTTGAGAGTGGAAAGTATTAGTAACATGGATGCACCATGTGAAAATTTCCAGTGTAGATAAGAGGCATTATCACCTCAGAAGACTATAGAATTTTCCTTCCAAGTGATCTCAAGCGAATTCCTTTTTTATTTCATAGAGGAAAGGACTATTATTTGCACCAGCCTGCTCAGGGTGCTGAGCAAAAGAATGGAGATTTTTGCACCAGTTGTACACACTAAATCAGATTGTAGTAGATGTCATGAGCTCTTTGCTTTGTCAATGTTATTTTTATCTCTAAGCATTTATCACACACATGTTATGCTGCTAGAAGATACTGATAACTGATATTGATTACAATTAGTGTTATCTGAAACTTTCACTGGCTGTGGTGTGAACTTCTTGGCTTCAATAGGAGGTATTTAGTCTTTTGAATCTAAATACATGTTAGTGTTTCCGATGTCTTGATTATCTAAGACATCTTCATGGGACTAGCAGACCTTCCAAGAGACCTTTCCCTTCTGGAGTGGCAGCTGGAAGACAGCAGGGAAATTGAGTCATCTCAGGTGCAATTTGGCCACCAGCCTTTGGCAACTGAATCCCATCTTACATTAGGGTTCGTCCTACTGCTGTCCATGGCCCTGAGAGGGAGGTGGCAGGGATCTTCAGAGTGACTCCCAAAAGATATTTACAGTGAAGGAACAGCTGACTACCTTTCCTTTCCAGCTGTTGCTCTGTAATTACACAGTGCTTTTCCTTTACTTGCACTGAAAGAGCCAAGGACCTTTCTGCAGACGGCTTTGTGTCTACCACAAGCATCTACTTCTGCATGGGAAAGTGAAGGCTGCAGTCAGGGGTTACACTAAGACAGATGAACCTAAAGGAAGGAAATTAAATTTGTGAATCTCATTCTCTATTCTACTATCATAACTTTTACATCTACAAAGAAATTACCAAACACCGGGAGGATGTGTCCCAATGAGTGTGGTGCAGAGCAAGAGAGAAACAGTCCCGAAGTCTGAATTTTTAACTTACTCTATTTGTAACAGTTTTAATTCCTTATTGCAAGTTTTTGGCTTTTTTTTCTTGAAAGGAGATCTTAGGTTTAAATGTACATTTAAAACTCAAAAAATTTCTGTTTTCTAAAGTCCAAAACCAAAGAGCAGATGATATTGTAGATGTAGAAGATATTTTTTGTTTGTCCAAGTTCTCCATGATAACTGGATAGACAGGATGCTTCACTTTCCTTTCCTAAAATCAATGGGCTTTAGCACGCAGTTCTTCCTGCAAAGAGTTAATTGAAGCAAATAAAATTCTTAAATTGTTAATAATCCTCCCAATTTGATCTTGTTCTTTTTCCCCCTCAAGCAGTAAGCGGATAAGTGCGAGTGATAGCCAGATTTATAAATTATTTCTTGTGAGTTGAACGCTTTAAAAGGGAATATAAAAATCTGCTGTGTGTCAGGCGATCCATGGAGGCATTAGCAAGCGTGGCTGATTCTCAGTCCCCTGAAAGCAGGAGTGATAATTTGTAAATCTAGGAACTGTATGTGGAGAATGGTAATTTGTCATTAGTAAGATTAACATGATCAAGGGAATAGAATAGATTATTTACATATGAAATCCAGAAGATCTTTGATAAAATTAAATCAATATTTTTGGGAATCAAAAGAGTTTTTAGCTGTCATGTAACACTGTAGTTTATCTTTTATGTTGTATAAAATGTATTACCTATTTGAGAATGTTTTTTTTAATGGATTTTTTTGGCCTGGGCTTCTTTGATTAATCTACCTGTAGAGCAATCATTTTGAAACACTGTACATTTAACCAAAAATACTTTTCTTAGTTCCTTTAGAAAGAAATGCCACTTAAGATGTAGAATACGTGAGCACCCATATACTATTTAGAGGGACATAACACTTTTAGTATTGCAGTTTCATATTCCAGATAATTTTTTTTTGTTCAAATAGCTTTGCCTTCTTGCAGAGAGAAACTATCACAAATAATTTAATACATTTTGATCATGTTCTCAATGCTGACTGAATTACAGTTGCTGACATGGTTCATTTACTTACACAAACTGTTCTTGTGCATACATTGTTGCTCAAAAATTCAACATTAACAGGTGAAAAAAATTTCATGCAGATAGGAAGCCATTATCCTGACCACTAAGTAATACAGAATGAAATATCAATTGGCAAGTTGTTAACTCTGATTTTCAAATACACCATTTACAATGACTTGTAACTACCTACAATAAGTGGTTATAACCTTTTTTTTCTTTTAATTCTCTGAAAGCTTCAGTAAACTATGCTATCATAGTGTTTAAAGAATTTAAAGCAAATTACTTGAGGAATATTGCTCAAAGCAAATGCTATGCAAGGCAATAAGTGACTTTTGTGGGTGACTGAGCACTGAAGCAAAGCAATGAGTTTTGCTAATGTAGACACTGTTTATTTCCAGGAAGATTCCTTTGCCACAGATGTTCTTGACAAAACCAGTTCTTGATCTTGCTGATGTGAATATGTACAGTCTACATGTGTGTAGATCCAGGGAGTTCAGTGGGATTGCTCATGTGCATAAAATTTCTTGTGCGCCTGTCCAAGGCTCAGGGCATTGGAGAGATTTAATCATTAAAAGGTGAAATGAAGGCATTTTTGTTAGACTTTGTTATGCTGTGAAAAATCACAAGTCAGCTTTAGTTATAGGATTACTCTTCTCATGGAATAGGATATCCAAGAAAATAAAACAAACCAGAAGACAACATTGTAGCAATATAAGCTTTGAACATTCTCTGCCGTAGGTTGCTCAGACTTCCAGTGACATCACAAGGGAGTTGTGTTTAGGTGAATAATTTTTTTGGCAAGGGCAAACAAATGAATAAATGCTCAAGGGAGAGTGAAGCTAAAAGAGGAGGTGGCTAATAATCCAGGACTCATGCATATAAGGTTACTGTGACTTTACACACAACCACAATATTCCACTGTTACATGTTTTTGCCTGTAATCAGAACAACTGATTCAGAAATGCATTAATCCCCAATAGGCACCCATTTTCTGACCAAACTGTGAGCCACAGAGGGCTCAAATGGCTTTTTTTTGCACTAGTATATAGAAATAAATTAAAAAGGGAATTGGATGGGTGGATGCATGCATGCACAGGAAGACATAAATAATGTGGAGGCATCTGAGCAACCACCCCATAGAGCATAGCTTAATAGAGAAAGTATCAAACCTGAAGAAACAAGAAACCCAAACCTCTGTGATCAGCTTTGTCATTTCAATAGTGGAGGCTTGACCATACAAAGATTCCTTCAAAATGGGTCTTTAAGTCTTCAGTGGCTAGATTGACAAGTAACTCGACAGAAACTGCAGATTCTTCCTGGGCTTAATATTTATGATGTAAAATAATTGTGGATTGCAAAGGCTGCATATTTTCTTAACAGGAAAAAATGAATGAATTCATGCTCTGATTGTTTCCTCTCCATCTTGAAATCTGGCTAAAGGCTGGAAAACTAAGGTTTTGTGAATGACGTATACTTGGCATCTGAGGTCTGTACTTACTGTTCCTAAACTGAGGCATTTACACAGGGACAGAATATAGAAGCAGTGGTGCCCCATATTGAACATATAATCAACATAGAAAATGAGATCTCTCCATTAATTGTGTAAGAGAGCATAGGGCAACTATTTGCACAAATTACATAGTAGATTATTTGGATTAAACTTGGGCTTTAAGTGCCTCTGAAATGCCCAAGTATGATTTTCATACTGAAATGAGTTTATCATAAAATTCCTAATGAGAAGTATTGTGATTTAAGTTACAGAGATAAGGATCTGTGGTAACCCTTCAAATCAAGTGTCTCAAATGAATAATTACTTTCCCCAACTAAAGATTTCAATTCAATATTTATTGTATGTTAACTAAAAATATTAAAATAATTTTTTTTTGAAGTTTAATAACTATAAGAATTATGTAGATAGACAAACATAAAAGACACCTATCTTCTGCTTTCTTGTTAAATCAGTAAATAACAGTAATGGTTTAATACATCCTTCAGAGCTTTACTTTGTATTAACTGAGTTAACACACTGGAAAAAAAAAGGTCTTAAAATAGTGCAATTTTCACTGTATCCCAGTTTCATTACTCAAAATTTCATCATAAGGGATGACAACTGGCCATGCCTTGTAATCTAGAGTAAATATTTCACCATAAAACCCATAGGTAAAGTAAAAGAGAAAATACTAATGCCAAACATGCTTTTTGTACAAGAAACATGATGACAGCAACTGTATTTTGAGTAGCTCTGTGGACTGTTGTAGCTAAAAAATTCTATGAATCACTTCTGAAAACACAGTTTTAAAAAGAGACTTTTTATATATTAATTAAAAAAGTCTATAAAGCATTTCTAAATTAGATTGGCAATGTTTTGTAGCCAATGGTTAAAATGTATGCTGACTACTTTGATACTACTGGAGTGGTATATTTTAGCTAGCTAGACCTGAACTTTTTGCAATTATCAGTTTGGGAAGAGATTCAGAGGTTCAATTTTTACCTGAATAAGGCATGGAAAAATTGTTTGAAATCTAGAAAATTATTCCCAAACTATACTCCATTTCCTCTGCCTCTATTAACTGTGATAGAAAGAAAGAAACTCTCAGCGCCAAGGAGAATACACTGTAAACGTACTCTGAGCAAAGATGCACTAGTCTACCCTAACTTTTAGAAAACTGAGCCTCAGACTCTAGTGAGTCTTGCGGTGAGGATCAACTGCGGTGCTCTACATCCCTGGGAGAGGTAAATACTGTCTCTGCAGCAAGGCACATACACACCCTTCCCTCTGCCTTACTTCCAGGATTCCTGGCTTTCCTTGTAGGTAGGACTCCATAGACTAGCCTTACTCCACAGCTACACAAACAGACTTCTGCAAGTCCTGAGAGTTCTGCAGGAAGTGAATTTGGCTTGCAGAGGGTCATATGAAACTTTTCTCTGGCTTCAGAGGAAGATGGAATTTTACTTTCTGGTTTATATTTAAACAGACTCAAAATCTCAAATCAAGACACCACCGGACCTACTGAGTTCCACCTGTCTCATGTCAAATCCACATAGTACCCCAAGTTTTATATAGTTTAGGGAAAAAAAACATAAATGAGTGAGAATTACTTGAAAGGATGAACTTTAGTGAACTTTAGGACAAACTGGAGCTGACCTGCAAGCTTCTGGGAAATCTGAAACCAAATGGATTTTGCCTGTTTTTTTTTTTAAAGTTCATGAATTTTCAAAAGACTCGCAGTGTTGCCAGTTTTTAACATTTCATCATGAAACCTGCCCTAACTGGTGTTTTCTTTAAAGCATCCATTCTTGAAATGAATTGACCATGTGAGAATCTCATCTTTTAAATGAAAGAGAGGGAGTTTCCATTCCCTGTAGTTGTGTTGATAATCTTGAACATATCTCCAAGTGCACCAAAAGTTCAAAACTGAAGGTGACTCTAGAGACTCCAGTGTGCACTTTATTATTTTAGACTCAAAGTTTTAGAGTCTTAGTTAATAGGTTTTCAGCATGAAATCTAGCTCGTCATCTGTAATTCTACATTCTAACTAGAGGACATTAAGTTTTGTGTCATCTCCTGTTGTTATGATGCTTCAGAACACAACTTCAAAGAAAAACCCTAGATTTGGGTATCAGCAAGCCTGGCTCCAGATCTGACAGTTGTGGCAATATCTCTCCATTGAAAACCTCCATCCATGTGTACCTGGGTTTTGTGTAACCAGTGAGACAAAATCCAGAGAAGTTTTTAAGTCCTCTAAGTCACACTCACTTTCAGTTACCTGTTTCTTACCAACCCCCAAGTTTATTTTAACAGCACTGTTTTTCTTTGATGGTTACAGGTAATTCATTCCGCTTTAACAATGTACCGATGATTTCTGGAAAAGCTGATTTGTTCCTTCAAATGAAAAACACAAATAGTCTTACTTATTCTTCACATGTAATGTTGTGCTTTTCTTTTATTGGTTGATTTTGCCATTTGTTTTGGCTTCTCCCCCCACTGGAAGTGTTAAAGACTTTTCTTGCTCATATTCAGAGAAAGAATTTGTTTGATGCCAAAGCCAGGAAATTTCCTTGGTATCAAAGAATCTTACAACTTTACATTAAATACACTTCATGGACCAAAAATTCACCTGAACAGATCACACATCTTTCCTGAATTTTGCACAAAACACCTCTTTCTGTATTCAGAAACTTCACAATACCACAAGTCCTTCATCAGCAATGGTGAGAGTCATCTTTTCTGTAAGTATTTACTTTCTATTTAATGCTTCTGGAAAAGCCCCAGGATGTTAAAACATACAAAGAAATAAATATCTATGTGGTGTACATGGTAAAATTAATCTCTTACTTTATCTCCAAAAATCAGACATAAAGAGTAATGTAAGAAAGATTGTGGATATGATTAAACGGCAAACCTTTTCATAGTCAAATATTTAATCAAAAGTAAGATATAGTTTTAAATGTAAACAAATAATGTTAGGGTTATTTGGTATATGCTTTAGGTGATGTTTCAATATTATTTTCCTTTCAGGATGCAGGGTATGAGGTTGAAATACTGTGTCAGGTGCAGATTAAAGACAAATTACATATAGATGAGGTTACGTTTAATTACCTGGGATAGCTTTGTACGTTGACTGAAAAACACAGTTTTCATCACCACCATATTAATTATTGCTGCAGAAAGCTGTAATTGACTACTGTGTTTTTCGACTCATGAGTCAATGGTGACTAAATGTTTACTTTACTAATCCCAATTGCCTGAAATACAGCACTCGTTTTTCCCTGGAAAATCTGTGGTCTAAGTTTTGCTCTTGTTTTCATGCATTATAACCTCACGATGATTTACATGTATAGCTGAAAGTATAGTTGTGCTTCAAATTTCCTGGCGAAAAATAGTAAATTAGTACTACTAAGTCTTAACATAAAATGGGTGGAAAAAGGAAATACTGTGTCAATGTAATACCACTTCTGGATCTACTCTGCGTACAGACCTCATTTGTCATTGTATCAGCTGAATTCAAGATCCCTTTTCATTTATGTCAAGTATATAAGGGAATACGTGAAAATGACTTGGATTATGATCAAGATTTTCTGCCCCAGGAACAATTTTAGGGATATGGACACACTGGAAAAGGCCTGCAGATAGAACAAGTTGCTACAAACCCACAAGGATTAGACTCTTCTCCACTTTTACACCTGAAAGGAGTACCATTCTCTCACAAGACCAAGCAGAGACAGTGTGGTTTCCAGAAGAAGGTGCTCAGCAGTAGGAAGCCAACCTGACTGTTGCTAACAAAGTTGTTTAGACATAAGTTTCATATCTGTGCTTGTGAACCTAAAGTGAAGAGATGTAAGAGAGTGGACAAAGAGTTTTTTGCTGTCTAGGTAACTACTGCAGTGCTGAGCCACAATGATGAAGACTTGAGTAAATCAAACAACTCGTGTTTAAAGAAAACAAATAGGTTAAATGAAGTGAGGTGTCAGTAAACCTTGCTGGAGCTTAAACAAATCATTTCTACTGTGATTTTGACAAATGTTTGTGTATCTGATGTACATTAAAAACAATTAAAATATATAGTTATATGTGCTTTTTTATTTGTTAGGTGATATTAACAGCGATTTTTACATATTAGAATACATTTTCAGTAATGATTTTTCTCCTCAATCTTGCAAACTGAAACCTCTGGCATAAGATTTCATTCATATCATCAAGTTCCCATTCTTTTTCCTCACCCTTATTAAAATGTCTTATGCCATCAAGGTTTTTCTCCCACTAATGGAAATTATCTTTCTTTTCCTGGCTCTGCGTATAGACACTGTATTCATTTTCTGTTGCAGGAACTTACGTATCTTTTTGATACGTCTTTCTTTGCCTTTGTGCCTTGACAATTATTCTAGAGGAAAATAAAAGACAGCATTTTTATTTAGTTGTGAGTTTATGATACACCTGCACATTTCCATCTTGGAGTTGAAATGCAATGTTGACAAAGCTCATGTGGTTTTATATGAATTCTTCATGAAGTTACATTTCTTTGGATGTTCTAAAATAGTAGGGATGGATATACATGGAGATGTGATTGTCCAAAATGGGATCTCTCTTTTTCTCACATGTGTACATAGAGAGACACACGCACACAGATTTGTTGTGGTTGACACCTCCAGATGGTAACAACTGATTCCCTGATTTTCAATACTCGCAAAAATTTTCTTACTAGTATATTAGCTTATCCTGACAAAAATGGATACATGAACATGTATTTCTAGCTGTGTAGTTGTTGCCATTATGTGTGTACACACACACGTGCACGTACCCTTTTCTATATTGGACACAGGTTTTTTAAAGTCTGCAGTAAAGGATAAGAGTAGTTTTAAAAGAAGAATATCACAGGAAAAAACATAGGCAAGAACTCAAACCAAGAGCAGAAGACTGAGTGAAGAATACATATGTTCTCTTGTTTAGGTGACAAATATTCCCTGACTTTTGATGAAATATACAAGAAATAGATCTGAAAATACCAGAGGGACCTAATTGTTACAGTTCCCTTAGATTTCAGTTTATTTCTCTAGATAGCTCAACAGAAATTTAGGTGTTTGCCTGTGACTATCTATATTTTGAAACAACAGTCTTTTTTTGTAGAAAGAAGTGATCTTCAATTAGATCAAGATTTTTAACAGAATCATCATGATGTGACTCTTCATCCATTCACAATGAGATCTGATGACAGCCTTCTCACCTTCCTTCTGCTCCATTAGAATGGCAGTATATGGTATACCACATGAAAGATGCATTCTCTGCCAAGTAAATTAAATTCTTATTATAAGAGACAGACTGGTCCAGTGGTTGAAAACTAGGGCTGGCAGCCAATAACTCCTAAATTTTAATCCTAGTGCAACTTATTGAATGACTTCAGGCAAGTTACTTAACCTCCTAATTTCCACCTCATAAAATTGCGATAATAAAAGTGTTTTTCTGAAAAGCAATTAGTTAATGCTTGTTCACTACTCTGAAGAGAAAAATGCAAAGCACCATAGAGGTGCTAAGCCTTATTAATTCTTAAACTCTAATCATATGAAGGACTCATTGTGATTACCACAGTTAAGTGGTAATAAGGCCAAATAATCATCTAACATTTTTGTTTCATAGGATCCCAAGAGACCTATTGTACATGTTGACCCAAAGGTGATGTGAGACAGGTTGAAAAGCCAATCTATGGCTCCCCATGGGATTTGCCATGATCTCACAACTCCAGCCATGCTCCTGTTCCCTTGCATGTGGCTTGCTAGGCTGTAGTGTGAACATTTTGAGAGTCAAAGGGTGCTGCTGCGAGTCAAATGTCCAGATGGCTCTGAAGTGTGAGACTACTGTACAGTTCTCACATTTTGTTTAGGTTTTTTGTTTAGATGTCTGAGGAGGATGAAAAGCAAAAGTTGTTCTTTCCAAGGCTCTGAATGCAACTGATGCCCACTTAAGTAGTTGCAGATCTGCTTTGTATAGACAGAAGCATAGGAGTAATTTAAATGTCTTGAGAGAAGTATCCACTTCCTCCCAAGCCTCCCCTCTGTTGGAGACCAGCCATCACAAACATGGAGGACATTCAGATCTGAAGATCCATAATTTATGGAAGAGTGTGGAATACCAAGCAGATCAAACGTCTGGTGGGGTGGTTGTTGTCAAGCATTCAAGAGTTTAACAGATTGCACTTGTCAAAGAGCTATAGAACAGATCTGAAGGGAGAGTTTGGCCCTTACTGTTGCTGTTTTTCATCCCGTAATTTTGAGAGTGTTCTTTGTGCCTTGTTTACTGCAGAATATGATTAGATTTTAATTTAAGAGGCGAGGAATGCACCTTTCATGTGGCAAGTCGGAAGGGCCTTGGAGCTTTATAGTGGGGATTGGGGGATGCAGCTGGCGCTTGTTGTGCAGCAATGGAGAGTCGCTATATTGCTCATCTTAAGATGCTGTTTATAAATAGGTCCCGCTAGTCTGGGGCATAATGACTTCAATCATTTGTGCTGTATAAATAAATGGGGCATTGTGAGCTTACTTGTTCAGGAATTGTCCCTGGCTTTAGTTTTGGCCACAGACTCCCAGAGGCCTGCAACCAATCAAAGCCAGAGGATTTAAAGAAACAGTCCGTCTCTGATCTTGAGCCACTCAGGGAGAAGGGAGGGTTGGTGGGTGTGGGAGAGGAAACTGGAGGCTGGGGAAGTGGGATCTTCCACGAGATCCTGCTTTCCCCAGGGATAGGGAAAGGAAGCCTGGGAGAGTCTCTGGCCAGCCTGCTGTAAGCATGGTTGTGATCTCTGCAGATGTGATGCAAAACAGCTTCTTCATGATCCGGTGGGACACAAGGAGTCTGCAGGGAAGGGAATTATTCCCACCCTATCTGGTGTGAGGCATGGGAGGGTGAGAAAGGGCTGCTGCTTGGTCTATCTGGGAGGTGTTAACTGTATGAACCAGAAAGTAAATTGAGAAGAGTAGTGCTGTCTAGACTGGAACTGCAGACAGTTTACCCTTTGTAGTTTGCTTTCCATGGAACCCTCCACGAGCAGAAATACATGGCCAAGCTCCCCTCTCAGGCCTTCCACTTCACAGCCTGCCCTGAGGTTAACCAGTGTTTCTATCATTTCTTGCTTTGGCCCTATTCATTAGAAGTAATGCTTGACTCAGGTACCCATTTTCAAAAATTAGAGACTTCCTTGATGACAGTAAATACAATGCAAGTTTCTGCTATGATCAACAATGTGCTTTTTTTTTCTTATACAGTGCTAAAGATGTGCAATTCTAAGGTAGCTCTGTCAGCAGATTGCGCCACTCCTGTGTAAGAATTACATAGTTGGGGAGGAGCTGTGGTAGTCCCATATTCAGAGTTACTTAAGGGGACAGAGAAATGAGGCTCTCTTAAATTCTCCAGTTCTTTCCTAAATTTTGGGCTTTTTGTACCTGCAGTCTTTGAGTCCACTTCCCACAGCCTATGCCATTTGTTTGTTTGTCTGATACCTTGGCTGTTGTTTTCCTGTCTTATTTATATAAGATGTCCTCTGCAGGAGGATGTAGAGAGAATGGAGAAGACCCAGTCCTCACACATTCTCTCATCTTCACGCGCATAAAGGTTTTAAGTGTTTTTTCTGGGTTGATATCACAGTTTTGCAGCCCTACCAAAATCCATTGGACTTGACCACTGACTTCTGTGGGACCAGAAAATGTCAAGGTGGTATGTGTTAGGAGTACCGAAAAGAGACTATATTTACATTTACCAGGTATGAGATGGGGGAATTCTTGATGTATTCTTGTATTCTTGATGTGATTTCCTTACAGCATGAGGGAGGACAGATCCTATATCCTCGCTTGTAAGCAAGCTTTTTGTTTCTGAACCTACCAGCTTAAGAAGGGCAGGTAAATAACATTCTGTTGAGAAAATAGTTAAAAATTACACTAGCACCAGTCAGGAAGCTGGAATTGATACCATCTGGTCTGTAGAGCTGTCATGTTTAGCAGAAAAAGTTAAATAGCTGACTAAGGATTTATTAGAAAATGTTTTTTCACCTTCCTGATACAGAAATAAAAATCCTCACAAATTTTTTTCAGTATCACTAAATTTCTGGGAACTAGAAGAAAAACATGTACCAAGTGGAAAGAAAACCTTGTAGTAGAATATTTCAGGCATATAATTCTTCAATTTACCTTCCAAATTCTGTGTGTTTTGTATTGAGAATAAAATCTTTTATCTTTCCTTTTACTTAACCTCAGTTCAGTAAATATTACAAGCCACACATCTCCATTTGAATTACTGTCTTGTTCAAAGATTAACCTCTAAATATTTCATTTGTAACCATCTTAAGATTCACTTCTGTACGAAATATTGTTGCTTAGAAGGTTAATGAATTATAACTAAAAGACTGTCATTTAGAAAATTTTATTTTAAATTATCAAAATTAAAGAAATGGTTTCTTTTTTATGTATATATGAAATTATTGCACTTTTCATTTAACAATCTAGCTTTCATTTTCATTATCATAATCATAAAAATTATTGAGGTGATGGTTACTTTTTAAAATGCAAAATGTTTCATGCCAGAAGTTCTGAGAAATTAGATTTGTTTTTTCTATTTGCAGGTGTAAAAGGAATTATATCTGCTTCTTTTATTTTTTTTGTAGTGCTTTTTTTTTCCCAAATCCATTTGATTCTAGTTTTAAAATGTTTCCTCTGCTGTTTACAAGTGAGGTAGAAAATCACTACAATTATTTTTAGTGAAACAAAGAGAGGGAGTGAGGAATTTCAGATGAAAAGTTATATTTGTAAAGGCAGAATAGAGAAGCAATTCACATTAATTCAAAGCAGAGTCTCTTTATTGGATTATGGGCTGATTGTGTTTACAAATACACTGCCAGGAGGGTTTTAATTTTGGGGCAATTTCATTGTTCATAGATATATATCTATATATAGATATATATCTATGAAATTATGTGGGTTTGTGTTTAAAATGAGATACAGCTCCTTACTGCTTAATGTAATATATGCTTCCATTTTATGACACGGTGCAAAAGTAGAGCAATTTTAGAACAACTTAGTTGAAATATCATCATAAATGAAAGATGTAAACAATGTTATGTTTATAGGCACAGTTGAAATTTGAATTCACTGAAACTTGGTGATCTCTTTATTTAACAAGAATGGACTTTATTATGAAAGTAAAATCAAGCCATAGTACTACCCCCTTGATTTCAGGCTTTTCAGCATTTACAACAGCAGGGTACAGGCAAGAGTTTGTATCCTCAGGAAGACTAGAGCTCCATCTAGCCCAGAATTTTCTCTCCAACAGGAGTCAATAGTACATGTCCAAGGGAAAAATGTAAGAAAACAGATAAATATAGAACGACTTTTCTCCCAGTCTGCCTTTCCAAGTTCATATAACCAGCAATTTAACTACTTCTTGAACTGTAGATTGTGACTAAATTTGTTATAAAAATCCATGATTGCATCATCCTTTCTGGACATTTTTATCCTTCTGGATACCACAACGTCCTACAGAAATTAGTTCCAGAGTTAAATTTCTGTTCTGTTAAGACATGTTGCTGTTCATTGAGTAGATCTCTCCCCCGCTTTTATGCTAAATTTGAGAGAGTCTATAATATACTGGTTATATTCAAGAAAGGAATCCTCTTCTTAAATGGTTCTCAGTATGTTAAATGAATTTGACAAATTCAAGGCCATACTAAGCATTGGGACAACACATTCACAGAAAGAAATACGGCAGAGAAAGTTTTTTACATCTATGACCATAATTGTGTTGATAAGACCTGAACATAAGGTCACATTTCACATGCATATGTGAAATAGAACAGAATATTGCTGGAAAAGATGGAGACTAAGCAAAGGATTGTCTATAGCACCGTATTCTCCAGCTGGTTTATCTGTTAAGGGGAAGATAGCATAGCCCAAGATGGCCCCTGATAACCCTTGGGTCTACCTTAGCATAATCTAGCTAATTCACTGTGTTTTGTTCAGAGTTGAGTCATCAATCAAAGACTAAGCTGTAGGGTGCAATTCCATAGTCGTTTTACACTCAAAACTCCCGTTAATGCTATTCAATGCCTAGAATGTTCTTATATCTCCTACTGTAAACAGGTAGACACAGTCTAGTTTACTGGGAAATGTCTTTGTTGTAAGCTTGGAGGGTTTGTTTTTAATTGCTGACAACAGTTTCCTGGAAAAAGTGGAAAAAAATAACCTGTGCCTTTATTTCACCATTTTAAATATAGAATCATAGAATAACCTGCTTGGAAAAAATCTTAGAGATCATCGCGTCCAACTGTGCCTGCTCACTACTAAACCATATCCCTGAGAAACTCGTCTACCCGTCTTTTAAACACCTCCCTGGGCAGCCCATTTGTGCCTGACAAACCTTTCAGTGAAGAAATTTTTCCTAATGTCTAGCCTGAATCTTCCCTGGTGCAACTTGTGTCCATTACTTCTCTTCCTATTACCTGCCACTGTAGAATCATAGAATGATATCATATGATTGAATGAACGAATATCATATGATCAAATGAATCATATAATTTATTCATGTGTGCATTCCTGGTTTTTTGATGTTTTTGATATTTGCATAAAAAGAAAGATGCAGGTATAATTTTGAGCAGATTTACAGATGTAATTTTGTATTTCTAATAAACAATGGAGACCTCTGATTACCATTTTATCTACCTGCCCAGTCTATGATGTTTTCATTCTAGCACCTCATTTGAATGTGGATTATGCCCATTTTATAGTGGGTTAACTTGATGTAAGTAATGGTGCCTACAACATTCAGATAACAGTGTCGCATAGACACATATGAACTGGCTTTAAAGAAACTTGTGTGGTTGCTGGAAAATTCCATGACACTCAGTTTCTCCCCAGATAATATTTGGTGTGTCTTATTCAGACTTCCCAAACTGAACTTGTTCTATGCAAGTTATTGCATATACCTTTGAGCCACGTTGCCTTTATCAGCTAGTGGATTTCAGATGAAGGTATTCCTGGAGAAATCAGACCAACTAAAAGAAACATTGAAAGCAACGATCGCTTGTAACTTACTGAATTTTATCAAATGATAAGATAATAGACATGTATGGAAAATAGCCTGAAAGAGAAATATATTTGTTGGGAACTTCTACATATGAACATTCAAAAATCATTTGATATGCTGATGGGCTAGAGTGAAATATCTGCATCTCAATGTATTACAGGAATTTTTTTAATCCATGTGTGGACAAAAACATTCTCCAAATAAAGTTGAACTGAAGCCTCAGATCTGAAGGCCTGTAAACTTTTAAGAGAAAAAAAAAGTCAAGACACCTATGGTTTTTTTGTGTACCCATTGCTTATGTTAGTTCAAATGTAGTTGTCGATGAAATAAATTTTTCAAAAGTTTCTACATAGGCTATGATGAAAATTGAATTAATATTATATGTGTAACACATATAAAGCTCTTTGCTGTTTGGCAGTACTATGGTCTCTTCAATATTTTCCTGTTATTTTGTTGTTGTTATTTATAATAAAAATAGTAACAGCAACAATATTAATAAAGACTGACCCAACCACAAAGCCTCTTTGACAAGTTAAACAATTATTACATTTACTCTAAGCATGTTTTCCACTTCTTTTGAATACTTACTTTGGAAAGCGTTTGTGCAGTTTCAGAGTCTTTCCTACTTCTTCTTCCAGCTCCATCTTAGGCACTTTTTGACCTCATAATCTGTCCATGCATGACATCACAATCTGTTGCCATGGAAAAGACCATAATATCAAACAAGTAAGATGGCCAAAGGTTGCCTTGCAGAAGAGAGATAGAGATTTCATAGGAAAAAACCATTAATACTTAAATATAGTGCAGTGGGAAATATCATACTATCTTTACTCAAATCAGTTACATAATTTTAAAGGGAAGCACTCAAGTCGGCTGAGCTCTTATCTCCTGTCAGAATCCTCTATTTTCAGAGGTAATTGAAGTTTTATAAATATGTTTTTATATATATAAACAAACTACAAACGGTGCATGCTATAATATCCTCTGCAATCCACCGAGTCTGTCTCTTTGCTTTCAGAATGAAATGTGAGTATTTAATCTGATATTTTTACAACAATCCTGAATCTACCATAGATTTCCTGAGTGACCCAGGTACTCTATGAAATGGTAGGCTTGTTGCTAGAAAAGACTAAATGAAGTCAGTGCTTAAGAATATATGTAAAGTACTGAGCTGGCCAGTGCTGCACCCATGCACAGGAAGCTGTAGGACGTGGCTTAAAGTAGGTCATTCCTGCAATGAAAAAGAGAGAAATGAGGCACTAAGAGGAGGCACACACGGTCAAATTCACTGTTTTTCTGCCGCTAGGGGGATAAGAAGGCTTGGGGTAATTATTTCTGCCTTTGAGAGGGCTCCCACTTGCCCCCATCAACTGTACACCACGCATCTCGATGCAGCTGCAGCAGAATCTGGCTTTCTGAGGCTGTGGTATAAACAAAATAGGGAGCAGGACCATGGCTGTTTTACCTTTCTGGATATTTGTAGTCAAAGTTAGTTGTTTGTTTTGGTTATGCCTAGAGCTGATCCTGTATGTGTAGTAATTACCCTTTATTATGCCTTTGAAATTAAGTAATGAAGTAGCACAGCTTTAATGGTTGAGAAGCTTTTATGGACCATAGGTGTGGCTGTTTGTTTGTGTTTATGTTCCTAATTTGTAGTTTGAAACCTCACTGAGGTACTAGACCTCAATGAGCACTGAGCTGTAAAGAAAGGTTTACTTTTCTGTTTGTTGAAGTTCTATAACAGCAACAATAAAAAAATAGAGAAAATTCTTTAAAAGGAAGTATCTTCCCTTCTTTGTTTTTATCACACTAAGAATGGCTAACTTTGAACACCATCAGGCCTGCAAATGGCTGACAGGATTTTCTTCAGGCTTTCAGAGATTTTTTTCTGGTAGCAAACAAGTACAAGAAGATTTCAGCATCAAAGACTCCAAAAAGTTAGGGCTGTCTGAAGGCAGATAATTGCTACTGAAATATTTTATAATTTTTCAGCAGCATTAAGGAAGCTGAGTTTATCAAGATTTGTACACTATGTTATGCAACTTGCCTCTACATATTACCCTAGCAATCACCTGTATTTTCTTTATAAAATTTGTGCAGTTTGTGTAATTAGACTCTGCCTGCTGTTGGCAAGGATGAAAAATACATCACTGCTAGTATCTCCAAGGTAAATCATTCTTCAGGGAAGTGTGCCTCTGGGGAATATTTTCATAGGAGACCCATGAACAATGAGAGCTTTTCCACAGGGAATGCCCACAGGGTAAAGTGTACTTCAAAGGGAGAGATCCAGGATGAAATGAGACTCTTCAAAGGCCAGCTCCACTTCCCCTCTCAACAAGACAAATTACTTCAAAGGGGAACCCACCAAGGTTGTAAATAACTCTTCCCCATAATAGAGAAACCTTATAGAAGGCAAGTTCTCTCAGTAATATGATACTTTTAAAGAAATCACCCAAAGCCAGGTGAGGTCTAAATGCATCCAATGACCATCAGTATAAAATATTTCTACTCCTCAAGTGAATGTATGACCATCTAGAAACCTTAGGGAGTTGAAATGTGCACTGTTCATTTCCTTCTCACTTATATAAAGTTATAACAGGATTTAAAACTTACAGGTCTGATGGCCTAAGGGACTGTGAACATTTAGCAACAGCTTTAGGAACCCTAAGGACCAATTCTATCCAGTGTAGTTTATCAAGTTAGCTATAGACCAAAAGTCAGTGAGGAACTAAACCTTATTTTTACATAAAACATTGCATTTCACAGCAACTGTCTGACTTGAAGTCATTCAGACTCAAAACTATATTATAACACTATCAATTAAAGGCAAGTTTTGTAAATGACTGCTAAAGACCTTTCACTGAATTGACAATCTTATAGCAAGGCAGTGCCTGAAGTATTTGTGGTACAGAAAGTAGATTTAAAAGACGATCACAGAATCTTGATATGGTTGAATAATTCATATTAGAGGGGATCTTAGAAGGTCTCTAGACTAATGTCCTGCTCAAAGCAGGGCCATTGAATACAGACCAGGTTTCTCAGGACTTTGCTCAGCCAGTTCATGAAAACCTCAAAATGGAGCTGTGTTTCAATCTCTTTGTTGACTCTTGTTCATCCTGTTATGCTCTGTATGGCTTTATCTTCCAAAAACCTGCACAGTGGGATTAGTTCCCCCTTACATCGTCTTTTCTCCAGTAGCGTCGAAAAAAGAAGAAGAAAAGACAAAACAGCAGCAACAAAGATGCCAAATAAACCTTGTTATTAACACTACAGAGAGTCCTAAGTGAAGAAAACAGCTACTGAGTCTGTTGTCAATGAGAGAAATGATAGGGGAGGTCCAGCTAAAGGCATCTCTCAAGGTAAAGTCCAGTTAAATTTCATAATAAACCTGAAAATAATCCTCTGGTCAAGATAAACAAAATCCTAGCAATTTTTATCTGTCCCCAGAGATCTGCTGTAAAAGAAGTTAATGCTGACTTCATTAGATACATCATAGAGAAACAGTCCCCTATTACTCAACATTCACAACACTACACATACACAACACTCTAATGGAAAGCAGCCATACATAGTGGCACCAGACTATTGATATTTCTACACTATTGTTTAAGTAATGCACAGCATTTAATATGTCAAATGACATGACTGTTAAAAAACACAATAATAGATAATCTTCTCACAAATCAATGATGTCATTTAGAAATGGCCTGGACAATGGCAGTTGCATACGCTAAGAGGCAATGCTGCACTTACTGGTGGAGATCTTGAAAAGTCTTAGAGGCTCACCTGGGTTCTAGCCTGGTTTGCTTAGGAAGGTACATCTGTGTGCAATCAGTACTTCAGTGGGTTTAGAATATGTTGGCTAAACTAAATTTTAGAGGCAAAACTCTCAAATACACTGGATTTTATGAAAATTGGCAGTTGTGCAGAGTAATAAAGTTATTAACATTCTCGAGCCCCACTGAGGGAAGAGCTACCATGTGGATCAACCATGATTGACCTCAGAGAGTCCTAACTGGATCACCAGATCTATCTACAGATTTGCAGACGTGTTCTGTGGCTCACAGAAGGAAATGGCTACATTTAGATTGATTGACTCCAGTCTGAATACTCATTTAGCTGAAAAAGTTCTGGACGGAAAGACAATGCTTTGTGATGTGGTAAATATCTGTCACAAATGTTTGAATCCAAATATTGTGTATTTTTACAAAAGCTCATCAGTTCTCTGACACAGTTAGCCTTTAATCCTTTGTGTGGTTTTTTATGAAACCATCCATAAAAATGCAGCTCCTGAGCCAAACTTCAAGTCCCTTCCTCCCTTCCCTAAAAAGGAAGCTTGGCTTTTAGAAGGAAAAGCTTCAGTGCAGATTAATCATGAAGCTCTCCGAGAGTCTTGCTCTCATATGCAACTGAACCGTCAAACTGAAATTTTCATATAAATTGCCTACATTCAACGAACTTGTATCACAAACAGGTAAAGAGTAGCAATGTAATGATTGAATGAAAATAGTTGTCATCTAGTGCTCCATGCTGATTTTAATGACAGGTCTATATGGTGTAGGCACTACCACAGATGACAGTCCACATGCAAGACTGCAGGGCAGACAGGACTTCCCCTAGGTGCATCCCTTTTTTTTATACAATTTAATCAGACATGGTAACAAGCAAATATTAATCATATTTAAGGAGAAAGAACAAAGATCACAATGAATATGACTATGCTTATATATTCATCTACACCCTGCTGTATTTTGCTGGGTGTCTTGAACAGAACATGGTCCCCATGAAAAGACATGATGGATAGTTTCCTTGGATTTTGAATTTTAGCTACTAAGACATAGTTCAAACAGGAAACTTTGCTATTAATAATTGTGGAATCTCCTGCAAAAATTTTGAATGATAAATAAGCAATAATCTGAGCTGCATTTTCTGAAGTTCACCAATCAATAAATTCTGTGCATGTATAAAATATATGTTTCATTTAAATGTCATGTCAAATTGTTGAGAAGACTTTTACTGGAATTATCAAGGAAGTCTTCTACTCTTTTCGTGCTCAGTGTTCGATGTTATTTAGATAACCAGGTTAAAACTGTTTTTTTCTTAACATAGCTGAGTGACTGTCATGAACCTCAATTTAGAAAGCACTTAGCACTTAGTATTGTAATAGAACTAAATAATCACAAGAACCAGAATTGATAATAATGGGTCAAGATACCTGAATTAGAATATGATTATCTTTATTACTTATGGATTTCACTAAAATTGCATCTGCTGTTTATGGACGCTGAATGGAAGTATTGTTAATAAACAGAACGTTAAAAACCTGAAAGATTCATATGCATTTTCTTCATGGCATGCATTCTGAAAATTGAAAAATATTCATAGTAATAATAAGTCATAAATCTAAGTGGAAACTTTGATTATTATGTTTTCATCATTACTCTCTCTTCTTTGAAGTTTTATACCCAAAAGGTATCTAACTAATCATCAAGTATTATTTCCCACTTTCAGCCATTTATGAAAGAAAGAAAATAAATGAAATGAGCTCAAGTATGGAAATAGCTATTGTTGCAGTACCAGCAGTGAATAACCATAACAATTTATCCAGCAAGTTGAAAGCTGTGCAGTGAAGTTACCTCCAAAAAAGTTGTGGGTTTGCTGCAAAGCCCTCTGGGGAACAAATGTATTCTCTGTAGTTTACTGCAATGTTGACCACATCCGGGCAGATTTCATCTACTTGTGTACCTGAAACCAGCTGCAGCATGTCGGTGTTAGCTTAGCGCACATGCTGGCTTTGCAAGTGTGGATTGTTTTCAATCAGGCTTGGCTGTGCAAGTTCACTGCTCTCTGTTTCTAAGTGTGTGTCACTCATCTGGTCACTCTCTAAGGCTGACTTGTGAGTACAAGACCTGGGGCTGAGTGAAGGTATTTCTAGCTCAGAGCGTTGCTGTCTGAAATCTTTTCAGGTTTTAAGATTTGAAGTTTTGGTTAAAGCCCTGTAGAGAGTCTCAAACTGATAAAGAGGTTTTGCTGTATGTTGCTGGAACACAGAACACCTCAACTGTGTTACAGTTTTCTGTTGAGCTATTTCTGCGCAGTGCCTGGGCACAAGCAGTCTACACAATTATAGGGGAACATATGAGTGTGAGTGCATGTCCATGACAGCAAGAGCTCAGCTTCTGGGTTTAGAGTGTTTGGGCTGAGCGAGTTGTGAGCTGGTAACAACCTTGATACCAAGAGAAGAAAAGAGTATATGCTATATGTAATGCATTTTCTACTAAAGTCTACTTTTTCATTACACCAAATGAGTGATTGTGTCAAGTGGTTGAACAGAGGTCATATATGTCAGTTACATGCTGTTTAAGAATGATGTCTGTTCCCTGCTGGTGCTCAATTCATTTTCCTTAAAATAAACTGCAAGAAAATCGGACCCCTAACCCTGTTTTAAATGTAACAAGACTAAATATTACTTACTTTATTTATTTCAACCCTTACCTTGTTGCTCTGGAATTTTACATTGTAAGTAAGCAGAACAAATTTTCAGGTTTTTAGAATCATAAGTTAGATTCTTACATAGTGTCTTAACTTAGAGATGAAATCCCAAGCAAGACATCTAAACATCTAATATTGCAGAATTTGTGATGTGAAAGTACAGCTTGAGCATGTGGGGAAAGCAAAGTAGTATTCAGAGAGGCTGTGGAAATTATTCTGAGCTTCACATATTTCAAACTAAAAATTTTAAGAAGGGAAGTTTTAGTGTGCATACTGTTTCTTTGCTACAGAAGTATTTTAGGATGACCTTTATTATGCATGGGAGGAACAAAATAAAAATATTTATTTCAGAGAAGTCACGTTGAGGCCAGCTGTAAGTAAAAAGCATACACATGATATTCATAAGAAAAAACATAGTTATTGACAAATAGAAACATAGTGATTCCTCAGATTCACTAAGAGAAACCTTGTCTGCCACTTAAATGCAAGTTTATCTGTACTGGACTATGGTAGCTTCTGAATGGTGAATTCTTGCAATAAAAGCAGGAAGCTGTGAAGGATTAAATAATTTGATATTGACTCATTTCCCAGTCTGTTCTCCCTGCAAGGCTGGGCAGAGTTAGAACGCTTTAAACTGTAAACCAGTGATGAGGAATCTCCAATGTCACGCTGTGATCAGGATAGGAGAACCACAGACCTTGGACACAATGCCAGGGCCCTCAGAGAAACATCTTGCTCATCTCAGCAACAAGGTACAAACCACCATTAAATGAAAAGCAGCCAAACATTTTGCAGTGCCTTGCCTTCTCCTTGGATTCTCCTCTCTGCTTACTGGTCAAGCCCTATCCAATTTAGATTCCAAAATCTCACAATATCACAGCCAGAGACTGTAGGGCTGCAATAGATTCTGGGAAACTTGTTTCAGCAAATCTTAATTCAAAAACTGACCACATCTCGGACAGGACAGAACATTGCCTGGCTAACAGATGTAATACATGAATGTTAGCTGTGGTTTTGGTACAACCATATGTAATATCTTACATGTTCCTGTTTTCTATTTCAGAGAGTGTCTCTGAAACTGGAATATTTTGTATGAACTATGTTTCTTTATTTTTGTGTTTTTGTGTTTGAAAAATGTTTAAATCAATTTGAATGTTCATATCAGATGGTATGTCTGTCCCAGAAATAGAAAGAGAGGTGAGAATTCCTAAGTACTAATCCAAATTTTCAAAGTTTTGTGTCTAACTGGGAGTTTTAGGCTACACATATATCAAAACGACAGTATTGTATGTACACAGCTGAATTAAATGGAAGACACTTGGTCTTCCTGTAGATGTCCATGCGAATGTCCCAAAGTGTATTTTAGCAAGTCTATATCTACTGACCAGTAAATAAAGAAAAAATATACAGCTCTTTCCATTTTTGATGCCTCTGTCTATTTATTTGCCTTGGTATAAATCATTGCTTTGTAAAAATGGTGTTTCAACGAAGTATTTTTGCAGATACTTAAATTTAAGCCTGCAAGACCTGGTCACTGAATTGAAATTCTAGCATTTCTATGTTTGACTGACCTCTTTGGTGAAGAAGGAGATTTAAATAGGCCTGACTCAGCTCTATAATTTTTCGGTTACCCAGGGATGAGGGTGAAAATAGTGACCAAAGAGAAGAAATGCAGGTTTGTGTTTAAATAAACCCTCTTGCCCTCAACATAAACTATTGGTGGTCTTGAGTGAAATGTGTCAATATTTAATGGGGAGGCTTATTTATACAAGGCATACGTTTGATATTAACTGTGGGAGAGATTGATTCTGTTCATGCAACCAAGAAAAAAGGAAGGGTAATGAAACAGCATACGATCTACTGTAAGTAAAATTAGGATGCTAAATGTTCAAAACTCCCTTTCCTCATATCCTGTCAAGCAGCTCTTTATGGTTTTTTTGAAAATGGTGTCTTGAATTCAAAGAAAAACATGATTTTTAGAGCACTACTGATGTTAAACAGGTACCAGTAGAAGAATTCCCGTAAGAACTCAATAGGCCAGAGAAAATCTAATTTGCCTGAGAATCATATTGGTACTCTTTCTTCTTTTTGTGCTGGGTATAAACTGTATTTCCCATAGGGTCATGGTGTGGCACCCACAAAAATGTCTTGATGGAGTTCAGGTTAGGAGAGGCCGGCAAGGACACTCAATACTGTGAATAATGTGCTGGTAAGTGAGATTTCCTGTAAAGCAATACTAGAGAAGATAATTTCCTATCTTATCAACTTTTTACTATTTCATTGAAAACACTCTGGTTCTGACTCTGGTACAGTGGTATATTTTAATTTTTTATTGTAAATCTTTTGGATTCAGAAGCTGATTGAAATGAAGGCTGACTAAATCTTTAAGAACTCCTTTGATTGCAATTTTGCTCCTCTTTATATACACCTATATATATTTATATATACATATATCACCGACCAAAAATCTTGCTTAAAATACAAAACCCAGAGAATTAGAAACATAGACAGGGACAGAGAAACAAAACTGAAAGGCGGGTAAAAACTGCATGTGAGAAAGGAGGAAAAAGCGAAGTAACTGCAGTACCTAAAACAAAAGAAAAAAGATCAGAATGTACCAGAGTCAATGGAAAAGAGAATAAATCTAGATAGATGGCAGGAAGCCTGAGGGAGGCCTGGAGAAAGATAACTACAAGAAAAGGATATCAGAAAAAAAGGAGGGGCTGAAAGAGGAGAAATGTAGGACTAGGGATGATGAAATCCATGAACACAACAAAGAGAGGATTTTCATTTTTAGTTTTAAGGTTTTTTTGTTTTACTTATGAGGGGCAAAAGGTGTGGTTTTAGACATTTGTTCTTCTCTGTTTGAAAACCTAGGAGTCTGGCTCCTGGTTAAAGGGTCTCCATATACTCGTGGAACTAAATTATTCTTTCAACACCTTGACTTTCCTGGGCAGAAGAAGAATTGCAATCTTGCTTCCAGAAAACATAGTCTGTAGAGAAATGGACAGTGAAGTGATACTATAGTTTTATTAAAAGAAATATTTTGTAATTAAACTGTATGCATACACACATATACATACATGAAAATTTTTTCTTCAGAGAGCAAGAATATACTGCCTAAGTGGTATGTAAGAATTTAAATTAATTTAACCAGCTTTAATAAGGTATTGCCAACTGCTATTGTTACAAATAAATTTTTGAAGATCAATTTTCATATACAATCAAAGCTTAGGAATAAATCATTTCAATATGCCAAGATTCCTTTCATTTCTCTGTCTCTCCTCCTCCCCCCACCCCAGTCTGCCCTTCCATCAGTGGTTAGCCATTAAAGATAAAATGGTTGTAATCATTATTATAATAGATCCCTCTGCATGATCATTCTAAGTGGGCCTAATCCTCTGTTTTTCTTATTGCATTGCAATATCCTACTAAGGGAATGGAAGAGATGACACAAAGGATTATGACTTCTGGGTATAAAAAAAGAAGGCCAGAGTGAAAGTTACTCTTTCCACAGAAGTGCTTAATAGACATTAAGGTTTCACACATAGGCTGATAGGAAAAAAAGCCACATGAAATGAATGTCTTTGGCACAATATTTTCCATTGAAATTTTACTGAAAACACAAGTTAATTAAAACATACAGAAAAAATAACCTATTTTTGAGTTCTAACTATGAGACAAGGTCTTACTGTATGCATACAAACTGTAAGAAATAATTTATAGGACAAATTCCCCACAAGACCATTCAGGGAAAGGGAAAAAAAAACCCTAAAAGAAAGAGAGAGAAAAAAGACCTGGCTCTTGACACTAAAGGCTTAACATCAAATGCGGCCAGAAATCCATTTTCACAGTTTTATTGCCCATTCTGGACGCTTCATTTCAAAGGGAAAGAATTTGAATTCAGACACATAAAATTCCCTTTGTTCTCTTGCCCTCCAGCCTTTGGTGCCAGTGTGGACGGTCCTATAGGGAGAGGTTGAGATCAAAAAAAAAAATTACAGCTTAGATACCTGGCCCCAAATGATGCCCCTTGGCATTCTTAATTAAATCAGCTTTGCAATAGATTGACAATGCACTGTCAATTATAATCATTTATATTAGCAAACAGAGTATTTTTAATGCTTTGGAAATAACAGAAGTTCAGTAGAACTGGAAAAAAAAAGAGGTATAAAATTATACTGCATGATGATCACATACACTACAGTGCATCGGATTGTAGGTCACATAACATCTTATCTTAACATTGAGTAAAGCTGATGTGATTTCGCATATCTTTTCCCATCTGAAAGGACATTTTTAGTTAGGTTCATCTGGGTTGTTTGTTGTTTTTCTGTTGGCTTCAAAACAGAATTTGAGTGTACTGTAAAAGGGTAGGAAGGAGGGGACATTGCAGCCTTATGATGGAGGAAACCTTTGTTACAGAGAAAGGGCCTGATCCAGAGTCTACTGCACTGGAGGAAGATATTCCTATTGATCTCAGTAGGCTTAGGACCAGTACCTGCAGAGATTATTTTCACTGAGAGTTCTGAGATACTTTTGATATTAAAATCTGCACAGGTATATTTATGAAAGGAAGATATCTCCTTTGCTAGCAAATGACATTGGGGCTTGTACTGATGAATAAGGTACTTTCTGCTTTCTATAGTGTTATTTCTTTATGTTTTAGCCTCATGCCTCTTTCTTTTCCAGTTAATTTGGAACAGATACAGATCAGCTCTTAGGCTTCAGAGTGCAAATTGATCACCTGGAGAGGTCAGGAAGACATTTTTTCCTCTCCACATATAGCACTGCACAAGAGATTAGAGGTCTGCATGACAATGCCTGTATTTCTGCTTTCTGTGGAGTTTATAGTTACTTTTTCCTTTCTTCTTTTTGGAACCCACAGACTCTGATATTCATTTTGCTTTAGTGGGTTGCACATGACTTTTTCTTCAAAGACTCATATAAGTTGATTTTCATTTTCCTGCATGAAATACAGCTCTGCTATTGGATGTTAGAATAGGAGAACACATGAACTGCATGTTGGCAGACTCTACTCCTGTTTGGTAGCGGTTAATGGACACTTCTTTGTTAAAGTTAGAGAAGTGGACAATTTTTATTTGCTTATTGGATTGGTTTTCAGAGGCACTATCACTTTAGCAGTTAAACAGAAGCTTATAGCTAACCTTGAAAAACATATTATTTTCCAGAAACTATACATAGAGTAAGCAACTTTGCTTTGAATTTTTATGAGATATTAAAAAGTTGTTGAAACTGGGAAATACTGGTCAAGTGTTGCAGATTTCACCATAATTAGAACAATATTTTAGGCCTTACGTCTTTCAATTTCAAACCTAGTGGGGAGATTTTAACATTTCTCTCAACTGAACTATTCCCAAGTTACTGAGTGTTAAGCATATCACAGAGCAATACATTTATCCAGAAATAGGAGGTTAGCTTAAAAGATAAGAAAGAATCTAAAAACCCACCAAAACTGTGACCTGACCTGAACTGTAGAAGAATCAGGACCTGAAAGTTGAGAACTGGCCTTCAGAATGATCTGCCATAGGTCACTCAGAAATTATTCTTGTAAACTGACATCAAGAATTTCCAAGACAGGAACTTCCCATCAACTATTATACAGAAAACAAAGTAGCATCTAATTTGCTGAGGTCCTTTTTGAAGCATGTCTTAGACACATCTTGGATTGCAGTAAATTGAACTGCAGCCGGAAGTGAATGGGGGAATATTTTAAACTCAGACATTCTGCAATGATTTATGTTACCATGGTGTCAAGTAGCAGGAATGTGCACTTGCTGGAGCTTCTAAATAAATGTAAAAATGACCTCATTACAGTAGCTGATCCGTTGTATGAAGAGTAAATGTAACTGCTGTCCTCAACAGCCCATTGCAAGCTAAACCTTTATTGTCTGTAAAAAATATGCTAAAATACATCCAGGAAAAGGAGAGGCAACTTTTTTCTTCCTGTTCCAAGTGGGTATCTCTGAGATTTATTTCCTATGTAGAACCAATGGTAATTTAGGATGATAAATCTCTCAGAGACAGGTCTCTGCAGACTTAGTGAAAATGTATGCCTGAAGCTAATTTTCTCCAACAGTATGGCTTTTCCTTTTCCAGTTAAATTGGTTTCTGAACAGTTCAGTCTTTTGTTTTCTGGTGAACTCAGCAGGGATTTTGGTTTTCAGAAAAAGCAAAGGGTCCTATTTGTCAGGGGTATCCTTGAGAATGATCCTGTCAAAGGGTTCCTATGAGTATCTATGTAGACAGGACAATGTTCCCATTGAATGCCTTCTATCATAACTGTAATGGAGTAGAGTTATTTGAAATAAGTTTGACAGAGAGACAAAAAACCCAGATCTACCCTTTTGTCCTAGGCCAAAATGAGCTCTACCAAAACCAGTCTTTATCTAAAGTGCTGTTAAGAATTTCCATCAATCTAGATTCCATCATCTCTTTAGACAATATATTCCAAAACTTACAGACTGTATCTATTTTTCTGGCTCAGTATTACTTGCCTTATAGTGGGGAGAACGGATGATTCCTTTTTACTTTGCAGTGTTTCTGGATCTCCACGGGATTTTACTACCCTGCTCCCTAGTCTCTTCAATGAGTTTACATCTTCCTTCAAGTGTGGGGTTGCAGCTGGACACAATTTTCCATTTGTTGTTTTATCAGCTCAGAGGAGAGGACAGATAACCCACATGCCTTTTAGATGACAATTTTGATATATAAGGTACCTTTTAAATGACACTTTCGATACATATTGTTTGGTTTTTTCCCATAACAAGATATACCCCACTCATGGTGGGTGTTTCTAAGTGACTATGGAACTTTACTCTTGTCTTGGTAAGTTGTATCATACTTTTTCAAGGCCATTATTTCATCCTGTTTTCACTGTACGTTTAGTGCAAGTACTTAATTCCATCTTCAAGTCATTAACGAAATAGAAGTTAGTGCCAAATGTAGGAGAGACATCTGTGAAATACTTTATGCATACATCCAGGATAAGAAGAAATCACTAATTCTATCTGCCTTAGTTAAGTTTCACTAATATTTTGTTTGCCTGCTTTCCTTTACATGCTGTAAGAGTTTGATAAATTCTTAGTTGCTGTAAGTTATCCAGGAAAAGGGAGATATGTCAGTTCATATCAACAAAGATCAGTTTGTTTTAAACTTAATTTTGCATGACCTTAAGGCAGAGACAAAAATTTATACCATTTTCATTTGAATGAAATTTGGACCTCATTACGACAGGTGAGCTGATTGACATTTAATTATGTTGGTTGCAACTTAGAAACATATTCAGTTTGTTTATCGGTTTATAAGTATTTTTTCTCTTATCCTGCCCCACTCTCTTTTTTAAGCTGTATTAGTTTACATTGGAATAAGTGAATCACTATCCAAAACAACAGAATAACTGAAAAGTAAGTGGTATAAAGAAGAGCACATCTTATATAACTAGAGCTCTATTTGTTTTGGAAGATAAATGAGGTCTGATTTAGTGCCTGTTTCTGTTCATGACAAATATAATGAAAATCTAAACTCTCCTTGTGAATATAGTCCCCTATTTAATATCATTAATATCTAAACTACTCCATGGGAGTTGAGTATCTTGTATTTTTAGCATCTGTCTTTTACCTCATTTCAGATTTACATTCATTTTGCCTCTTCCTACCAAATTTTTCAAACAGGACATCAGACAGGCCAGCTGAGTAACTCAGCTTTGCAAGAGAACTCAACGCTGTTCACATAGTTTCTCAAACAAGACTGCAGTGAGCTCTGTTAAAAATAACATTTACCACGGCATGGTGCATATATCTCATAGTGGAAAATACTCTAAGCAAGGAAATACTGTGGTAAAATCAATAACCCGGAAGACTATTATGCTTTCTAATGGCACCCACTCTTTGAGCAGGGAATATATACAGATATTTCCATGTTCCTTATGTCCTGTTCATGACTACTGGAATCAAATTACATTTAGGCTTGCAACAATGACATAGATTTATATCCTAAACTCCAAGCCCCTCTGAAGCAAAACTTGTCTGGGATTCAAACCTGCTGATTTCAGGGAAGTTCTTCCCTTTTCTTTGACCAGCTCTGAGGAAAGTGCAAAGGGATTGGCATCCAGAGCAAGGGAAGCAGGCAGTGTGATTTATTCAAACGTGACTGGCTTTGGGTCCTGTATGCTGCTCCTTCTTGGGATCCAGAGGCCAAGAGAACTGGGTGCCCTGGGGGTGGTTGGGCATGGGGTGCAGAGGGGAACAGGGCTCCGGAGATGATTAGTGGAGGTGTGGGTTCCCACTCTCTGGAGAACGTGTCTCATGCCTGTTGAAGCAGAGTGTTTTAGCCTGGGGGAGGAATACATTGAACCCATTATATATTCTCCTGACCTGCAGTCTGGGTAGACACTCAGAACTGGCATGTCCCTTCTTTGGTAGCGCATGGCAGACCTCTGCACCTTCTAGCTGCCCTGTATCAGAAGCGTCCCTGTCTTGACACGCTGCACTGTGGCAATCAGCAGTGCAATGCAGTCACGGATTGGATGACAGCTCCTCTTAGACCTTCAGAGCCATTCTGTTTGGTGCTGCACAGAGACAGATGCTAATAGTGCTCAGGTTAAAGTCATTATTTTTTTAGGTTTTGGAGAAGAAAACTGATGTATACTTATGATAGCTTATACACATTCTTAAAAAGAAGTTGGCTCTCGGTATACCACACTTTTAAACACAAAACTGGATGTACTTCTATAAATATTGTGTCTTGGAGGATTTTTCTAGCAAACACATGAAAGAAGAATTCTGATTTTGCTACTCCTAAGAAGTGTAGAATTGTTACATATGATTAACACAAGTCCCATTGTACAAGACAAACTTAACTTTTCTCTATTGGAAATGGAAGTGATTGAAACCAACTTTTATGCATTTTACTACTTCCTCGGCATTGTGATCTGCAGGAACTGAGGTCAGACTATGGCACATGAAATAAAAAAAATAACTTGTTAACAGCATGTATATGTATGTGTAGGTATATGTGTATATGCATATAGAATATCCTTCTATATGTATTATTCTTTCATTTTGTCAGTTACATTTCAAAAGTACCGTAAAGTACCAGTATATTTATAAATATTGCAACTTTAAGTACATGACGAACTAAACATATTGTAATTCGATAACAATAATGAATCTTAGCACATGGTCAAATGATTTAGCTTATAATATAACCCCAATTTTAAACAAACCTTTATTTGACTTCAAGAAGATTACAGCATCATTACTATGGAGGCAATTTGGATACATATGTTTGTTTTATGCTTAAATACATTTTGGAATTAGCATTTTCAACAACTGGTCATGGGCACGGAAAGGTGAAAACTAGCAGCTAAAAAGGATCCCATTGATTAAAATTTCTCCCTGCTTGGATTTTTGTCATTTTTGTATTATTTGTGAGCTTGCATTAAGTACTTTATGCGAGATTCAGGGGCAACCTCTCTCATGGTACAATATTTAAATAATTGAATGCTGGTAAAAAGGTGGGGGGTTGATGAGTCTGCAGTTTTGTATTGAAATCAAATGCATTGTAAACACAGGGAAACACAACTGAGTGCCCTGAGAAGGTCTGGTGCCATGGTCAACATTTGCATGAGAGGTTATTCAAAAGAGAGACAGGAGATTTCCCTACTGTATTGGCATGATAATGCAATTCTTTGCGTCTGTTATCCTGATCCACACCAGCTCTGGTACGCACTAAATATGGGTTTTTATGAGCTATGGGCTTTTATGCAAAATTATTTTATTAACCTAATTAAAAGCTTTATAAAAGTGAATTGTATTTATGTTTGTGTCTCATATTTGCAATCATTAGGGAACCTAGATCACCACCGGCGACTTCAGAGAGGGCTGGTCAGGTCCCACCTGTGTAAATCTTGTGAGTTGTCATAGACTCATTGCATTTGATTTACCTGTGAAACCTGCAGACTGGGCACAAATGCTAACCAGACAGCTGATGAATTATACAACACCAAAGCAATACTTTTGCATTTCTTTAACTCTTTCTTACAGGACCTCCGAATATTTTTCAGACCTTAATGAATTGACCTTCACAGCAGAAAGATCTTTTTACGATAACATCTACAACACCAAAATACTGTTACTACACCTTTATAAATTTTTAAATATTTATCAGTTTTATGCCTTGTAACTTTAGTAATGGACAAAGACACAAGTTTTCTTAAATACAAAAGCAAAAACTGGTCCTGTCTCAGACACCTCACTAACTAGAGGCCTGACTGGTGATTTGCATCGATTGACAGAGTCCTTTAAAGTTACCGCTCCTCTGCTGAGGTATGGATGCGTAGATTTGATGTGTGTGAAAACCAAACAAGCTCAAATTACCCAGGATGTGGCTTAAATCTACTGTGAATTTGGTTTCAGGCAACCAATTTTGTTTCATATTTGCAACAGGCCAGAAGCATGTATACGTGCAGTTACCAAGTCTCAGCTGAAGGCTATGCATCAGCAGCTTGTGGTAGCCTGCTTGTACACTAAATCTCGTAGCACTTCAGATGACAAAACTTAAAATGAGGTAGCAATTCCAGTTTTACAACTATGTACAAAGAAAGGTTGTATAGAAAGCTGATGGAATCTTGTGTCAAATCCAAGAATGAAGGTTCATTTACCACTGTGCAGCTATAAGTGCTAAGAGACCTGTTGCACAGCACAAAAGCAGTTAATAGGTAATACAGGAATGAGATAATACAGAAATGGGTTAATATTTGTGGGTGAAATGCACTTGGTTCAGCTGTTTCTTGTCTGTGTAAGAGCCTGATGCACTGTCCAGTAATGCCAGGGGGAAGTTTTCCAAGAGGTGTCTCCAAAATGACGTTGGGCTAAAGTAAGGTTTCTCTCTGAGAGCAAGGAGGAAATGATGTGTTTAGTGATGGTGCAGAGGAGAGAAACCACAGAGGCTATAACAAACAACCTGCTGCTTGCTGTGATGCAAACTAATGACAACAGGCACACAGATTTACATGAATGATAGCCATGGCCCTTCTGTCACTGCGCCTCTTCATGCACTTCTGAAAGCCTCTAGACAAACCTGTCAGTATGACCTGTCTGTCTTCTCTATGTCTTTTACTTTGGCATGTCTAACCCCACCGAACTGTATTAAAAATTGCTTCAGTGATGGATCAAGCCTTGGATTCTCTATAAAACAGTGTTATGCACCTAGGTTAAGCAGCTCCTAAGGGGAAAGAAACAGATGTCAGGAGTGTAACAGAAAGGAGTTTCTGAAGAAAAAGTTGTGAAACAGACCTATTAGCAACTGGTACTTTCAGGGCTGAAAGCCACCTTGATGGTGGAGCGACAGGGACTGCACATTGGGTGACATGAACCATGTGCTGCACTGCTTCTCGTTCATGGGTGGGCAAGGAAAATGCATGCCAAATATCATGTCTGTTTTGCAGCATGCAATGTGTATCTTGATCGAGTTGCTGTTGATTATTTGAAAATGTTTAGTTTACAATGAACACAAAGCCTAACTGCCACTCCACCTATTCTGGGAGCACGGTTTTGATGGTCACAGCTGCACAAAAGTAGTCTCTAGATAGTGTTACAAGAAACAAAATTAAACCAACATTGAATTTTATTATTATAAAGGTATTTAATAACTGCAAAGTAAAGCAATCAGATTTAGGTAATGTCAGAATTGAAGTTGACTGTTCAGCTTTAATTTAACTGACTTATGCATATGTTTTATATTAAAATTAATTATGTAATTGCCTTTTAGTTTTCCTGTAAGATCCAGGGTTTATTCTGAACACAGGGTGAGTCGTGTTTATGGAATAAGTTGCTATTTCATAGTTTGTTTTATTTCTATTATTTGGTCTGTGCAATTTTAGTGTACTTTGATCGATAGGATGTATTACAGCTGCATTTACATTACAGAAACTTGCCAGTTTACCTGCAAGGACTTTTGCATTTTGTTAAGGTATTTCCTGAATATTTCTGTAATTAGGATGTATGCTGAATGTGTAATTCTGCAAAACCCGTAGAGGTGCACCATTAACACCATAATAATTGTCATGCTTCTAATAGCACCTATTAGGGTACTGTCAACACCACATTAATCAACCAAGACCAAATTTTACCAGGTTTTATTTTCATCACAGTTGGATCAAATCCAGCCAGGGTTATCAGTAAACAGAACTTTTTACTACGTTCTGGTTTCCTTGAGTTGTAAAGTGAAATTACGTGTTGCTTTACAGTCCCAGGCTTTGAAGGCTCACATCCCACAGTCCTGTTTTGGCTTTAGAAGTATGTCTCTATTGCAAAATAATTGCAATGCAGACTTGTTGTATGGTGGCAAAAGAACCCCCATATTATCTCAGTCAGGGTTAAATCTGATTAAATTAAATGCTAAGGAATAAGATGCATCAGCTTAGTGGAGCTGTGTGCTAACCTGATAGCTCTGCCTGTGACCCTGCCTCAAGTCACTTGTGTGTTCCTCCATGACACGGCCTGGTGTTAAATAGCACATAGTGACTAACAATGTGACCGGCAATCTCGGTAACGAAGGCAGGGCTGAGCAGACATTGACAGTCTTGACACAATGCAAACATGATAGAGCTGTTCTCCAAGCGGTACTTTAGTCGTGGTCATAAATCATGGTCGACTGTGGTACCTTCCAACAACGCAACTTTTTGTTTCGTTGTAAACTGAGTAGGAGATGGCCTTCAGAATGAAAGTAGAACCATTTTCTCAGGCAAGAGAAAGGAAAGGGTAAATATTGACTCCCTGTAGGGCAGACAAAACTCTTAACTGTAGTCCAGTACCTTAGGGAAATGCCTTTGATGTGAGAGATGCTTTGTTTTGCAAATGCTTTCCCTTCCCCTGAATTATCACACAAAGTGACATCCCAGACTACACTTTCTGAGTTCCAAAGTTTTGGGCAGTTATGAATGATTACATACTCTCTCTTTTCTGGTGGAATGTTGAGAAATAAGTAGGAGGAGATCTGGAGGGACAAAGAAACTTTTAGATGCAAGATGAGTCAGGAATGTTCCATGTTTCGATGGCAACCTGTGAAGAACTGAGGACAGTACAAGATTTCATAAATAGGAACTTCAGTTGATGACATTAAAAAATAAAGTTTTTCTGGTATATAACACTATTCTGGGCCCCACAAAGCACTAGAGTCTAAGTGGGGTTTAAAGGCACCTAGGTTTTTCACCCATATGGAACTTCCATCCCTGCTACCAACAGGAAACAGTCTTTATGGAATAGAACTACGTTAGATAAAAATATTTTTAAAAAATCAGGAGATTTAGGGAATCTTGAACTTTTCCTTTCAAATTCCATATATCTGTACATTATTTTTCTATGAATCAAGGGAAAATTGAAAGGACAGGACTGGAATACAGTCATTTAAAAAAATGAATCCACTGTACATAAATGTTTGCATTGCTTGTGAGAATGGGTGACAATGCATTCAACGAAAGCCACTGCTGCTTCACTCCCAGGTTGTTCTGATTCACGGTTAATTTACATTCCCTCAAAGTGATTTTCAATAAACAGCTAACTCTGATCTATAATATAGTCAGTTCTTACAAGCCAGATTTCAAAAGGTTTATCCATCTAGCTAAAATGAACCTCAGTCATCTTTGTGCACAAAACACCCACACTGGCTATTTGTCGTTTGGCAAAAAAGCCTGAGCTTAAGCCTTGAGCATGAAAGCTTAGTGAAAAATACTGCCATTCACTGAGAGGGTTTCATGTCCAAGACTGACCCCATCCTCTGTACTTAACTCTAAGCTTCTTGGCAAGGGCAGAGAAACCACAAGACAAGTTTTATCATCTAGTAAACCTGCCACTTGAAAAAAAATTACTTCAGTAAAATACTTCAACAATTATAGTACATTTTAATTAGGCGTATACCACATAATCACAGCTCAATTTTTTTTTACTGTATAAAGTTTCAAAAAACCCCAAACTAAAAACCCAACCCAGTGCTATTCACTGTAAGAGCATTAGGGGAGAGTCTGGTAGCAGTGGTCTGTCCTCCCACACCTGTGGAATACCTATTAGTTTTGGCTGTTGGAAAATACAGTGATTAGGTCATAAGTGAGTTGAGTAGGCAGCTAGAGATGGGCAGATATGAACACCTCACTGCATTGCTCTATCACATTAGAATGAAAGAGTAAGAATTTACTGACACAGAGTGAAAGAGGAGTAGGATGGCAAAAAAGGGCAGCTTTCAATGGCAGGACCTGTTCCCAACTCAGGGATGAGACAATACTGACATATATGCAGAGGAGGAAACATTTAAAGGAAAAGGAAATGCCTAGCCCAGTGGGGTATACCTGCCTCAGACAGTTAATCTGATGAGTCTGTGTTTTCCTTATATTTTGGCAAAACTGACTTAGCTTGTCTTGCCAGTAAATTCTTATCTAATTGAATTGACAAGAATGGACATTTTAAAATTAAACCTTCCAATCTACACTAAATTCGAATGGTTATTTTTTATTGAAGTGTAGTGTCTGCCATATGAGTTAATATATTGAGTCACTTACAGTCTCCGAAGAAGAAAGCTGACAAAATATCTTTACCCTGGCAGAGAGTAGATCTATGATCTGTTTAGGTCATTCTTTCTGATAGTGTGTTGGCTCTAAGCCCCTTGTGTTTGGTTTGGCAGGAATGGCACCTTTCATTATTATTCTCATCCATAATTCTTTCCTCAATTTTAGGCAGTGAATTCCTGGCTGTGACTTCCTTCTATCCATTGCAGTGTCTCGCTTCCTAATCATGAAACACCAAAAGGGTGTGTTCAAAGAGCTCAGTCCTACGAGTTTTGAGAAGATCTGCTAGCTGCTGGTCAGCCTCAACTCCCATTAAATTCAGCAACAGCAAAGGTTTCTTTGGTTTTATGGAGTTGGCAAGATGAAGCTGTAAATTGATAATTATAGTTAGATAATTAAGCACTAGGCGTTATGGAGTCTTTTGAAATGCTTCTATTCTTTCCTTCCTTTTTCTTGTTGTTGAGACATTTGTAAAAAAAACCCCAATATTCTACAATTTTTTACCATCTAAGAAACTATAAATCTACCTTTTATGTTTCTATTTCCTTATATTTGAAGTATATTCTTCCAAAATGTGTGCCTGTGTGCATATTATTGATTAAGACACCTTTTGGAGGGATTAGACTCTATTTTGCCAGTGAATATAAGATACTTTCTTGGAGGCTGACAACTTTTATGTCAAGATACAATCCAATGTTGCCTACTGCAACATCTAGGTTAAGGACCCATGAAAAATGAAATACATACTGGACAGTAAGGAGGAAAAAAATTAGCTTTTGCATTTTGCCAGGTGGGTACTTAAGTAGTTGATGTTAAGCTTGCTACAGTAATTTACAGTTAAAATTATCTTTTACAATTTATATATAACAAATGATGCCATTTAGAAAAGAGCTTTATCTGATTGCAAGGAGCACTTAAAAAAGACATTTAACATATCACTGTTTGGAATTGTGACTATCAGGACCTCTTTCAAAGAGGAAGATATCGAGATATCGATATTGAGAGAAAGAGACCTGTTAGCTTTAAAAGCTTTAGTTTAGGCTTAACAACAGTACAAAATAGATATTTTTCTCTACTTAAATGTAATGCAGACTCACCTTTTAAGTTTTGTAGGTTAAATTCTATCTGGATTATCATGAGCTAAAAGCTAAGGATCTTTGGTGTGCCATAAGCTATATAATATGAAAACCCTTCATAACATTAATTCCTCATTGAAAATTTTCCTGTTCTTCAGTGGTCACGGTAAGCTGAGTTAGAAACAAGAGTCCACAGTCTTTCGGATTTATTGCCTGCATACATGTATCATACAAAATTTCATTTGTGTAAGTCACACTTATGGTTGGATAAAGTTACTCTGTAATTGTATTGTTTCAACCCTAGTCTTTTACCCCATGTGGCTCTTATCAGATTTTTTTTTCCACAACAGCAAAAATTGAGAATGAGTCTGACTTGCTTATACCATTGCACCGCAATTACCTCCTTGCAATACAGAAGGCACTGCCAATCACCGCTATCGGTTGCAACATTTAGAAGTTAGGTTAGGAGCACTTAGAAAGCAGGGACTGCATCATGCTCTGCATGTCATAGCACCTGCAGTGCATTGATCATACTTGATTACAATATATGAAATCACATTCTGCAATACAGCAGTTATATTGCCAAGCTTGTATGTAATCAGGGGAAAAATCCAAGTATCTTGCTGTGTTGCAGTAGGGTTGGAAGGTAGACCAGAAAATACAGCTAGTCTGGAGGCAGAGAGGGAGGTTCGGAAGTTAGGCTAAGATGGCGATGTCTCTTTTTCTCTGTCCTAAAACAAATCCCTAGACAAGTTAACAGCCTGACACTGTGCAATATTCTGGACACTCATCAATCACGTGAAGCTGAGCAAGGGAAAGTGCTGGATTTTGCAACTGGGATGCAGCAGCCCTGCATATACATACAGATTAGGGAGCAAGAGGCAGGACAGCAGCCCTGTGGAAAGGGATCTGGGGGTTCCGGTCAACAGCAAATTGAACATGAGCAAATAATCAGCCCTTTCAGCCAAGACGGCCAATCATGTCCGGGGGTGCATCAAGCACAGCATTGCCAGCCAGGCGAGGGAGGTGATTGTCCTGCTGTACTCTGCAGTGGTGCAGCCTCACCTTGAGTATGCATTTTTGGGTGCCATAGTATAAAGGGGTATAAAGCTACTGGAGAGTGTCCAGAGGAGGGCTACAAAGTTGGCGAAGGGTTCAGAGGGAAAGCCATATGAGGAGCAGCTAAAGTCTCTTGGTCTTATCAGCCTGAAGAAGAGGAGACTGAAGAGAGAGCTCATTACACTCTACAGCTTCCTCACAGGGGAAGGAGGAGGAGCAGGCACTCATCTCTTCTCTTCGGTGACTAGTGACAGGACCCTAGGGAAAAGCAGGAAGATGTGTCAGGGGAGGTTTAAGTTGGATATTTGGAAACCGTTTTCGCTCAGAGGATAGTGGAGTACTTGAACAGCAGACATGGAGCCAAGCCTGGCAATATTCAAGAAGCATTTGGACAATGCATTCAGACACATGGTGTGAATTTTGGGGTTGTCCTGTGCAGGGTCAGGATTTGGACTTAATGAACCTTGAGGGTCCCTTCCAATTCAGGACGTTCTAGGATTCTGCGATTCTTTCCTTTTGCCGAAGAAAGGGAATGTCCAATGAAAAGCAGTAGTATGGGAGGCAGTAGTATACTGTGCCCGCAAAACAAACCTGTGATGATACAATAAGGAGGATAATCATGATGTAACTGTTGCAGAATAACAAATTACCATTAAACGTTTTTGAGTAGCAGTGGGTACTTGAGTACTGCTCAAAAATATTATGTCTACATTAGGTGACTTTAAACCATTTTAAGGACACCAACAAAACCTGTTGCCACAACCTGTTTCCTAGAAATTTTTATTACTGTTTCATCTTCTGGTTTATTCCCTCTTCCTGACACCTTCCACGTTATCATTAATCAGCAGCAGGGATGGATCACTAGATTCATGGCATGTCTACAACCTGCCTATGAATCGCCTATGTAGTAGATGAAATGTGTTCTAGACACTGGACTAAGTGCTTAAGCACTGTGAAAATGAGCCAGACATATCGTACAGTATTTGGTATGGAATGCCAGTGCTACATAACTGTCTTATTTGGCTTTCTGGTTTTGGAAATTGCTGAAAATTTCAGTCCTCATGGAGTTTCCAGATGGAGCTTCCTCAAATATATTCCAGGAAACAGACTGTCGCAGTTCAGTTTCAGGACAAAGGTTGCCTACATACTTCACCTGACCTTTTATTTCCACTCTACTCCTTAATATAGTCTTTTCCCTGTACCTTAACCAGGCAGATACACAGCCCAGGTAAACCAGTTCTTTGTGTTGAAGAAAGATTTTGGACATCATGGTAAAATCTCTCAATTGATTTTAATTCTTTTTTTTTCAAATATATGTCATAATCCTACTATATCAGGTATATAAGTGCAAAGATTTGGTGGAAATCAATAATTTTTCAATGCAAAATCAGACACCCCCCCAGTGATAATAACTACACAATAAATACAAAATGAATACACTTTAGTCTACCTAATTCTTGTCTTTTGCAATATTTCTCACTGAACTTCCTGGAACGGTGAGACCACAATACTAACTATACAAAATTATCTTCCAGATTAAATACAATTAGATATGAATTTAAGGCATATTAATTTAAAAAGCTAGGTTATGTATGCCTGTAGACATATCTACAACATTCTCAAGTTCAGCTTACCAAATTTTAGTACTATTTCCTTGTCTATGAAGCAAAATGCACACAGTCATACAGAACCTAGACCAGTAAGATGCTGAGTGAATCCTGCGTTGTTGTGAGAACTAGCGTTTATACAAATCAAAGCTGCTAAACATCCCTCATAATGAGCTCCTTGTTTCCCAACTTCTGTCTCAAACAATCCGTAGCCTGGGTAAAGCACAGCAGAATAACAAAACAGAAGAATGTATTAAAAGCTGTAGCAGTTAATTTTGAGTCCTGTACCACCTACATCCTGGCTTTGTATCTTGTTAAAAGGCAAAGGGAAGAAGTTCTGAGGTCTTTCCTGCAAAGACCTACTGTTGATGCAGAAAGGGCTCAAGTCTAGTTAATAAAATTTGCTCTGAACCTGCACTATCTGAGAGCATTATATAAAAATCGTGTATGATCTACTTCATCTTGTCAAAAGCTTTGCCTGTGTCAGACTGCACAGGCGAGTGCCAAAATATGTAACCAGTTTTACAAATGAATAAGGTTAATGAGTATCTTCCGGCAGAGCAACAATTTCCCTTTTACAAAACCCACCTGAACTGGGTGAGTTCTGCGTGGATCTATTGTTTTCAGCCTGTAGTCAACATTTAAGCCATAATCCAACTTGACAGTTTTATGACAGATCTAAGTAATTCATGAAACAATTGAAAGGATCTTTTTCTCCTTTCTTAAGTGAGATCCACATACAAGAAATTTACAGATGCTGAACAAAAAGGATCTCCTTGAAGAGCAATGCAGTATAAAGAAATGACCAGTCCTTCCAAATGTTAGAAATTTAAATCAGAATACTATTTTGAGGTTAACACTTCCGATATCTAAAGAACCAGCATAAAAAATATATTAATGACAGTTGATAAAATTACCCTTCCTGGGCAGCAAATGACATCTCATCTCACAGAACTAATATCTTTCTATATTTCAATTTGCAGTCCCATGCAGAGCTTAGATAAAGGGATACATGTGTTGTTACTATGTTCAGGTCAAGCTCCCCTACTATTAAATACAAAAGCAATTTTTAAAGCAATGATATGGCTGAGATACAAGCCCGTAAAACCAGAAGTATTCCCAGTTAAATCTACAACTGCCCCTCTGCTCTGTTCTGTTGTGTCTAAACATTTCAGCCTATGGGGACCTATAAAAAAACTCTCCACAGCAGATGTTATTACATCATCCATGTGGTCATTTGTAAATGCTGTAGTACATATAATACACTAAGTAATTCACTGAGGTTTGTATATTCCTGTCTTGCTTGGTTTGGTTTTCCCGGTTGCACAGTAATGGATCTCCATAGATTGGATTTTTATCAGGTTACTGTGCTGTTCTTTTAAGGAGGTGGTCCTCTCTAGAGACTGTAGTAAAACACGTTGTAGAAGATAATCTACCCCAAACAGCTTCTGGGATCAGACCAAAAAAATAAAAAGGGACAAAGTCCTCATTTAATTCTATATCAATTTATCTAGGTCTTTGTCAGCTATATCAAGAATTCCCAGCCATGGCACCAATCTTACTTATGAATTTCTTTAGAATTGTGAAACAAAACAAAGTGTAAAATTGCATAATATTTACACTAATTTATCTGAAAAGTTATGAATAAAGCTGCTTGCAAGTGCTCACTTAAGCATTTCCCTGTAGAAAATGTTCCTGGTTTTTTTTTTGGCTAAATGGAAATTAGTGTCTGCATTCCTCAAAAAAAATCAATAAACTTGACAACCCTAAGTCTCAAACTAAAATTTGAAATAGGTTTGTAGTAATGTCTTTTTTTCTCTTCACAAAATATACATTTTTCAATAGAAGAAAAGGACCTACAACACATACTAGCACAGGTTAACAAGCATTACTGTAAAATAGCACATCTGCCACTAAAGCCAGTGTCCCATGGTGTGACCACAGGAGCATTTTAGGTATGGAAACACTGCTCAAAGAACCATGCTTGCAGAACTAAGAGAAAGTAGTTTTCTATAGACATATACCGTCAGAAAATTATGCTTCTACTTATTAGCTTGGTTTTTCAGATGAGGCCAAAGGCCTATACACTCCTTGCCTCATGCTGGTGGCATTTTATTCTATGCCTACAGCCAAGGTTTTGTAGTCCTATAGAGTGCTGCTTTTTAACTTCCCCTTTTATTTCTGTAATCACAAACATTTTAATTATGCTATAGTGATGCCTGCATTTAAGCATGTAATAGGTGTATAATGTTCTCTGGAACAAAAGATTTGAAGTCATGTAATGGCATTGCACAGTATGTAGCTTTCACATTGTTTCTCAGATTTGCCATCTAGAACCGTTTTGTTCCGAATTCCCTCTGATTCACACATGATGGCATAACAGCAAAGAGGCTTTGAGTACAGAGTGGGGAACAGACAGCCTGGCAGAAAAGCAGGGGTCTTTTCCTCCTCAAATACTTTTAAGCATTACATGAATCACCGTCTTCTGTAATATCTCGTGATTAATAAACTTTTTAAAACCTTGCTCCCAAGTGTAAATGTTATTGAAATTAGCAAGTGCCTGTAGGATGGAGCAGAGATGTTAGGAACAACATGATCAGCTGTTGTCAAACCTTTTCTCTTAATGATGACCACTAAACTAAGATGATATTATTTAATCATGAGCTTAAATTAGCAGTGATTGATGATGCTGCTGATTACAAATGAAAGAGGCAAATAGCAAATAAAAGTCATATCACTAGAAATAGTTAAGAGAGTTTGGTGACTGCATTTGACTCAAATTCACTGTCTTTAGCAACTTGGTCTGAGCAGTGAAACTGTGTGTGTATAAATACAGGTTCAATTCTTCTTTAGTATATAGATTTATTACAGTCTACACCATAGTTTCTTTCCAGCTCATTATTCACTAGATAGGAAGACTGAGTACCAGCCTTAAAATCTGAGCTTTTTTGGCATTTGCAAAAGGACTTTTTTTCTACAGAGAAGGATCATATTTATAAAACACATCACTAAATGGATTTTAAAATAAAATGTTCCATCTTCTTTTTCTTATTTAAAAAAAGGAAAAAATAGGGTTACAGTGTTAGTTGTAGATGTGGAAAATTCAGTCCTGCAATGAATTCAAATCTTTACATTTCATAAAGGCTACTTAGGGACAAGATAGTTTTAGATCTAAGAAACATGTAAAAAATGACTCATTCTTAATAGGGTGAGTTCTTTGCATTTGGATTAGGGTTAACTGACAGTATCCAGTCACCTTTTATTCTCACAGATTTCACTGGAGGAATGCTTTGTGCTGGCCTGAAAAAGAGAGAATTAGGTGTTCCATTTATACTATTGATCTTAATAACCTCATCTCATAAATACCTACTTTATGACATCAATAAAAAGAGAATAGCAGCAACTCCTAACAATAGAAATTGTTACTTTGTCATTCAAGTATTTCATTGAGCATCTCAAAGAGACTCCACAGTGGTACAGTAGTGATGTTTTATTACCAGTTTTTAAATATGTGCACAGAGAGACCATTTTTTTTAAACAACTGAAGATTCTAATTAATTGAGCATACTATAGCTTCCAGGTCCCACAGTGGTCACAGATTTTCTTTTTCATCTCTCATCTTCCCCTTGCTTCATCTCACATACTAAAAGGGGTGTAGCCCTTTAAGGGCGTTGGTGGGTGTAGGACTAGTTTTTCAGTGGTCTGAATTGGATGAAATGAAACAGATCATTTTACACAATGGTCTTACCTCTCTGTTACCCTGGATTAGCAATTAACTGTTCTTAGGGGGTGGATGGAAAAATATTCCAGATAGAGCTATTCTCACTGTCCATGGATACCTTCCTGCAGGTAGGCCAGGCCAGGACTGCGTGGGAGCTCTCGTCCACCCAACAGTCGCCACCAGGAGGAAGTGGTTGTGGTGCTGCTCATCTCCACTGGAATCTCCCTCAAAAGTTCAGAACCTTTTAGCTTCCACCTATGTCAGAGAAGGGAAACAAACAGTCAGAAATTATGAAACCAGAGCCTTCCCTGCAATGAGCATCTGAGATGGCAGACTCCACATTGCTGCACCTGAGAAGGGATGGATTATCAAGCACATCTGCTAGAACAGCATTTTCAGATCAGCCCCAGATGTTTCACAGATCACAGTGCAGATGGAACACTGCAGATTACCTGAGAAATAAGTGTGGAACACTCGGTCTTCTTGTACTTTTAAAATATATTTGGGTTATATTGCACATTGATTTAACTGAATTTTTATATATAACTTTCTTTGTGTAACTGGATTCTTCCTGGTGAATCCCAGTGGTGTCCTCCCAACAGAGCAGATTTTGTATCCTTGTAGAAAGTCAAGTATGTTTTACATTTCCTATTGACTTCATCAGTCCCCTTAGATGTCCATAATTTAGAATAGAATAGAATAGAATAGAATAGAATAGAATAGAATAGAATAGAATAGAATAGAATAGAACAGAATAGTTAAAGCATATTATTGAGGGTATTGTCCAAATATCTCTTAAAGACTAAGGCATTAAAAATTTGAACCTTTGAAGATGAATATTCAGAAGCCCAAGAGTGTCTAATTTTTATAACAGTATTTTGCCCATTAGATTTTGTTTTTTCTAGATTTATTTCAGATGGCAATGTCTAATTTATCTCATCATAGTTCTCATCATAGTTCTTTTTCCTGTAAAGAGTGAAAAAGAGAGTACAAATATTTAAGACCTAAAAATAATAGTCCTTTTTTCTTTTATTCAAAATGGCAGAATAATGGTGTGGCCCAGAGGAGAAAAATAATGCCAAATAATTAGTATTGAACTGTTGTGTCCTGTTCTAGTAATTTTTCTCAGGCCTAAAATCTTGTTGTTTTAGCTGCCTTTGTTTGGACTTTATAAAAGCACTTTGTATTGGTAATTTTAAATCCCAAAGCCCCTAAATTTGAGTCTTTGCTGCTCCAAATTCTACCACCTTATTTCACATCAGCAATTAATCCACCTATCTTAGAAAACCGGAGCAGCCCTAGGTTCTCTTCTGTTTTCAAAATACTGTATTAGCAATTGGGCTAAAAATATTTTTTTTGTTTTCAACTTAGTATAAGAAACTTGTTCATATTATTTCCCTGACTGTATGATGCCACTGTGTGTCATATGTAATGATGTCATCATACAGCAAAGTGATCTCTTTTTTTCCTACTCTTGTGATTTAAACGCACTGTAAAAAGGTAGTCTAGTACCTAGATAAGTATCTCAAAATTCCTTCAAAACACATTTATAATGCAAAAACTTTGTATGGCATATAAACAACTTTCTAACAAGAAATTCAAGATAACCTAGCACTGACTTTTCAAGTGCTCAGCATCTTTAATGACAGCCAGATTTTTAATAATACTCAGAATTAATAATGAAACACAGATTTTCAGAAAGGCTTAGGTCTTGTTTGTACCTCAAAATAAACCCAGTGTGTTGGGGGTTGAACTCTCTGAAAGTCTGTCCCTGTTTTGGGAGCTACTAGCTTGTAAGCTGCCCCCTGAGCATCATTAAAATTGGTGCTGGATGGTTTTAATAGTCCAGAAGAGGTTTGTGAGCTCAATAGCTTTTTAGATCTGCAAATAAATATGAATGGAGATAGATAATTTGTTTTTAACCTGCAAAATACTTAATGAACCAAATAATTTCCTTTCAAGCATGATAGTAGGACTGAAAGATATGATCATTTGATATTTTATGGTCTCCAATTTTCCAGTTAGAAGTCTGTCACAGGCTTCGTATTGAACAATAAAATACTTCCTATTTTACATTCCTCTAAAACACAAAAATCCAGTAGTATGGCATATGGTGGAGATCCCTTTGGGATGAGCACTGGTTTTAACAAATATTTCTATTTGCAAATTTGTAGCATAATTGTTCTTCGAAGACAGGACCCACTGGGAAGAATCAAAAAATGACAATGGCACTTTTTATCAGCTTCTAGAAGTAAAATTCAGCTGAGAGATGATCATATGAAACAGAGAATTTGATTATTAGTTTCTGCTTTGGCATAAATGTACTGAATCAGCAAGACCTTTAACTGGATACCTAGTGTTAAGTATCTGCTTTGTTTTTTAAGTCAGAGGAGTTATTTCTACACTGTGAAAGTAAGGCTATGTATAAATACTTTGTTTTCACACATTTACAAAGTAAAAAATTAGCTACCTAACCTTAGCAGATGATTTTTTCAGACCAAAATTATCTGTTTAGTTTCTCTATGTGGTCAAAGAGAAAAGCCTGGTCTGTCCAGAATATGAACCAAAAAATTGAGATACTGAGGAAAGAGCCTCAGAGGGCTAGCCAAAACCACACAACAGGCACTGCAGTTTTTAATTTTCTGCTCATTTCTGAACTGGATAGCTTTTTTTTTTTTTGTGAGCAGATCATAGGCATTTTTCTTTACATATAATCCAGAACATGGGTTGCACTTCTGGAATTAACCACCTCACTGTCATGTTTGTAAGACAGTGGCTTGGATGGGCAATTTCTGCCATGAGACACCTAAAAGTCATCTTATTTTCCAAATATGTTTTGATCGAAAGCAACTAGCCTTTGTGTAGAACTCACTTGAGCACCTTTATAAGTAGCGGATGGATAGGAATTCTCTGGAAAAAAAAGAACACCTAATAGTTCACTGGTTTAAACTTCATCATTAACCTTGGAACAATCTGTAATTAAGTAGTCATCAACAAGATTTAACATGAATAAGATGTGGGTAGCAAAATCAGAGGTTAATTCTGTTTGTTTCTACCTTTAAAGATGAGAAGGAATATGTTATAATAACAAAACCTCAAATATTTGTTTTGAATAGTTTCAGAGTAATTAAATTGATCTTAAATAATCACTTAAGACATTGAATGGAATTAACTGGTATTTCTGAGAAGTAGTTTCTTGTAACCAGAGGTGGACCAGTAATGTTATTTTCTAAGTCTAACAGGAACTATTTCTTTGCAATAACTCATTTGCTTATTGATATTATAATGTTGCTTAAAATAGAGATCTCCTCATACATCCCAAAAGATTCAACATCTCAAAGACTGACATTTGTACAGACTTTTTTTGGAGAAGGAAAAAAGCCTTTCTCAGGTATAGAAAGCTTTTTATGTTGTTTTTTTTAGTCAATAAATGGCTGTCTGCCTGTCTACCTTTCCATCTATTTATCAGTTATATATTGTTACTCCTCATAACATCTGAATGCTCTCTACTTAAAATCAATAGGTTGGATAGGATTTCTAGTAAGCATCCTAAATATTTGGTTCTTCTGCTGTTTTAGAAAAAAGATTTAATGGGTCAAACCTTCTAATCTTATTACTGTATCTCCTCAGGAGATTTTATTTCTGAACAAGTTTAATAAAAGTTTTAAGGCAGCTGGGAGGAAATTCTGGCAGCGTTATAGGACATGTCTTGACATTAATACCAAGGAGTTCAAGACTGTACTTCAAGTGATCTCATTTCTGCAGAAAGGTTGATGACACAGTGTTCCTCAGACAGTAGTGTGCCAGCAGGTCCCCCCTTCTTAAACATTCCTGAAAGCATGTAAGTTTATTCCTTTTATTATGCTTCTATAACAGGTAAGATGGTAAGCAAATACGGATGGACCTAGATGCCATGGAAGGAAGCAAGCCAGGTGGTACGTGATTGTCATGTTGGTGCCTCCCACATCACAAGGAAGTTTCTGAGGATGAACAGCCATGGGATTGCTAGTCCTTCTCTCTTCTCAGGGGAGCCACGAGTGGCGTGCAGCTGCGTCGGCATGAATGGAGGAAGTGTGCTTGCTTGTATGAAGAAGTCTGAAGCAAATTGTTTCCATCACTGGAAGATGGATGAGAAATAAAATAACTCTAAATCTCATAAAAAGTTATTAATTCATGTTAGTGCTTTCTTTAGTAACATGGGCCAGTGTATTTACGAGCTCAGTGTTGGTGTGGAGGATCATGTACCACCAACCCCTCCTTTGCAAGGGCAAGGGAGTGCTTTCTCCAGAATCTGCCTGCCTGCCTTGCTGACTAACTTTGGCAGGATGTGGAATACTTTCAGCAGGGAGGAAGAAATCTGGCAGAAAGCATGCAGTATTTCACAGGCTGGTATCCCTTGTTAAACAAAGATATCTGTTCCATAATGTAAGACTGAAAAACCATTCTTCCAGATTGATATCCAATTGTTGCATGCATTGCCAATGTGAACACAAGGATGTGATTCTTAAAAGCACTCAGGGCTGGTCCACCTCAGTGGTAAATTTAACTGTAAAAATCTCACTCCAGGATATATTTACATGTGAAAGTCTTCCACCCTTGTGATCTTATTTACGATTTCAGTAGGGCCTAAGGAAAATAAATAACATCTCACTTTTCAGCATGTTTACTGAAGCACCTGTTTCCTTCAGACTTTTTTTAATGTTCGTTTTTAGGAATAATCCAAAACCTATGAGAAGTCATTGTATGATCCCCACTGGTTTCTGCTGGATTTTTATCAAGCCCTTATTCCACATGAGTCCTATTTCCTGTTTTTAAGATGTCTCATTATTATATTACTTTTCTTGATGGAAGCATTTGTCACTAAAATATCTATTCTTTGAAGAGACAGCAATAACAGTCAGCATGAAGAGATGTTTAACAATAATGGCTTATAAAGGTGTGTTCATGGTATTGGGTCAGAGCCTTGGCTGATACAAATCAGTGTAGTTTCATTCTACTTAGCACAACTCTGGGGATTACAACACCGAGGATCTGCTTCTTAGGATTTTTTTCCTCTCTAGATCATATTTATTCGCCTAAGTTGAAAGCAAATAGAGATTTTCTCCTTTAAACAGAAACCTCGTGGTTCTCATCAATCCAAACTCAGCAAGGGTGAGAAGAGGATGAAGGGATGCCCTACTGAAAGCCTCTCATAGTTGGCAAAATGTTTTTAGCAAGAAAACAGAGAAATACCCTCAGCTCTCCTCCATCACTTCTGCCTCTAATCACTGTACAAAATATCGGAAAAGGCAAAGACATTCCTCAACTCCTACAAGTTAGTTTGGTTTCCCTGCTGACTACATTTCTGTAGAAATTAAAATTGTACCCCTTAGTCGTCCATCCTGAAAAAAAAAAGCTGCTTTGATGTGCAATTGGATCCTATTCTGTCTGGGATCCTGATGTTTTATTGAAAGAGGATAAAACCTCTGGGGAGTGCAGCAGAAAAACTGTTCCAGAAGCAGAGTCAACGCACCTATTCTCCCTTGCCGCTGCTTTTTTCCAGCAATAGCAGGGTCGTTCACCACTCAAATGTCTGATTACTCTGAATATAACAAAAGGTTTAGTTTCCTTGGGAGTCCAAATAGCAAAGTATGTGGCTGCATGTGCTGTTCTTACTCATAAATGCAAATACTAACCTATAAATCTTTCTTTTTACAGTACTGTAATAACATTCTATCTATTTAGCATAGTACAATACCATCACAATAGCTTTTTCATTGTGCTGCATTCATATTAGACTAATATAATGAGATGCTACCACAATACCATGAAATAAAACGATGTTCTTGACGTATTTCCAAAACATTTGAACACTGTTTCCAAATCGACCTTGTGAATAAATTAAATAATAGCTTGCAAAAACGTCCTCTAGCATTTTCAGAATGTATGCAAATGCAAACTTGAATGTTTACATGTTTCTTACTGTGTCTGGGATTATACAGCGTATTTGTGCACATGAGTGTTGTCTCTGGGTGTATTTGTCATTTGTGCTCAGTGGCTTGCACAGAATTCTAGCATGATTTGCCCTTCAAGTTGTCCAATTCTTCCTCCTCTCCCTGATGACCTGCATATTAAACTTCTCTTCTGTAAGACTTCAGATTTCAGTGGCCTTTTCCATTTGTTGTATGCATTATGGTCACTCAGAAACCTTTCAGTACTGTTTGTTCAGCACCTAGCCTGACATAGTTCGCCTCTGAACTATCTTTGCATGTGTAATTTTAAAGGATACTTTCTTCAAAGGATCTATATATGTATGCATAAAAACACATATATTTGTATCTGCTTAGAGTTCCCACACTGGAGAAGTGATTCAGAACAGTGAGGGGAGACATGGAAAATCAGAGTGAAATCTGAGAGACTCATTTTCCTGGAAGATACTTTACTAATTCTTTTTTTTAAAAAAAAGTTTTTTTAATGTTAAGATTACAACTGATTGAAAGAACAAAGGTTTGTTTATCTGGGAGTGATTATTTGCAAGTTCTTAGTAGCAATTCTCTCATTATTGGTAGACCCATAAATATTTTCTCCTGATGATGTCTCTCTCTCTCCTTTAGAAGTAGCTTGACCATGGTATGCTGTAGCATGAAAATTAATTTGCTTTTTACCATTGTCTTTTCCATATCTGTTAATCTCATTTATGGATCATCAGGGATGCACAGAACTTCATGACAATATTGCTTGTTGTCCTACACAACACAGCCTGAAGAATTTCTTCTAGCCATTTCTGCTTCATACGCATGAAATTTGTCTGAGCTGCACTGTAATGTTTAGAAAAATATTTCCTGATTGTAATAACTCCTGTTTTAAATGCAGAGGCCCCTCATTAGAAAGATCTAGGAAGATCCAAAAAATTTCTTCCATACATTGTGGATGTGTGCATATACTAGCACAAGTCTTTTCAATACTTCCATTGTGGCATATAACGCAAACCTCAGTGATTTATATTTACTGACTTTAATGGACCTCACAAATCTAGTTTAAAGTAATGGATTGCGAATTTCAACCAGTGTGTTCTTCTCTTGCAGCATAAAAATCCACTGCAGACAGAGACTCAGTTGTCTTTCCCCAAGACACACTAGCATAATTTCTCTGAGTTGCTGTTGGTTGGCAGTAACAGGTGGGTTGCTTCTAAATGCTCCTCTTGATAGATGCTATTTTACTTGACCTTTCTGAAGAGGAAATGGTGCATATGTTTCTGAGAAACACTCTGACACTGTTTCATGGGAGAACGTGCATTGTTTGTACAATGACAATGGTAACATTTCCGCTAAGCACTTTGCCAAAAAGTAAGTATTATGGTTGGCTATATGTCTTGTCTGCCTGTTATTCCAATACCGTGGAAATCTTCTTCTTCCTGGTGGTCACAGTCACAGCAGAAACTGTATAAATCTTGCATCCTTCTAGTCAACCTGCTGCTTGAAACGTAGCAATACACAACTAAGGAAGCATTCACAGCAAATGAATCTACAACTGTAAAAAAACTGTCCAAAAGCAGTCATATAATTAAAGCAATTTTTTTTTTTATTTTAAATTTCTGTGCACATGCATTTTACACAAAATGAAATCCACTGGTAAGAACCTGTCCTGCCCTCCCTCTTCACAGAGGTTCAGCTGAGGTCTATTGCTGTGAATGTAGAGCTGATATCTAGAGACCCACAGTCTATTCTTCAGCTTATTGCTGATTTACGTTGTGACCTTGAGTAAATCACTAATCTGCTCTTCCTCAGTTGTAAAAAAAAGGATGCTTAGACCTTGTAGAACACCTTAAGATCAGTGGGATAAAAACACTGCATATGTACTTACTGTTATTGTTTATTGTAAAACAGGAAAATCCTTGGGATTTGATTCCCCTGTAGTATTTGAAAATACGAACTTCAAGTAAATGCATTTCTAGTTGCAAACCACTTTGTTTGCAGCAAATGTAGCCACCTGAGTGGACAACTGCTTAGAACAATAAGCTCTTGGTGACTACCTCCTGGATATCATCCTTGAGTCCAGTGAAAACTGTTGTTTTGCTTGGACACTTGCTGTCTTTTTTCTTCTTTTCCCTGCAGTTGTTTTTTTTTATTTGGGGGGTGGTGGTGATGGTAAATCCACACAATCCAAAGACAATTCTGTTTTTCCTGTTTAGCAGTTTTTCATGCACCAATGAATTAATTACAGAAACAATGGACAGTAAGCTTAGATTGGTCATATTGTGTGAGAAATGTAGGGTGGAGGATACTGTTGTTGCTTCTGCAGCAACGGTAGAGAACAGAATGGAGAGCTGATACAGTAGTAAGAGAGAGATGTAGCAAATGGGAGAAGATAACAAGACCTCAGATCTGCTGCTTGGTCCCTGTAGTAAGATGGACCACAAGCAAATGCTCCTGGATATCAGTGAGGCTTGACGCAACTGCATTGATCTACCTGCACACATGCAAACCAGAGAGAAAGGCTGCCAGCTGTGACTAGAAGTGATAATATATGATATATGAGTTGACAGTGCTAAAGGCAATAATGTGGGCAACAATTCTGCTCAGATATTGTTCCCTGAGTTGAAACCAGGAGGATTCATTTCTTGAAAAAGGGAAGCTCTAATGTAAGTGTAAATGATTCAGTAAATCCACTCTTAAATGAGTGCTTATGCTCCTAAAGAAACTGAGAGCAGAAATTAGCCCTACATATTTCAGAGAACTTTGCCCTGTGCACCAAAACTTCTTTCTTTTTCTCAGTAAAATCACTTTTTAAGACTTTCCGCACAGAAAAGGACAATACTCTTTATTTAAAAAATGGCCAAGCCTCTGATTTCTGCTTACCCTGCAGTCCCTGATCTGAGATTAATGTAGACTGTAAGATTCTTTTCAAAGAGCTGGTTTCCTATTTGAAGAAATTATGCCGCCTTATCATTGATCCAGACCAGATTGGTTTTATTAAAAACAGAAGTTCCTCCCACGGCATGTGGCGATTATTTAGCACTATGCATTTTTCCTGTAAATACCATGACGAGCTGTTAGCCCTCAGTCTGCACATGAAAAAATGCTAGAGATTCTGCAAAAAAATAATAAAAAAGCTGTTTTTAATGTTATATCTTGAAGTCCTTCAAGTTTGAGAGGATTTTTATATAACGGCTATAAAACCCCCTATACAATCTCTCTTCTTCCTCTTTGTATACTAACATTTATTTGCATTACAGTAGCATCTGGCATTCCCAAATGACTTCAGCACCCCAGTGAGCTAGACACGGCACACACATAATAGGAGGCAGTCCTGGACTCAAAGACTGTAAGAGAAAATCTTTGCTCAGCAAAGCTAATGGCAAGTCTCCCATAAACCAGTGGGGCTGGGATTCAAACTTACTGCCAAATTAGTCAGGACAGACAAAAGGTGGATAGGAGAAACTGAGGCCTGCAGAGATCTGAATCTGAGACCTGCACTGAATCATCTATATCAAAACATATCGGTAACAGAAGAGCAACCGTTCCTCAGCAGAAGAACAGCCTTTCAAGAATTCTGCTGCTGGCAGGGGCAGTAATGAAAGCATAGGAAAAATGCAACTATGAAGAGATATTTCCTTGGTACATGCTTTCAGTGTCTTTACTGAGATTTGACGAGATTTGAAAACCCCTAGGTCATTCAGACCATGATGTTTAAAGGATAGACTCTCTGCATGAGTCTAAGCCTGCTCTAGACCCGTAATACACCTCTGTCCTCAACAACTTTCACAGCGCAACTTTGTCACCTCACTGAGAAGCTCTGTTTAAATGTACACAAGGTCACATGGGCATTGCTGAACTGGACTGGAGTCAAAATTCCTGCATGGTAAGAATAATTCTTTCCCTTCACCACAAAGGCATCCATCCTTTCTTTCATGTCAGTTTCCAAAGCAATACTGGCAAATAAGATTCAGCTTTGTTACATCCTTTTAAAGGTAAAGCCTCCTGAGTGGTTTAAAAGATTCAATGACTTTCATTCTGCAACACATCTCACACCAATAGTTGTTTACAGGTGGGGCTGGGCATGCAGGTATTAACCATTTTTTTCCAGATACTTTAAAAACAGTCTTACTAAACTCTACCTCTGCACTCTTTGACAATAACATTACCATGTTTCCGTTCTTCCAAATGCCTAATGAGTTTAATTTCAGGGAGCACTGTCTCATTGTGGAACAGACTATCCCAGAGTGCAACATTTTCTTTCCTCCTGCACATATTTCTCCTCTTATGCTATCCCATGCTACTGTTGCTACTACTTGACTATATTACTTGGCTCCATTGTGTTAGAAACTACAAATAAATGAAAAAAAGATGGATATGGGTAAGAATGGGAAGCCAAACATGAAGCAAGAGATTCATTCATTATCCCTGAGTTATAATTCAGTATTTTATCCACAAGATTCTATTTTGCTTTGTGTTGGTCTTCTCTGCTTTTCTTAGTCCATCACTGAGTGGACATAGTGAAAGGGCTTGCAGTGTTCTTGAAATGGAGACACAAGTTTTTCTAGTTAGTTTTGTTATCCAACATGATCCAGCTGGGTTAAATTCATCACAGAGTATTTCTTGTTCCTATTCCCTCCAGCAGAATGCCTATTTTGTAAATTGAGATCAGGCTGTACCAAGGGCTGATGCTGCCTCTTTGAAGCCCAGAGAAGAGATTAGGTATCAAGATTGATGTTTTGGGATTATGGTGTTTTCTGCCTTCCATAAAATTATTTCCATTGCATACTTATATACACACATAATTTGAGGCCATTTGATCAGACCTAGAAAGATGGCCTAACCTTCTCTATGATCAGCTGTTTGATATGAACATTCTTAAAATCTATGTCTTACCAGCCGTCCAGTAACTACATGACCTTTAAACTATCCAGTTCTCTTTTTATTTGCATTATTAAAATGCCATCTTCCCCCTTTCTTGCAGCAACCCAATGCCCAAGCATGAAAAGTTTTCCAGGGAAGGAAAAGGATGTAATGAACAGATCTGGCTTTGTTTCACTTTGCCACACATAAAACGATATCATGTCGCAAACCACTTTGAAATGGATCTTCTATAGATTTACGGCAGAGATGGGCTAATGTCACATACAGTGTTCGGTTCTATGGTTTTTATAATGATTGAATTTGCTGATATTTCCATTGAATGACCTCTCCTGTTTAGCTGTAAGACACTTAATAATCTCATTGCTTGAAATAATGTCAGAAGATTCTGTTAACAGTAGAGCAGTCTCACCTTGTGAGTATGAGACAGCTCACTATCCCTGCAGCACACTTGCATCCAAACATTGCCCGTTATGTATAATCATCTAGGAGTAGAGCAGGCTCAGTGCAATATTTTGGATAGTATAATGGGAGTTGAGATTCATATGAATTTGGTACTAAAATGCTCATATACTTGGACTGAATATGGAAAACTGGCCAGCATCAGAGGAGGCCTATAGCCAGTAACTGGCACTAGGCTACCATTTGTTACTTCCACTGAAAGCGAAGCTGTAGTTTAAACCTTGATTCTGTGCTCATTAATACCAGATCTGTGCATAACTGTATCTTCTTCTATGCAAAATGTGATCTGGCTCAGGTATAAGAGCTTGACAGTATTTACGTCAAATTAATCAGAGCATAACTTATAGTGTTTATCCTGGCCTGATGATGGCTACAGGAAGACAGGTGATAGCTGATCCAGCATAAAATTATGCTTTTGAAATATATCAAACAAGTGAGAATTAGCCAAATGAGTTTGTAGTTCTATATTTTGCCTCAAGTGGCAAGAGCATTTTTGATTTATTGAGTATGCCCCTAAAACCATTTTTGTCATCTTCTCAACTGCAGTTGACAGAGAAATAGACCTTTCCATTTGTAACTTGTGTATGAAGGAGTGGAGTTGTGCACAACTATACTTTTTCTGCCTTGTAATTAAGTACAAACCCCAAAATAATCTCATTTGAACAAAATAAAAGTTAATTATTTCTTTTTAGACAACTACAGTTTCCTCCTATACTTACTTACTAGATGCTGATGAAAAAAAATAATGGGAGAAACAATCATACCTGCTGCATTCAGGTTGAAATCTAAGTTCTTCCTTAAGTAATGGAACAAATTCAGTCTGTCTTTCAATACAAAGGAAGATAAAAGCTTTTGTTCCTTCAACTTCCACTTACTTTTCACACTGTAATAGGTTCTCCCCAACCCTTTCCCTGTTAATCAAAAAAAATCACAGCTGTTGTTGATCAATCAGTTAGCCATTGCCAAACAGAGTGGACAATGAACTATTTTTATCTCTTTGTTTTTTTCCACAGGAAGCATCAGTTCTGGTTTCCTCTACCCACTGATTTTTGAACTTCAGAATTTTTCTGATTTGCGTGTGGATGAAATTGATCAATGGATGTTATTCAGGGAAGAACTATTCAAGGGTGAGGAAGCTAGCCCGTCCATGTAATCACATCAGTCTTCTTTCTTCAAGGAAACAAGACTAAAAAATAGGAAAGATGTTACGTAATAACCTACTTTATGAGTGGAATGAATTCATTTCACAACTTTTATGACCCTGGGAAAGGTACTAAGCAAGGTATTTTTCCTTTAAATTTGGTGTCAGGTTCCAGGAGTCAAATACCCAAATCTGTTCTATACAGCTTGTGAAAAAACTCAGGTGCCTCAGGACTGGACTTCACCATCACTTACACAGTAAGGAATCTAACTAGAAATGTAACTGAGATATTCGATTTAGAAGTGCAGTGACTGTAGTCTTTCTACATGGTCTGGGGAAAGACAGGTACAGGTGTAAAAGGCTATTTGCCTTGCAATTGATTGAAAGTTGAATTCCCCTGTGAAGACAGCCAGTTTTCTTTATCATTTGTGTAAGAAATCTAGAGTGACCTTGCTTCTGATGTTCAGTTAATTGCTTAAACAACATAAGATGGAACCAGTCCTGAATGGGGCAACAGAAAATAGCTGACATCATAGATTCACAAAGGAAAAAAGTTGGTGGCAGATCATCTGAAATCTCACCTATCTCCTCAATTTTGCTGTCCACCTTACAAGTCCCTGTTCTGTGAGGCTGGGATTCATGGAGCAGTGCTCTTTCTTGCTTCTCCCTTTTTTGTGAATGACAGGTTTTCTGTCATCTTTTCAGACTGGTTTGGAAGAAATGATACCTTACAGGGGTTAGAGTATTTGCTGCTGAGCAATGGAGTTTAAAGTTGAAATTCAGCCTCAAACCTCCCATCCAAATAATATGTTTCCTGACCAAAAAGCACCTCTTCATGAAGCAGTCTTAATAAAACTTTTCCAATGTAGTGTGTGAGGCATATTCACATAACAGCATTGGAGCCCTGCAGTCTGAGTTAAAAGGTCATCCTTAAGGAACTGAACTGGGTTGAAATTTGACATATGCTTGACATAATACCTCTTCTGATTCTTATAATTTAATCTGATATGAGAAAAAAAAAGATAAAATTGTAGCACTGTCTCCTATTCCCATTCTTGAAAGTGACTTAAAACTTTCTTTTGATTAATCCCATTTGAAAGGCTTGTAGGATTGGGAAAGTAAGGGAGAAGGATAAAATACAGGGTGCAGCTATGGAAGTAAACCTTTGAGTTATTTTCTTATTTGATTTCTTCCAGATTTATCTTTTGATTTGCAGAGATTCACAACACTCAGTAGACTTACTTGTCATTTACCTTCATGAAAAAAGAAGTGGAGTTATAGTAGATCTGCAGTTATTGGGGCAGGCGAAAGTTTATATACATAAAGATGTTTGGAGATAGGGCATTAGGCTGAGCTAGGTCTTCAAGAGTGATTCAGAGATAGGAAAAAAACAATGATATGCTGTTCATAAGACTTGTTTATCTTTCCCACATCATTATTTTTTCTCTTTCACAAGAATTAAGAGTACTCTTTCTTTTTTGTCTTCTGCTCCTGTCAGTTTGAGATGTTGAAAGGTGCCAGATTGACTGCGCTGGAAACTAAAATCCTCTAATTACCCAACAAACAGGTTATCTGTGGACAACAGAAGTGTAAGCTTCCTCATGACACCCTGCCTGTGCATGCAACAAAACTCCTGAGGCCAGAGAGAGTCTGCCAGTCTTGCCAAGTGAAAGAAAAGCACAAGACTAGATCTGCATTCGGTGAAAACTGACATTGGTCGAAAAACCTGTGCAGCTTTAAGCTCTGTATCTTTGATTTGAGGTAGATATTTAGAGAAGAAATAATCAGTGGAAATTACCTTTCTGTAAAAATGATTGGTTATTTCCCAGTAGAAAACCGACAGATATTACTTGAATGTATTAGGTTGCAAATAGTCTTACTGTATTTGCTTGAATATTAATAAAGCATGTCTCTAAGTTTAAATTTGAAGTACCTTCCACTTTTTTATCAGTCTCTGTAAAATAGTACTTCCTTAAGTTCTTCTTATATATATTTCCAGTTTACTCAAATCTAAATCCTCTATTTCTGGTCTCTTCAACAAACTTAAATAGATTATCAAGCTTAATTTTATAATAATCTTCAGTTAGTTTAAATACCTCAGTCATGTCACCTCTTAATCATCTTTATTATTCTTCCAAGACGAAGTAATTCTCTCCTCACATATAAACTCTTCCATTCTATTTATCAGCTCAGTTTTTTGCGCTCTGCTGTCTTGGTTTCTCTTTTCCTTTATACACATTGACCTTATATAAACAGAGTGGGCCAAATTCTTATCTCAGCCTTGGCACTCTAAATATGGAGCAACTGACTTCAATGATTCTGATTTTCATTTGATGTCAATGGATTTACTTCAGATTTATTCTATTGTAACTAAGCTCACAATATAATATTACAGTGTTTAAAATTCATATTTCAAAATACCCTTGTGGGGTTTTTTATGCACTTTTGAGTAGAATTAGCATTCTCTTGACCCCCTTTTAAAAAATTTGTTCAGGAGATTTAAGTAGAGATGCCATTTTATCTTATTTTCTGCCTTATTTCCTGCTTGCTCAGTACATGAAGTCTCTGCTGGTAAATGACCACCTGAAATATTGTGAATATTGTGGAAATTAATGTCTTTTCATGTGTTGCGAGAGTTTCACACAAGTTTGCAGAATAAACATTTGCCAATGAAGGAGCATCAAAAATTCCAGCACCTCCTCTTTTAGCTACACAGGTTTTCTGGTTCTTACATGCTGACATATAACAGCCCTGTTTCTCCCAGAATGGACCAAACTTGAGAAAGCAATCCAGGAGACATTTGTTATCATATGGCATTTAGGTGTTATACTGGTAAGTGAGTTTAGGAACTAGAGACTAGAGTAGACTGGCAAGAAATCTAATTTTGAAGCCTACAGGTGTACTAGGACTTTTTAATCTTTTATTCATGCTCTGATTTTCCTAATTTGTTATTTGGGTTTAATGCAAACATGAAGAATCATCCTCTTTTAACTACCATATGTACTATGCAAATCATCATAGCCTCCACAGAGGGATGAAGTGATTCTTAACATGTTTATGTGATCGGTTTTGGAATGGTAAATTGAAAAGATGACCTACAGCAAGTTTGCACTAAAGCAGGTTCTTAACTGAAAAAAAAGAATAGCAAACCTTGGTTATGCAAGATTTGTTCCTAGCATTTTCTAGAGGTTTTAAGATGAAACAGGTTTTTAAATATTATCTGTTCCTTCAATGTTCTGTTTCTTCAGTGTTGTGTTCCTGTCCAACTCTTTCATGGTACCAGCCTGTTGAAAGAGCTTCTTGTTAGGTTTGGCAGTCCCCCTCTTTACTTTCTGTTGAGTTACTCCTATCCAGTAAGAAACTAAGTCTTTGGCTCATCTCAGTTTGTGCCCCAAATTTAAGCAGAGTATTTCACTCATAGATCTGCGTGCTAGGACAGGGTACAACCTCTGAATGAAGTTCAGAATTAAACCAATAACTACGCTTATACAATCATTATGGGATCCCCCATTTGGCTGGAGCGTGCTAAGGGAGACACAGAGCTTGTGAATGTGCTTAGGAAGCTCACACTTTAGATACACAGTTACTTTACAAAAGGCTGAAATAGATTAGAGCGTTTCTTCTTGCATTCTCTCCAGATGATACATTATTTTTCTTCTCAAGAACTTACCTCTCACGGGACAGGGCTGGTGGAATAAACTATGGAAAAGAGCTCATTGACCTGAAGATGGAAGCAACTGTGCTAACCTACATTACTGCCCAAAGCAGCCTGGGCCAGACTCGTGATAGTAAATCTGTGTGATGCTGAAGAAATAGTGGGGTTGTCACCAGCAGCTGATATGTGGTTGCACTGCTCAGCTTCAGACTGTCTGGGAGAAACCAGGTCCTGCTGCTCCCTTCCACAGACATCTGCCCTAACCACTGAAACTCTGCTCTATGCTCCTTAGAAATTAGGACATTCCTGGTATGGCTGATTTTATATCTGTATATTCTTTCACCTCAGATAGCCACAAAGTGTTTTACACACCAAAGGGATCTTTTTGCCAATCCACTGCTAAGGAGAAACACGGCAGCTCATTAACAAGGCACAACGCTGTAGCACAACAACTGCTATCTTCAAATAATAAAGAAAAAATATCCTAGATCCAATTGAAGCTTCAGGGAGTTATTTTTTCAAGTAGGGAGAATGCAATTACTCAAAATTCATCACCGTTTTACCCAATGATTTTTAATTACCTTACATTTAAGTCTCTTGTGCAACTGTTCACCTCTAGGATTATTGCCTCTTCTTTTCTTCTGAATAAGAGGGTAAACTGCTGAATGTACGACTGGTTCTGTAGCCCCTTTCAGCAGAGTCTAAGCAGGTCATTATTTCAACGTGTCCCTCCTATGACCACCTCTGTGAAAATGGGAAATGGTATTGCTCCTGTCTTGCAGTTGTGAAAGTTAAATGTTAAGAGACTCATCAAAAGTTACATAGGAAGACAGGGCAGAGCGTGCACTCTGCTTCATCATTTCTTGAAATCTACTACAGTGCCACTAAACCTCATTCATCCTTTCTGAATCACTAAAATAGTTCTGTTACAGTTTCCTCTAAGGTCAATTATGTTTATACCTTCTATTGTCATAAACGTTATAAAACCTGAGGCTTCAGTCTGAAACTGTGATATACTTGGATAACCAGATATAATTTTTTTCTTTAAGAGCAGTGGTGGGTTGACCCTACTGGGTGGAAGATGCCCACCAAAGCCACTCTACCACTCCCCTCCTTAACTGGACAGGAGAGAGTAAACATAAATAAAGGCTTCTGAGTTGAGATAAGGACAGGGAGATCACTCAACAATTACCAGCACGAGTAAAAAAGACTTGACTTGGACAAATTAATTTGATTTATTAACAATTAGATCAGAATAAGATAATCAGAAACTAGACAAAATCTTAAAAACACTATTCTTCTACCCCTCCGTTCTTCCCAGGTTCAACTTTACTCCTGATTTTCTTTACTCCCTCCTCTGCAGTGGCACAGGGGGATGGGGAATGGGAGTTGCAGTCAGTTCATCACATATTTTCTCTGTTGCTCCTTTCTCCTCGGGAGGAGGACTCCTCACACTCTTCCTCTGCTCCAGCATGGAGTCCCTCCCACATGAGACAGTTCTCCATGAACTTCTCCAACATAAGTCCTTCCCGCGGGCCGCATTTCTTCATGAACTGCATCAGTGTGGTTCCCTTCCATGGGGTGCAGTCCTTCAGGACTTCACAAGACCTCCAGCAAACCCTCTTCAGTGTGGGCTCCTCTCTCCACGGGTCCAAAAGTCCTGCCAGGACCTTGCTCCAGTGCGGGCTTCCCACTGGGTCAGAGACTCCTTTGGGTGCATCTACCTCCTCTGGCATGAGGTTCTCCACAGGCAGAAGATGAATATTTGCCCCATTGTTAACTTCCACAGACTGCAGAAGAACAGCCTGCCCCACCATTATCTTCACTATGGACTGCACGGGAATCTCTGCTCTAGGTCCTGGAACACCTCATCCCCCACCTTTTTCACTGACATTGGTGTTTGCAGAGTTGTTTCTCACACACATTCTCACTCCTCACTTCTGACTGGTACTGGTGTTGTGCATGGTTTTTTCCCCTTCTTAAAAACATTATTCCAGAGATGCTCCCACCATCACTGATGGGCTCAAACTTGGGCAGGGGTGGGTTCATCTTGGAGCTGGCTGACATTAGCACTATTGGATATAGGGGAAACTTCTCACAGAAGCCACCCCTGTAGTTTCCCTGCTGTCAAAATCTCATCACACAAACCCAATAAAAGAACCTATATTTAAAAATCAAAAATTTAACATAAGAGAAAATATGATTCTGTCTTTATGATAGTTTTATAATTTTATTTCATGTAGCACTCGATATCGACCATGATTTATACCTCAGTACATGGCAGAGGAATATGTACCATTTATTTCCATAGACAGGTTTCTTAGTTTGTGTAGTTATAGATTGAGGATGTTGAGGCCCTTGAACCCAGAGAATGTTTCTGTTTTTCAGAAGTCTAGTAACATTTGTGCACTGATTAACATATACTCTGCTCTTCCCTCCATGTGGATCTATTCTCAGCTGTTCTTTATTTGTCCTTTTTTTTTATCAGCGTGCTAATTGTATTTGTTGTTCTATAGAAAAAGTAGGCATTCATCATATACTGTATGAGGCTTTCTCTGTACAAGCTGACCTCATCAGAGCTTTGCTCCTCCTGTGCATAGGTATTTATTTGCAATCTTAAAGTATTAAAAGAGAACGAGAGAAACTCAGTCCTTGTACCCTCAAATTATATTAAGAAAGAATGTTACTTAGAGAAAAACTACGCTATGCTCAGAGAAGTACTGTGGAGTTTATTTAGGAGGAATACTGTGTAACATCATCTAAAACATTTCTCCAAGTCATTACACGTGATAAAGAGGACTGAACAGCCTGAACTATGGAGTATGTATTATTTGTTTCACTAAACAATATAATAATTAAAGTGCAAAGGAGAACATTGGTAAGGGGACATCCTTTGGGTATACTTATACAGAAGTTCATATGGAAAGATGTTTGAAAAGTCAGGATGCCCAAAGGCCTTGAATGAGTCTGATGGTCTGTGCCTCAACTCCTCAGCTGTTAGATGGGACCAACAGTTCTGAGGGGGCACTGGGAGGTTAGCACATCAAAGCAAGAGACAGAGGCACTGAAGTGGAGTGTCATGCGCACCCCTAAGATGGATATCTACGAAAATAAATATTCAGTGCGGCCACAGTTTTTCACAAGGCAATTCAGAAAGCCCAACCATGTAACAAAAGCATGTTAAATCTGTGTCTGGGCTGTCATCAGTTATTGTGAGAATATTTCCCCAGGACTATTTCACTTCCAGGGTTTTCCCATCTATTAGGCCCATATCCCGGCTCCTGAAAATAAACCTGCCTTTGGGAGAATGTTTAAGGGCCTCAGAGATCTTCGGTTTGCAGTCCTCTGTCTTGCAGAAGATGTGGATGAATAAATGAACACTGTATGTAATAACAGTCATTATAATAGCATATCACGTAAGTTTTCAATGTGAGTTTTCAATCAAATGTTCTCTTCTACTGTATGCCATCCAAGATGGGCTGTATAGAAGGATGAGAAGAATACAGCTTTACTGAAATAGCTCTGATGATACACAGCCAAGAGAATGACTACCGAGGGGAGAGGGGTGTACTGAAGGGAATGGAAAGGGGTAGAAGGGCTGAGAACAGAGATTTTGCAACGGAGCCCTCAGCACACAAAAGACAGAGGATGGCCATGAAAATGATCAGAGGGTTGGAACACCTCCGCTATGTAAAAAGACTGAGAGAGTTGAGGTTGTTCAGCCTGAAGAAGAAAAGCCTCTCAGTAGACCTTATTGTGGCCTTTCAATAATTAAAGGGCTTAAAAGAAAGACGGGGACAAACTTTTTATCAGGGCTTGTTGCAATAGGACAATGGCTTTAAACTAAAAGAGGGTAGATTCAGACTAGATATGAGGAAGAATTTTTTTATGATGAGAGTGGATGCCCCATCACTGGAAACAGTCAATGTCAGGTTTGTCAGAACTCTTACCAACTTGACCTAGCTGAAGAGGTCTCTGTTCATTTCAAGAGGTTGTACTACAAAACCTTGAAATGTCCCTTCCAACCCAAACTATTATATAATGCTATGATTCTATGGATATGCTGGCAAAGCCCGCTATTGGCAGCCAAATAACTAAGGATTTTGTGACTTTCTGTCACTTGCCTAAAGATAAACACATGTACAGAGTGACACCAACTTGGGTCTAATGTTCTCAGGTCATTTTCCCATTATCAGGCAGTGGACATCACATTCTTCCATGGGTGTTGTTTTTAATATTGTTTACATCCGATGCCTTTTCAGAACAGACCATTCTTTTAGTCTTAAAACATCCCCTTATTTTATGTTCTTTTGTTACGTGATGAGTGGAGACATGTAATACAAACTTTTCATTTCATCCATCTTTATAGCTGTATTCAGTAACTGAGCTTGATTATTAAATTTGAGCCTTATTCTGCATCAATCTACTCCTGTGCTATGTTCTCAGGCCAAGTCTCCTAAGCAGACCATAAACCAGATGTGATTCTCAACTTTTTCAGGACTTAATTTTGCCACTAGGTTTGGATCACAGAGAAGCTTTCAGCCTACAGTCTTTGATGCCTTATGTTTGTGTTCATAAAAATTATATAGAAAGTTATAAAAGAGTGATAAGGCCTTCCAGTTTTACCACCAAATGGAAAAGTTGTCCACACAAAGATTTTATAACCATCTTGTAGCAATTTCTAGGATCTAAAATCATTTTAGCTGATTATGCATTGGAGATGCTCAAAAGAATGTGAACCCATTTCGATGCAAGAATCATGAGAAGGAAATCTGTTTCTCGCTTTTATATACTAAAGGCCTTCCTTCAAACCCCACTTACATGCTGAGATACATTGACTTCAATAGGGCAACTTACATGAGGAAGGAAGATTTGAATGAATGAGGGTTTCAGGCATGGGATCTAAGATCAAGAAGCATAAAAGCCTTTTAGTTAATTCACTTCAGCTTCACTAATATTGAGTGACTGAAAAACTTCAGATATGAATAATAACGTTGGAATTTTTTTCAAAAGATAAAGTCAGGATTATTTGCCAATCTTTGCCTGTTTTTAAAATGTGATAGTTACATTTAAAACATCTTTAAAGATATTACTCATGTAAAAAACCATACATATTAAAACCATAAACATTTGCAACAGACAAATTTTAAGCCAAGATATCTAGTCATTGAATGTTGTATAGGAAGCTTTCTTTTGGAAATGGGTGTGTTTAAAACCTTGAATGATTCCAATAGTCTTTTTGTGTATATGAATTTTTTTTTTTATATTTTGTCCCATAAGGGTTAGCCAAAATGTAGTTGGTAGAAAAATGTATTAAATTTCAAAAAAAACCTTAGAAACATTCTTACTGTTTAGAGCAACAAATAGCCTCATGTTAGGTATCTGCACCATCCCCCTTATCTTTCACGAATATTCTTTTGGTAGACAATATCATTCTTGTCTCAACAATTTAAACCCACTCAAATGTGAACGTAAGTTAAGAAACATTGATGCACAGAAGGAAAAATTATGCTAACCTCTACGTTTTATATGACAGTGCTTTCACTTGGCAGGTTGCATACAGTTTACTCGTAGTAATAAACTCTTTGCACAATAAGTGTTCTGGCAACACCCTGCTATCAACTGTGATATTTCATGTACTCACTGATAGCTAAGCAATGGAAATAATAAGGCAATTTACAAATCCTAAACCAAAAAGAAGTTGTATTTCCTCACGTATATAGGGTATGTTCTGATCCATTTATGTTTCTACTGAGTTCTGCTGAAGCATGAAAAGGGTTGTAAATCATATTTGACATACATCCCATGGGTCAGTCACCACTCTTCTAAGATAGTTGAATGGAATGGGAATAACCACTTTTAGAGGCAGAATACGAAAAAGGAACAGTAATGTACTGTATAAGGCAGAAACCCATCATTTAAAAATGATCAGTAACTTAAACTGAGGTTCTTGCACTTTTTTCCTCTCAATCCAGGCAAGGAAATGGTAGAAGAGAATGGTGAAATGACAATCCTTCATGAACTTTAACATTGTCATGTGATGGGTCCCGACAGGGTCAGAGACCACTTCAGGAGTGCGTGGAAGGTGTCAGGATATTCACTGGAATGATGATCTGAGAGAGAGGCAGATGGTCTCATCTGTTCTTATTTTTGAGGCCCAAACAACATCTTCTTCCACCATTTAAAATTCAGGACACTCTTCTGACTCCCGGCATGGTGGTACAGATAATTATATATTCATGTCAACAGAAGAAGTATTGTACAAAGGGCAAGATATAGCTGCTAATTAGTTTTATTTTATGTTGCATGCACAATATGTAACAACTAAACCAGACTGAATTCTGTCCCTAGTGAAGATGGTAGCAAGTTCTTTCACAGTCCAGTGGGACTAGAATCAGTCCATGACAGTGTTTGGTATGCCATCCTCTCAGCCCCAGAAGAGTGTGATGAAGGTGCCCTTATGTACCAAAGCAGAAATGTTATGACATTCAGTGCATCTGCAAATGGAATGGCTGTGTCTGCACCTGCTCTTTTGTCTAGGTCGCCTTTTCCTATTTCCATCAATTTCACCCATGTCCTTTCTTTTCTCTGACTCTTAGACATTTGCTATAATCAAGAGAAAAGAGCAACCTGACACTTCCTAAGCAGGGATGTAAGTAGTTGTTTGCTGAAGTGACTGAAAGTGATGACAGCAAAGAAAGGCAACTCCCATTGCTTGCAAAACTCATCCACCATCTGCTGTTGGTCAGACTGGCACTGCCCATGCCCGGAGCAAGTAACACAAGTTCCTGTGAGGTGCATCACCTATCCCACATTGTCTTCATACACTACTGCTCTTCAAATACTAGTATCAGGGCACAGAAAATAACAGATACTTGTATGCATGCTTGCCTGCACATGTGTGTATGTGTAACCACGTATATGTATATTAATGTATTAACTCAATTATAAATGAAGGATAATCAGCAATGTCATGACGTCATGAGGGTCTATAATTGCACATCAGTCTGGACTCTGTACCTTGATCTGAAGGCTCACACTACTGGCAATAACCTTTCTGGTGTAATCATGCATATACTTCGTATTCCTCTGGCCAGGATGAAGCTGTAGGAGCTAATGTATTCTGAGTCAGACCAACTGCCGCTCATGAAGGGAAAAAGAGACGTGCTTGAGTAACCGTAATAATTGGAAAATTATTTTGATAGCCTGAAACAATCTAATATATTACAGAATTTTATTAAAATAATATCAAATCAAATTAACTGCTATTCCATAATGAATTAGGTAACAAGGTAGGCAGATATTAATCGGCCTTGGCTCCCAGGCAGGGGAGTCAGGAATTTATTAGCTCTTGCGGCTTGTGTGAGGGTGAAGACAGAAATCAGTATCACAGGCTGCAAGGGAAGCCCCTGAGACAGCTGAGCTTTTACTTTTTTCTCACTTTCACTTTATAATCCATCATTAAACACTTGTATTTCTTTTATGTGGGGTCTTATGAAATTTTTAATTTTTTAATTGCTTTGTGATTTAATAATGAGGATTTTTTTGTGTATGTGCGTGTGTGCATAGCATGCGTAACTTGACTGCCAATGTTAGAATTAACTCACCTTTGTCCACCTATGGCTAACCTTTAAAAAAGAAAGAAGTAATTTTACATCTTGTCTATTTACCAGCAGAATTGCCAAGTTCAAAGGTATTGTGACATCAATAACTTTGTTTAACTGGCTACTAGACCTCTCCTATCCCATTCTATCCTATCCTATCCTATCCTATCCTATCCTATCCTATCCTATCCTATCCTATCCTATCCTATCCTATCCTATCCTATCCTATCCTATCCTAAAGGGGAAACGGACAAACAGTGGACATGAAGCATGAAAGAAAGGGCAAAATAGGGCGTGGTGTTATCCAGTGAGATCTTAATGGTAGTTACACTAGATAGTTAGGAAAGGATGAGAGTATGCCTTGTTCACTCTTTTCTGCTGGCATCAAAATTTGCTATCATCAGCACTAATTTTATTTCATGCTGCTGTTATTTCCTGGCTGAATGATTGTCCTAGCAGCTACATGATTAGCAGAAGGCTGGAATCTTACTTTTTGTGGTAGGTTTCTATATGTACAGAGAGACAGATCCCTCTTAGTTTGAACTATGGCAGGTGAAGTTACAAATCACACCAGTACTAGCAAGAAGGAAGACATTTATTTGCTTCAAAAAAAATCTCATGAGAAAAACAACTTTTGGAGATGGAGCTCATCGAGCCATGACAATAAGTGAATCTAGAGTGATGTGTTCTTTGGAAGGGTGACTGTTTTGGGTGGTTGATGGGCCAACGGCAATGGATATGACAACAGAGAAAGCAGTAGTGGCTAAATTGAGCCAGAGAAAATTGTCGGTAAAATGAGACCTACATTTCTTTAAAATAAGCGAATCTAAAGTCCTAGATTTGGAAAACCAGTGAAGAAATCAAGGTGAGAGGAGACAATTATGTCCCTGAAATATCATCTAGAGACTGGACAAAAGCCGGAGGAGCATACCTGTCTCGATAGTCTATCCTGAGAGAACTGAGACTTGTTTTTGAGACCTCTCAACCAAAATGAGGATGGGAATCTGATGTTGCACTTCTACTCAATATTTTAAAAAATATTTCTAGTTTTGGTTTTCATATATTCAAAAGGAAAAAGTGACTAGGACTATTTGCTGCTTCCTGGAGTTCTGACTCTGAGCAGCTGCAATCATTTCTGTGGTCCTGCTTGGGAGGAGGAGGAGGAGAGTGACACTGGTGCTATTTCAAAACATAAACTTTATGTGTCCCACCTCCTCTTGGTTTCTGCAGCTTTTCTCATAATCTTGATCCGTGTTGACTTTGCTTTATAAACAATAGGCCTTCCCAACACATTTTCTGTTCCCTTCTCTATTTGCCTTTGGAAAGGAAAACAAAACACAGAAATTCAGAGGAACGGAAACCTCCAGTGCCCTTTCCAGACATGGTACAAACCTGATTGAGCAGTGCCTGACAGGACATATGAGATCAATGAAATCCGTATTGCAGAGCAGCATCAGACCTATCGATTACACCTCTCCTGGGCATATTACCCAGACCCTGGCCAGATGCCTTCATATCTTGTATTATTGCTGTCACACTTTCTGTTTGATCATCTCCTGCCTTTTTTTCCCTCACCATTTTCCTTTAGACATGGAATTTCTTGAGCATTCCAGGGAAAGTCAAAGGGAGACCAAGAAGGAGAAGTAAAGTAAGTACCCGTCCTTCCAGGAGGAGCTGGGCAATGAAAGTTAACTTCATTTTCCATGTGTCAGCCATTTAACCATTCCACATATATATCAGCAGAACACATTGCTATTTAAGTACTTGCCTTAGGGATAGTTTAGATTCTTTTCAGTCAAAACTTACATTTGTTCTTGCTCGAAGAGTACAATGACAGGCAGGAAAGTGCCTGTATGAGTTTGAAGTAAAGCATGACCAATTTGGGCAACATTCAGTGATGGAGGAAAGTGTGTATCTGCTGCCACTACAGCCTTTCAATAGAGAAAGGAAAGAAAGGATAACACGTTCCTTAGAGAGCTATATTTTTCTGGGGTTAGTGAAATCATTGCGTACCCACTGCAGATCTTTGAACTAAAAACCCACCTGTCAGCCAGGATGAGAAATCCTGGTCTTTTCCTGATAAACTTAGGTAGAGAGTTTTACTAAAACAAATATACTCTAGTTCAAATATAAAAGCAGTTTTAAAGAAAAACACCTCTTGGAATTGCAATTGGCTTTGGACTTTCAGAACACAAACCAACTGGAAGAACATGAATCTCTGATGACATGGGATGTTCAACATGTGCTGTAGTAATGCTTTTATAACAATTTATGCCTTGATATTGCTGTTTGGCTCCTGGACTTTCATGGTTATCATTTCTGGACTTGACAAACTACACCTACATAAAGATTGCACAAATATTTGGTTTTTGGTAGGTTGAGGACACTTCCTTAAACTTCCCTACTCTACTATCTGCATGAGGCAAGTACCACGCGGCTCACAGAGCATGGCTGAGGAGAAATGGTGGAAGCTGCCGGCACATTGAGGGTGATACAGTCCACTGCTGCACTCGGAAACTGTACTGGGGAAGCTCCAGCAGGAGTCCCTGGGCCCTCTCCTCCCTCAGTTTGGCCAACAGCCTCATGCTAGCCCCATTCAGCTTATGGCTATGTAGCAGAAACTCGGATCCTCAAAAGCCACAGGATGCAAAACTGGCATTTGAAAATGCTCAATTTTCAGGCAGGTCCCCATCTTGACTTAAACGTATAGCTGTATGTATTCCAAGGTATTAACACTCACACTTTGGAGGTGCAGTAACATGCAGGCCTTTTGTTTTCCATGTTTTGCACATAAATAGATCAAAAATGAAATGAACAACTCCCTGGTTGATAATTACTTTGAAGGGAATGAGGTCTGATTTATACAAGCCCACTGGTTAGAGAGATAAATAAAAGATCTTAAATTAAGAATGAGGGGAATAAAGGTCAAATGCATAATGGTTGAAATGCATGTGAAGACAAATTGACTTTTTGGCTGTGTCATCTGATAGAAATGTTTATCTTTGAAATTAGTAGTATGGTAGTGATAAATGGAATATTTTTATTACATATCATATTATTTACTAAAATGATGCACAAGTGAGAGTAGCAGACTCTGATTAAAACTAGTTAATGAAGATTTCGTTTTTACCACCTTCTTCCAAAAGTTAGAGACAATTTGGTTTTGCCTGCTTTGGGAGCTACACAAAGGTGAGAAGGTTTGTCTCAGCCTGATGGAGATGAGAGAATAACAGAAGGCTTCTAGGGGATTAGCGATGGAGCTTTGGGAGGCATCTGCCTGGGGATCTGAATGTGTTAGCTCTCCCAGGGCCTACAAAACTGAAGTCTGGACTGGGCTCAAATCATGTTTCACACAATTCTTCATATCAGTTTGAGCTCTGAGTTCCTACCCACTTTCAGCTCTCTCTGGGGTTTAGAGTGAAATTAAATACAATAAAGTCACAAAACTGTACGTAAACTAATTATCTTCTCGTTTCTGTCTATTTGTATCTCACTCCTAACTTACCTCATTCTGTTTCTCACACAAAGAACAGGTCACAAATACAGCTTCTACTAAGAATATTAAAACTCTATTCAAATACAGCCAGATGGATGGCTGAAGGATAAGGTAAAAAATTATCAAATCCATCTATATTAATGTGAAAACTCACCAGTTCCAAAGTTTTCAAAGCTTCTTCTTCTTTGTTGCTTATTCATTAACCCATTTGATCCAAGTAATTTGAAGTTGGTTCCTTTTAAGCGTAATCAAAAGACATCATGACAGTTGACAAGTCCACTATGTAAATGAAGCCACACAGCACTGAGCTGTTGGCATACAGAAGAGTACGAATGCCCTCTCAGTTGTAGATCCCCAGCTGCAATTACTAACTCGCATGCAAATAGGCTTGGTTGCACAAATATTATCCTATCCTATCTGGATCGAGCACATAAGACAAGCAATCACTATGGCTGCAAGAGTGGAAAGATCTGATCATGCTTAGTACTAACAGATTTCTTACATCATGATGGGTTACACCTTATCATGTTAAAAGGCCTTCAATTTCCAGCATGCTTATGCGTCCAAGCATTTGAACAGTCAACAGAGCTAGGCAGATGCTAAAAGTTAGGGAGTTATTTAGGTGTTTTGGAGGCTGTGGGACCTTCTGCTCTGGACAATGACTGTCCTGGGTGTTGTTGCTGCAGTGTTGTCGGTGGCCATTTTGTTTGCCTTCCGCAAGATGCAGGCTTCAATTAGGATAATTAATGGAATATTATGTGCTTGACTGATGCATCTCCATAAAGTGATAGTGCGTTAAAAATAAGAGCCTGAATTCTCACTTACATTGAGGCCATTTTACACCATTCTGGCAAGCGTAAGAGGTCTTTCAAGTGGGTGGAGAAGTAACTTATGGTCCATTTACATAGCCAGATCAGTGTGAAGCGACCTTCATGTAAATGACAACCAGGCCCCAAATCATTATGTTACTTTTTTTAAAGATCCAAGTTGGCCGAGGATGCTTTGAGAGGAGAAGTGAAGTGTTTTTCTTTCTTTTTTTTCCTTCTCAAATTAGTCAAATGAGGTTGATCGCTTTAAAGGATGGAAGAGTTCACCACGGCTCCAGAAAAACATCAAGTATGAGAGCCTAGATTATGTCAGAAGACATGCAGCAGCCCACGCATTAGACTTGAAATCTGTGCTCACACCTGCCCCGACTAATTTTTTTCCCTTTGCATTTATTGAGATGACACAATGTCAACAGAATTCTGCAAACTTTATGACAAAATTGTGACAGATCTGCAATGGCAGAATGACTTATGGAAATGTTGAAGTGGCTTCTCAATCAAGCCTCAGGATAGCTTGTGACTCCATTGTCTTAGAGGTTGGAAGTCAGACTCCACCAAGAAGAGACATTGCTTGATTCTGGTCCAATTTCCTGCCATATGCTGGAGGTGGGAGAGGGAAATCAAGACTTTTAATTGCTCAATCCCTATGCTTTCTCATCTGCATTCCCCAAGCTAAAAACGCTTTCAATAGCACACTCCATTGTTTGCAGTGTGGTCTGATAAGTTTTTAAAATGCTTAAGATCTAATTCTTTATGGTCTTGATTCTTTTCAAATCATTTACCATTTCTCAGAAAGAAACAGTGGACTGCCATGAACATAAGCAGATAGGTAATACTGTGTTGGTAACATTTCCATCCCAGTCCATATCTGTGAAAATAACTTCACAAAATATAAAAGAAGGATGGGTCAGACTTGATGCATGGTGTGAATTGGACAGTTTGGATAGGCTGTCCAAGTATGGATGGATGGACAGAATTTACTTGTTTGTGTTACTCTTCTTACCTCAGTGGAGAATGTCTCTTCATTTCTATCACCTTTGGTACAATCTCTCTTGCTTTTTCAAATTTACATTTTAATGTCATTTTCCTAAAGCAGTAAATATGTATTCCGTGCAATTTTGAATTGAAAAGGGAGAACTGAGAAAAAATTTCTTATTTTTTTAGATATATACCTTTGATTATGTAAAAAAATACAGTTGGACAGCTCCACATTATTGAGAATACAAACTCACTGTTCAGTAAGACTGGCAAGAAGGAGACACAAAGCCCAATAACACACTGGACTCTGCTTTATGTCTGATTTAAATACTGGGTTCAGGATCACAGTCTTACTCCACTGAGCTCTGCATAGACTACAGCCGCCCTCAGTCAGCTCTTCTTGCTGTAACCATCTGAAGCTACACCCTTCAGAATGGGATTCAATTTTCTTCCCAAGCTCTAAACATCCAAGAGTGCAACTAATATTACCCTTTCAAGAATGTCTGCAGCTTTTCCCAACAGTGTTTTATCCACAGGAGAAATCTGGCCCTGGGCTAACAAGCATTAATTAATTTATTGTTCTAGAATATTTTTTCTCATTGCAGTTACCGAGTCCCTCTTGACTTTTCAGGCTTGGATGCACTATCTTTGTAACTTGACTTCCCCACAAAACAAATAGAAAACCATTTTGTGAGAATGAGAAACTATAAGCCCTAATAAAACAGGGATGAGATTCTTGGCAATGCAACTGCGCTACCATGAGGGATCAGGGCCAGACAAACAGACAGTGGTCAGCAATTTACATGTAGTAACAGGCTCAGCAAAGGAGACAAACCTAGCAAATCAACCAAAAAACCCTCCCTGCTCATCTGCCTTTTTCTGTCACTGTCTCCTTCACTTTGAACAAGATATTTCATCTGAGGTATGTTAAATGTGATTCCGCAATGAGTGCTGAAGAGCTGAAGTATTTGGAGAGAGAGGTCAAGTCACCTGTTTGTGCTGGCAGGACTACAAAATGTTCCTTTATGTCTAATCACAGCAATCTCAGATTGTCAGCAGACTTGGCTACTGAGATGCAATGGAAGGAAAAACTGTGAGTGTAACACATTTCATTGACTTTCCTTGATATGAACCTCTTCACAGTTCAATGAAAGGCGGGTGCCATGACCGCTGCTTTTTATATTTAGTGACTATAACATTATGGTACCATTCATTTATTTAAAGATGAACTTCTGTACTCAGTCAAACTTTAGACACATTACTTAAACATAAGCCAATTTGCCAATCATGTTTCTGCAGCTATTTTCCTCCATAAATAGTTAATAATTGAAGATAAATATTTGTAAACATGAGACATTTCCTCAACATTCATTCTCTTCTCCTGCTTTTTCATATGAAGAGGTCATTGTAAGTTTCTGGTTTTAGATTTTTTTGTTTTGGAATCTCTTTTATTTTCTCTGGGAACGTTCATGACCAAACAACTCAATGGGTGGATGGCAAGCATTCAGCATGAACCGTTTAAAAGATGAGAGAGAAGGACACAGAGGAAAATATTCACACACAAATCCACAGTCAGAAAGAAGCAATCCATTCTTCAGGCAGCATCAGAATGAGAGGTAAATACAATACTGAACCACTTCTTAACCCGTTAACTGCTCAAGATAAACAAACGAGATTTACTTCAACTGGCTAAAACACGTTAAAGCCGCGTCTGTTTCTCTTCATTTGATTTTAGCATTTATTAAGAATGCTTTGTTTTTTTCTAGATAAAGCATATCTTGATGCAGTTGTAGTGTCTCAGAGCCTCCTGTTTCTCTTTTAAACACTGCTGGAGAAGCGTTATCAGTCTGCTTATTGGAAAAATGGGGAAAAAAATAGAGTGCTGCAAATCTTATTCTGAAACACATTTTAATTCAACACATTTCTGCTCATCCATTGTGGAGTGGAGAAATTTTGAAATTTTTGTTGGATGTGGAAGATTATATTCAGGTCCCTCATCTATATCAGTTTGAAGTAGGATTTATTAAATATTCGTTGTGAAAGATAAGGTCAAGCAGAGCAATGATTTGAACCTGCAGTTCCTTCATCCCATATGAACTTCGTACTCTTGTTAACAGGCCCCCTTTTTTGCATGCACAGCCTCAGATCTCCCCTGGCACAAATACTAAGTAGTATTGGGGTCATTAATACCTTGCTGTTTGTCCTTTTTGGCTGTCTCTCTTCCCTGCATTTTCTCTCTTCTGAGTTTTGAAACCGAAGTAGAAATGGAGTTGGGTTAAAGGGAAGGAGATGCTGGAAAGGTAGCTGGATTTCCACAGAAATATTGTATTTTCATTCTATTTTTGACTAAGCTTAAATGTTAATATTCAAAGTATAAGTAAAGTCTCCTTTCCTGGATGCCTGAACAGATTATCAGTGTAGAGAAGAGTCCGAAAGTTAGTAGTTTTTGACAATAATCATGGTGTCCGGTGTCTAATAAAAGTAAAAATTTTCAACAACAGAAACATGCATATCACTTTATTTTTAAAGGTGTTACTGCAGAGAAGACTTTTAAAGTGCTTGCTGTTGGGGACAGGACAATATGAGGGTAGATTCAGTAATTAATTTTCTTCCAGGATATTGGTCTCTTTAAATACACCATTTAGTACTCTGCTCTTAGACGACCCTATGTACCATGGGCCCCAATTGCTGGTATACTACTTGTTTTCATGAAAAGTGCTGTGTGCCTCTGACTTTGTTACTCATTCATGGCATTGTGCACTGCGCACTGCTCATCCTTACCTCTAATGGGAGCCTGAAAAAGTCATGAGTGATTCAACACTGTCAGGGGAGATAGACAATAACAGGAACACAGGGATGGAAGTATAACTCCTGCCTAACCCCAGGATGTGTTAGGATGACTGGCTGGGTTTTGGGGGTTTTTTGAGGCTTTTCTGGTTTGTCATTTTTAGACCTACCAGTACTCTTTTAATGCTGAACTGCTAGGGACTACAAACACCAAGGGGTAGTGGCCATTATTTTGCTTTGTGTTACGCTGATTGCAGAATCACTCTAGGATTCATAACATTAGAATAAATAAAAAAATAAGGATGGAAAGAATTCCTTAACTTGCAGGGATTCCAGTCATATCCTGGATACATGAATTTTCTATTTCAAATGGCTGCTGTACCCTTTTGCTTAAGAAGGGTGGACGCCTGAACTGACCTGTCATGTGTTATAGCTATGTTTTGAGGTTGAATACATGCATTGAAAACAAAAGCCTCTGTCAACCTGCCTTTCTATGTTTCCTTGGTGACAGTGGCGCAATATTGGGAAACTAGGGTAATCCAAAACATAGTTATTTAAACATTTATTATTTTACAAAAATGCGTTAAAATTTAAACACATTTTGAAGCTATTCCAGCTGCCTCTTTACTAGCTCTATACTATCAATAGCTGCACTGGAAAGAGTTAATCACTTCTTCCTAATTTTCTTTTAGAAATATGTGATTAGCCTGAATTATTAGGAAGGCACAATAGCTTTATTCTTCCTGTCAACTATGTGCAGAGAAGTCGGGATTAGTAATCTCCAGGGATCAGGAGGTGATTTGGTGGATGCAGGCAGGAGGACGGCTAACTTTTGAACCTAAGAGGGCTTTGCTGGGCAAGGGTGACAGCTGTAGCATCTTTAGCCTGGATTTGAATTTGAATTATATCTACCAGTGCAGCAATGCTATGACTTGGCAATATGTTATAATAATCTTTGTGACACAAATGTCGGGGGCTTTTTGTTACATGTCCTCAAAGAGATTTAGGTAATTAATGTTAAATTGATGGTATAAAACCTCTATTCTATCTCTCTTACTAATTCTGATCTGCTGTAAATAGGCCGAAATATTCACAGGCCAATAATCCAAATACTGTTTGGGAGTTTGATTTCTTTTTTTATCATGAGTGTGAGGTCAGTAGTTGCTGTAAGATATTCCGCTCTGAATCTGAAAGACTTTATATTGAAAACACATTGAAAAAACAGGGATGGGACCTGAATGAGTTCTCTTGCTGAGAAGGCCATATACTATTTCATACTGCAGGTTTAAGTGAGAAAATGGGCCAATGTGTCAGAATTTATCAGCTTTTCAACACAGTTGTGGGCTATTAAATGTTTATGTAGCAGATGGGAGCAGTAGAGAAATACAGTGCATAGCACACATGCCGTGTTGGGCTGAGAGGAAAGGAAGTCCTCCAACCTTCACCCTTTGTTGTACTATGAACCTATGACCTTATTGCCCAGAGGCAAAAAAGCTACCTGCAGAGATGTCAGCAGTATGGAAAAAAGGAATTACAGTGAAACACAAACACTGTGCTCTGCAGAGATGCTTTTGCAAGTCTGTAGGCTTTCTGTCCATTTGGCTTAGTTTTGGAGAAAATATTGAGGAATTATTTTAGGGAGGACTAAGGCACAGAGATCAAGTAAAATAAGGGAATTTAAATGAGTGGAAAATATTTCAGGATGGAATATTAGGAATTAACTTACTGACAATGGAATGCAATAGGCTAGAGAACTGATGAGAAGTGCAAACTTAAAATCCCATTTCTTGGGAAAGTTCAGGTGAAACAGTATATGCAACAGGGAAAAGTACTTTGTGCTAAACAGGAGCTCAGATCTGAAAAGAATTTCAATGGCCTTATGCTTGATATGTGTATTTTGTCAGGAATTGGGATCCTTTTTTTCACAAAGGGAAAGAGCTCAAAGAGAAACCTTTGCCTGAGTTTTTCAGTCAATTAGCATATTCTTTAATTAATGAATTAAATTAGAGAATTAAACTCAGGCAATTGGTGAGGATAGATAGCAGCATTGTAAATTTTACACTTTGGGGATCTTTTGCTCTGGCCCTTTCCTTCCTAAATGATTGGTTAATAAATCTGACTAATGAAGCATGCAGATAAAAGGTAAAATTTTCAAATGCATCTAATTGACTTAGAATCTAAAGCCAATGGGATTTATTGTCCTTAAGTCATTTAGATGCCTGTGGAAGTTTTACTCAACTATTCCATTGTTAACATTGATAAAATAATGAACACTTACAGTTCACAAGGGGGGAAAAAAAAGAAAAAGTAAAAATAAGATTACTTATGGACTGTGAAATGATCATATAATAACTCCTCAGATCTTGTGGTTGAAACCTGCGTAAGAGCTCCCTGCACTTTACCTCAAATATGCATCAAATAACAAATGACTAAACTGGTGATGCAGTAATATATGAAACTCTGTAAAGTCTTCTCGTGTCACACTGATTCTTGGGATCATTTCTTACAAGACTCTGCTGCTGGACCAACAGTTCCTAAGTCAATGGTGTGTCTGTTCTTTCTCCATAATGTTAGATATGGATTGTCTACACCTTTGCAATATTAATTTTCTTTGGAACAATGTGTTTAAAGCTGTTCCTAGTGAGACAACTTTTTTTCCCCAAGATACTTTTTTGTAGTGTCTTGAAAAATTGATTCACTATCTTTTGTTTTGTACCTCTTTAGGGCCTAGAAGCCTATTTTTTTCCTATATCATGACAGGGTTGCATTGGCTAGAACACTTTTGTAAGTTGTATAAGCACAGGCCCTTTCAGGCTGAATGATCTCCCACTAAGCCAGTTCCAGGTAACCACTTGGGTTTGTAAAAGAGTAAACATAAAACAGAACAGAATAAATGCATAAGCATTGCTCTGACACGCAGTTTTAGAAAAGCTTAAAGCTATGGCTGGTTTTCCATTTTCATACTCTTTGTTCAAGTTTAAATGGATCAGATTCAGAGGTCTCATATTTATTCAGTTGTCACTCAAAATTTCCATGTGTTTGAGACCATTTACTGGCCAGGTTAAGGACTAGAAAACAAGATCAGCAGATAGATTCTTTGGGAAAGAGAAGCTTTCACATTTCTATTAAAATAGTTAATTTTTTTAAAAAATGGTATTCAGTGCTGTTGACAGCATTTACAGTTTACATTACAGCTTCATGTCAGAAATACAGTGTGATGATTCAGCTTCTGGGATGAGTCCACTTTGTTTCTACCCTCTTTTTAAGATGAAAACATTTTTGACATTTGAGGACAATGTACATCAAAGGTTTTATGTTACAGATTGTTGAGATAAGCAGGAAAGAACTTCCTTACGCGAACCATGGGAGTTCCTCGCATTAGTCACACTAAGAAATAATAGACTGTACCTACTGAGCTCCCCATTGAGACAAACCTTCCCGTGCCCAAGGAAAGCTAGTACTGGATTCTTCCTTTTAAATTGTTCATTTGGTTTTGCATCTTACTTTGCAGACAGCTGCAATTAGTTACTAGTGCCTGTAGGAATAGAAAAGGTTGGAAAACACTGCTTTTTAAGTGTTCTGCTTCCTGTCAATAAACGTCCAGCAAATTCCCAGTTGAAGAAAGCCTTATTCCACCCCAGTCTCCAACTTTCCTCTATACAGTTTTTTGTGAATTCTGTTTCTAATTCTATACATACATACCAACTCACTGTGCATCTTGGTCCACCATTACATAATTCCCCTTTGCTGGTCCTTTTAAAAACAGACCTCCACAACTGCCATTGTACTAACAAACCATGTTGTCTGCTCAAAGCCCAGAGAGAATCAATACCTTCTTATTTAAAAGTTTGTTACGAGTTGTGTTCTCCTTGTAAGTTTAGCTGGTGAGGATCAGAACCCCTCACAGCATATCTGAACTGACTCTCCTTTGAGTTGTGCCAAACAGCAGAATAAACCTGGTTCACCTGGTCTCCCACAACAACAGACTTTATGGCAGCCAAAGAGATCGAGAGGCAGCCGAGCATGACAGCTGACATCAAAGCGAGAATGCCACACCTTGATCCAGGCTTCACTCTACCTGCCAGGGCAAACTTATTAACGTGACCACCCTGAGAAATCAAAGGAGCAAACACACAGAGGCACACAAAACCCAACCACTCAAATTTGAGAATGAAAATAGAAGTCTAGACAGCTTTTCTTCAGAATTCATTGCTGCTGACCTAATTATTTGGATCTTGTGCTTTATCTTACTCTTTTCAAAGAACAAGAAGAATAGTTAATTTTGCTTAATAGAATAACTGAACATCATAATTGTGGGGGCTTTTTTGGTTTTGGTTTTTTTTTTTACTTCAACAGTAATGTTTTAGTTAAGCTGCTGTCTTTTTCTGTAAAGCTGCTAATGACCGTGCTGCTCACACAAAGAATTAGTTAATTCTTTGTTTCCTTGCTGGACCATTTGGACTAACTTAAGCTGATGAAGATTTTCTGTACGTGCAGGTGCTGTAACGATTGTTTTTGTTTGTGATGACCTGAGTTGTAAATCAGATAAACTGGTAGCCCATGGCTTGGGCAGGTGCACTCTCATCTGGGTTAAGAACTGGCTGGATGGCCGGGCCCAGAGAGTGCTGGTGAATGGGGTTGCATCCAGCTGGCGGCCAGTCACCAGTGGTGTCCCTCAGGGGTCAGTGTTGGGTCCAGTTCTGTTTAACATCTTCATCAACGATTTAGATGAGGGGATTGAGTCCATCATAAGTAAATTTGCAGATGACACCAAGCTGAGATGGAGTGTCGACCTGCTGAAAGGCAGGAGGGCTCTGCAGAGGGACCTTGATAGGCTGGAGAGATGGGCTGAGTCCAATGGGATGAAGTTCAACAAGGCCAAGTGCCGGGTCCTGCACTTTGGCCACAACAACCCCATGCAGCGCTACAGGCTGGGGACAGAGTGGCTGGAGAGCAGTCAGGTGGAAAGGGACCTGGGGGTACTGATTGACAGGAGGCTAAACATGAGCCAGCAGTGTGCCCAGGTGGCCAAGAAGGCCAATGGCATCCTGGCCTGTATCAAGAATAGTGTGGCCAGCAGGATGAGGGAAGTGATCCTTCTCCTGTACTCAGCGTTGGTCAGGCCACACCTTGAGTATTGTGTTCAGTTCTGGGCCCCTCAGTCCAAGAAAGATTTTGAGGTGCTGGAGCAGGTCCAGAGAAGAGCAACAAAACTGTTGAAGGGACTTGAGCACAAGTCCTATGAAGAGAGGCTGAGGGAGCTGGGGTTGTTTAGCCTGGAGAAGAGGAGGCTCAGGGGTGACCTCATCGCTCTCTACAGCTATCTGAAAGGAGGTTGTAGACAGGTGGGGGTCGGTCTCTTCTCCCAGGCAATCAGGAAAAGAACAAGAGGGCACGAGCTTAGACTCTGCCAGGGAAGTTTTAGGCTGGATATCAGAAAAAAGTTCTTCACAGAGCGAGTAATCAGGCATTGGAATGGCCTGCCCAGAGAGATGGTGGATTCATCATCCCTGTAGGTTTTTAAAATAAGACTGGATGTGGCACTTAGTGCCATGATCTAGTAATCATGATAGTGTTGGATTAAGGGTTGGACTTGATGATCTTGGAGGTCTCTTCCAACCCAGATAATTCTATGATTCTATGATTCAAGATTTGCCACGTGCAAGAACTAGAGAGAAGTAGAGGATAATTAAGATGTGTATTTGTCTGAACAACTTGTTTTCTTTTTTGAGATGGGATGGTTTCTTTTGTGTTCAGCCGACATATAGGAGGAGTTCAAATTCAGGGTAGTTTAAAATTTACAGAGTGTGAGCCTGTTTTATTTTTGCAAAACTGGCGATTAACTGAGTGCAGGCCTTAGTCATCCAAATTGTAGAGAATTTTGGGGCATGTAATGCCATTTAAATGAATCTAGTGAGCCCCGTCTCTTAGTCGAAAGGGTGGATGACATTTTGATGACTTCAGTGGTACAGTGGCTGTAAAAAGATCTGACTAACACAAAGTGGAAGTTTCATAATAACTTTAATGAACTCCACAATTTCTCACATGCATTGTGTCTTCTGTCTTGTTAATCCCTAAGCACTTCACAACAATATAAAACACCAATGAAAACCAGCTACCTCTAGGGCAGAAAGTGATCACCAGCTGGCTCCCAGCAAAGTGCATAGCAGAGAAATGAGAAAGAAAAGTTATTTCAACCAAGTAAACTGGATTATAAATTAAAAGTTAGTATTGTTTTGCCTAAAGGAAATGCTTTGTCAAATACTGTGGCCCTTTTTCATTTCCCTTTAAAGAAAGCACTGTGAATAAAGAACACCTTCTGGTTATTAAATGATTTGTCTACCTCAGCCTTTCCCCAGCTGTGGTCTGGAGTACATTTATTAGTGGTTTGTGGAGACTTTCTGGTCAGAGTGGTGAGACAACTTCAGTTTTCAAATGGTGTTTGTAGATTCATTTAGTTTCACCCAGGTTTTTTCTACTGCTTCAACTCCCACAGAGTACTCCAGTGTCACATAGCATAGTAGGAAATGCGAGTGCTCAGAACTCTTGGGGATACAAGGTACTTAGGAAACTCACTTTTTTTGGTCAAAGCCAAATCTGTGACACTTCTGCAACTTCCATACTGAATTCTAGGCAGCAGAGTGTGCAGGCTGAAATAATGGCCAATGTTAATAAGAGAAAGAAATGAACCTGTATACATTCTGGTCTGGTAAGAACAAATGTTTTGTCAAAGAGGGATTGATCCCAAACTGACTCCTAAATCCTTGACCCAAACCAGGGGAAACAAAAGAGAGGGGAAAAGGAGAACAAGAAAGGCTATAATTTATTAACTTTGCCAAAATAACGTATGTTCATTTTAAGCTACTTTCTTCAATGTTGCCTTAACAATATTTTTCCACAAGAGGTTATAAATAGAGTCTATAATACAGATTGTGAAATTGAGAGAAGATATTGTTAATGAGAAATTCCTTATTTAAAGCTGTTTAACGGTGTTAAAATGTTGAGAACCTTGAAGCTGTCTAATAAATCCTCTGGTCTAAAACACTGCCCAAGTTAGGTCAGGGCTGAATGTTCTTGTGTAGGTGTGCTTTGAAAGCCCATAGCTACGATGAGACAGGACGAGTTCCTGCAATGAAAATCCCAAAATGTAGCAAGGGTAGATTAGCCCAGTGCAGAGGGTTAAATCTGGGTTCCTTCCAGTGTCTCTATATCCTGCTCAATTTCTTGCCTTGCCTTCAGGAAGAACCAAAACTAAATGGAATTACTATGAAATGCAATTATATTCCAGTTCTGGTAATTTGGGCTCAAAATTTCAAGATGACAGCTCACAGACTTTTGCATAATCACCTCCAAACACCTCACACTCCATGAGATTCTGATATGAACTTGGTAACAAGTCCACCTCTATGCAACGGAAATTAGGAAATGTGTATGTGTGAAAGTCAAATGAGTTTGAAATCTGTGTGCCCTGCAACAATAGGAACATCATTCCATTCCTCTACCCATGAGATAAATGCTATCACTGAGAAGAACGATACTGATCTGGAATTTTCTGGCCCAGATTGGTCACATGTCCACATTTATTTGCTTGCTATTTTATATCTATTGCATGCTAATTTTACATTATGATTTCCAAGGTGATTAGCATGCCTTTTTAGCTGCGCATTCTCCAACTTTCATTGCACACTTTGAACATAGATAATATGTAAATATTTCCATTCTGCAGTGGTTTCCACTGTGTGCCCTTTGGATTTAGCTATTCTATGAAGTAAATAGTGAATTCTTCATAACAAATAATTCATCCAGGAGATTCAGTTCTTCTGTAAATGTAAAGCCTACAAGCTGACTGCTGTTTTCCCAAATTAGTTCATTGTTTGTAATTGTCTGCTGAATTATTTTTGTGAGTAAACTATACCCTATGATTATTTACTTTAATTTATACCTTGTGTGTGGCTGCTCACCTGGTTTTATTTCTGGTCCCTCATTGGATAATTTGACTTTGAGAAATAAGACTTTAGGTGGATTCTTCACTCAAGAGTTTAGTGTGAAGAGGATTAAACATCCCTAGAAGAAAGATGCAAAAGAACAGATCTGAAGATAAAAGAGGGAAGGGAGGGAGGGAGGGAGGGAGGGAGGGAGGAAGGCAGGGAGAGAGAGAGGGAGAAAGAAGAAGGAAAGCAGGCAAGAAGCAGGAAGGAAGAAAGGAAAGGAGAGATAAGGAACGAGGGAAAATGTGTCCACTCTTAAAAGAACTTTGTGTTGAGATAGATACATATATCTGAAAACAAAAAGCTTCAGTTAATGGGATACTGTGCTCACTGGTGCTTTGTAATATTGAAATTAAAGTACACTGGAATTACAACAGTTTTGCGAGCCCTCGTCTGTTGATACCCAATCAGTAATACTGGTTTTGCCAAGAACAAGAGATTAACGGAGGGATGTTATGCTCACATATCTGGGTCTCCTTGTCTCACATAGACCACTAGACTATTAGAAAATGGCTCTTAATGGAACTAAATAATGCCTTCAAAATCCTATTTGATTTAAAAAAGTGGGGATAGTTCACTCTGAAGTAGTAAGAAAAGCAGGAATGTAGAGAGATATTTAACTGAAGTGACACACTGAATCACTGACCATCCTGCAGATAGATCCCAGCATCCCAGGTTCCGAAGGTGGTGCCATGTCCATAATTGACCACTGTCCTGTTCAGTCACCGGATGTTCTTAAGGCCATAAGAGAAGCAGAGGACCGGGTCTGGCCCATTGGTGCCTCTGGACAGGATTTGCTGTTGCATTCGCCAAACCAGCACATAATGACAATCTGCACACTTGAATATATCTGCCAAGCACATGGGTTGAATCTGTTAGTCCTTATTTTATGTACTTTCATAATTCACCCGCCACTCCTCACAGTCACCAATCAGGTATACATGTGTGGGGCTCTGCACCAAGCACCTTTGCCAACATACCTGCAGGAGGAAATTTAACTTTTGATCTAGATTTTACATCTGGCTGGGCTTTATGTGAGCACCTGTGGTAGAGGCTGTATCAAGGGTACATTAATGAATCTTCTGTGTAACCTGGCCAAATTTTTTTCTCCACCCCCTCTGTCCCATGTCAGAAACTCCATTTTGAGAGCTGTACTGCCTTTGTTTCTGTCTCAGGCAGCATATGGTAAAGATGACTTCTGGCACTACAAGTTCTTTCCCTTTCCTTGAACCAAGACACACCCTAAATGAATGAAAACCCAGCTAGTAATTAAATATGTATGCACACACACAAACATTTATACCTCACTCCAATAATATCCTATCTGTAGCCACTCTGGGGCTAGATTCACATAGGGTGGGCACATATTTGCTCCAGATTTAGACCTAAAAGCGTGTCTAATTCTGTGAAGTCACAGACATATTCATTTCCTGGTTTTAACACGCTCATATGGCATGTAAAGTTTTGAAAGGTTAGGCTGAAAAGATCATAAGCCATGTTGTTAGCATGTGTGAGATTTTGTAGCTGTTTGCAAAGTGCTGAGAACCTCAGATGGCAGGTGCTATATAAGTGCCATGTATTATTATTTGTTATACTATCATTCTATTATATATTAATCACTTGCATCAATGAAAGAAGATTTTGCTGTATGGTTCTGACTGCCTTTCCTATGCTTTCAGTTAATCTCTACAGAACATGATTATATTTGCTTGAACCAGATCTATAATGAATGTAAACACAGAACTTTGTTTTTAATCTGTCCCTGACAGATAGCCCTTTGTCATTCAGAGGTAGGACTCCTGCTGAAAGTCAGCTGCCAAATATGTTTCAAGCTGTACCCTAATTCTCTGTATGTGAGGGTTCCTGCACCCTGTTGAGACACTGGAGGAAAAGAGGTTAATCCTTAAGCTGGCTAGAAAAGGGACCACAGTTGTCTCTCCATCTTGCAGGAATTTGGCCAGCTGTGGTGAGTTAATTGCTTCCTATACACATCCCTCCATGAACAGTTTAAAAGAGATGGGCTGGAAGGGCCTTGGCTTGGTAGGGAGACTGAGAGAGTAAGGAAGTTGGGTCTGGTGTCAGAGATCAGAGATGACCAAAGCGATGTCTTGCTCTCTGGTGCTCACCTAATGTGGGCAGTGCTTAGGCTGATTACAAGCAAGCTATCCTTATGTGAGCCTGCTGCTGAGGGGGGGAAATTTCTTGTTTGCTCTTGGCCTTTGAAGCATAGCTTTTTTCCTGGCTTATTTTACTCTCTGGAATGATGTTTTTCATGAACTGCTGAGATTCTGTAGTCTCTCTTTTTATTGGTGTATCAATAGATGAGACTATGCTCATAGGTGCACTTCAGGGTACGCAGGTGTGGTCAGGACAGGAAAAATCATAAATTACAGGAATTAAGCAGGCAGATAGTGAGGAATGCTCATGGTATGTATATAAAAAATAAGGTGTTTATACAGAGAATGGGGCTTTTTAGGCTAAATGTTGCTGTTGGGAAAATTGCAGTAAAGAATATTCCTATTCTGAAAAAAACACTTTGACTTCCTTGAAATCAAAGCAGAGCTATCTATAACTTTTTTATTCTGCTTTCACTTTCCCCCTACCCTTTAGTGGTATGGAGTAGCACTTGGGTCCAGAACTTGATGCTTTCTGTTCATCCTCTCTATAGTTCAACATTACCAGTGTTACCTGGCCAATATGCTCTGAATTTAAGTTGCAGAAATGCTTCTAGGGAAAAGAATAACATGTGCCAGGATCTGATTGACATGACCTAACTAATGCCTGATCTGTTTGATGTAGGGCTACTGATGGCCTGTGCTCCTCTGTTTGTGGCTATTTGAGCTGACCGCATCCCTGCTTAGACACCCTGGCACACCAGGGTCAATTGAGCATCTTATGTGCCGCTGTGGAGGGTGTGCCTTGCTAATCTAGCTCCTCAGATAATAGGGTTTCTTTTACCTCTTGGGCCCTGACATGCCTGTTCAGGGGGTAGGATTTGGCCCTTAGTGAGCTGATTATCCGTTCCCTTGACATAACATAAAGCTCTAGGATTTATGGCTATATAAGAAAGTAATAATCTTTCTGGGTTATGTGGGGAGCTACATACAGTATGTAAATCCCATCTTGAGATAGGAATATGTTCCTTTGAGAGTACAGCTGCAAGAGACCTGCATTATGAAACCTGAATTTATGTAAAATGTCCTGGTTTCATCACAAACTTGAACCTCACTTTACATCAGTTGAAAGTTTTGCTGTAGTTCATGAAAATTTCAAAGCAAACCTGGGCCCCGGTTCAAATAATTCTTTTATTCCTCTGTATCATGCAAACTTCATAGTACCACACCATTTCACCTCAAAACTAGATGAAATACAAGGCTTTTCACTGAGTGTTTTGATACTTTTTTCCTCCTTATTTTTGTGATGTTTGCCTGTCTCAAAGTGCAATTCAGCAGCAACAAATCAAGTGAAATCTTTGGGAAAGTCTTTATAAAACACTGTGAACTGAAACAGCCAAGTTCTGCACAGCTGCACTACAGAGCAGTGGGCAAGGCTTTAGCTGCTAAGCTCCGTGCAGCCAGGCTCTCTGTAAGAAACAGTCTGAAGGAATGCAGCTCCTCTGGTTTCCATTTCTGCCTGAAGGGGAGCATAGCTCAGTGAACCCACAATGAGACTTGGGGGAAAGAAAAACTAAATTACATTTAAAGAAAGAAAAGAAGCCTTCTGCTTTTTTTTTTTTTTTTAATGATTGAGTGATGCTGATCTCTCCCATATAACACAGATAAGGTTACAACAAGCCTTTCATTATAAGCTTAATACTGAAAATGACCCCCACCAAACTTCGCCAAGCAAAAATCAGGCTGTCTGAAATTTCATAAGCAACAGTTCAGACCAGAATCTCCCTTCCTGGCGTATTTGCTAAGGTGTGTAAAGAGGAAAGGAGGAGGAAAGCAGAGAAAGTATGCAAAGGGGAATGATTTCCTGCAATCAAGTTCGCGCCTCTACACATGCCATATTTATCCCTTATTGCTACCTAATGTTCTTAAATATAGTCTTCCATTTGCTTTGCAAGCAAGAAAACAGTGAGCCTGATGAGATACGGTGTGTATTATTAGGTTTATGAAACAGGTCAGACAGAGGAAGCAATGTGAAAAGCAGGAGAATTTGCATTCTGCCCTGGTCTTTGGTTAAGGTCAGTTCATAACACTGGTGGCTTTTGTCAAAGCCTGGAATCAGTGCTATGCTTTGATTCTGAAGAACAGGGCTGGTCTTGCATGCTGTTTGAAAACTCTGTTACTGTGTTAATTTACACGTGCAAATTTAAAGCAAGTTATTGCAGAGATTCAAGTTAGACTCTGCTTCTCATTTCCACTGGAAGTATACCTGCAAGACATCAAGCATTTGTTACCATGACCAGAGAAAGTACACTGAAGAGGGTTTAGAGATAGGAGCAAGAAGTTATATCATATTGTAGCAATACTAGTGTTGCTGTTTTGGTAAGAATGACAAAAAAAAGTTTTCAGTTTGTCCTGAAAGTGAAAATGGCAAAAGCTCAATGAGAAATCACTGCTGTTACCTGGTGTCCTCACCCTGACTAGCAGTGACCCAGGAAATGAAGCACAATGTGAAATTGCACAGGACAAACTTGAATGTTTTCCCACCCTCACAGAAGAAATACTAGGAGATTATTAACCTCAGAAATGGAGGAAAAAATTAAACCCATGCCAAGACATTTTAAGTTGGACTTATGATAAACTGAGATTTGATATTCCTGGATAATTACTAATGAGAATACTTTCCCTTTAATTATCTTGTGGTCACCATTTCAAAGGTGATTAAAGCTATTCTTCACTAGATGTGGTTATAGATTTAATGCAAACCTGGTCTTTCTTGTGGCTTTATCATAGCAATTAAATCTGGCTTGTGCACAGACTTTGTGTGGCATGAGGGATTTCACCAAGCAAAATGATTTTAACCTTCAGGCAATGTTAAATTTAGGAAAAATAGAATTAATTATAACAGACAGGTATTTATTATACATCCTGCACACATTCTTAAAGACCAAGGGGCCCACTTCTCCTCGAAACAGAAGGAGTCATTCCTTCCAGGTCTGGTCTTAGGCACAGTAGCAACTGTTGCCCATTTGGACATATCTTAATATGATCATTTTTATTATCTGTAACAAGCAAACATCTGCTCTCTGAGAGGAAACAATAGAAAATCCCAAGTTTTGAATGCAAGTTCCCTGTTCCTATCCCACTTTCACTGAGCGTTTCAAGGTTCTTTTCTTTCTTTCTGATTGTATGCAGCAGTAACATTTGAAAATAAGGCAATGTTAGCCTAGTATAGTTATAGATTATGTAATACATTTCTATTTGGCTATTATCTGCTGATTGTAAGATCACCTAATTGCATTTTATTCCCTCTCACTCCCCCCCAACTACTTGTTACTAATTTATCTAATATTGTACAATCCCTCAGCCCACAAAAATCTTCCAATTTAACTAGGGTTTTATGCCTTTACTAAAGATAAAAGGCTGCATTTTCTAAATGCAATAGGCACTCAGGATACCCATGTCAGTGATATTACATACTACTAAAAAGTCTTTCATCAGTGAGTCTCAAAGCATCTTAAAAACATTTGCAAAGCATCAGAGAGAAAGAAATGTATATCCAGATTACAAACGCATGAACGGACAGACTAAGTTATAGATATGCCATGCCAAACACCAAACTACCCTACTTTTGATTAAATTAAAAAGATGATGTTTGAGATATGTGGCTGACATGGGGATTTTTATTATTGGTGGGCATCCCCCCTAATCCTTGTGATAGGTTACCTGTAGAAGAATAGAGCTAGATTTAAAATGCTGCATCTATATGCAAGCATAACATGAAAATAAGGAAATAAAACTAACTTTTCTTGTTTTGCTTTCCTCTGACGCTTCATAGAAATTTATTCATCTATCTGATTAAAATAAAATAAAATAAAATATTTAAAGAAGGTCCCAAGGAAAAACCAGCAGAGGAGAACTAGTTTTACAGTTGAATTATAGAGGTAGAATGCTGTTTGGGAAAATAAACTGTGAAGTCTTACAGAGCTGTTATGAGATTTCATCTGTATCTTCTTTTATTGTTTCTTTTTAAATGCAAAAGCCTTAGTTCTTGAGAGAGTCTTGGAAGTATTACAGCATTCAGAGCAGTGACATTGTAAAATATAGGGTACTAATCACAGACTAGCTGTGCAACATACAGCTTTTTCTATCTGTCATATTCAATAACTAGACTATCGTATCATTTGATTCTCATGTGCCAGGACCAGAGTCCTACCTCTCAACAGTTTGGAACCATGACAAAAATAATATCACTCAGCCAATCTCATGACTCAAGTGACCTTGGCCTTTGATCCAGTCAGATCTTATCAGATTTTCAGAGGGTCAAGGTACACCTGTTTTCAGTATTTTAGCATTTTAGCCTGAAGCATTAAAGGGCTACAGGAGACACAGGATATTCAGAGGAAAAGTCTCTGCTCTGCTGTGCCTGTATGCGTGTGTACATATGTGTTTATATGCAGGTATGTGCCTCTGCCTGGGGAGGAGGCTATGTAAAATAACACAGTCTGCTATTTAAAACTGAGTTTAATCCAAAGCAAAATGATTTTTCTTTTCTTATGGTCAACATACAGAAATTGTTGCTAATGAAAAGATATTTCATTAGAAATGTTCTTCAAGCATGCACCAAGAAAGAGAGGCAGCTAGGCAGAACAGGTGTCATATACATGAAGTACATTAGCACTCAAAAGCATACAAACATACTTTATTGTATGAGAAACAGCATGATCAGGTGCCTGTCTGCCATACGAAGGGATTATGAGAAATGGGGGGAAAATAATACTTAATTGTGAATGTAAACATATTCTGTTTTTTAATGAGGTGTCTCTTGAAGCAACCATATTATGAGTTATAATACTACAAAATGTCTTTATTTAGCACTATAGAATCTATTAATACTTATGACTGCTTAATTTCTCCTTCTGAAACATGCAAGAAAGCCATATGCTGGAATGTAGGAGGTTTGTAGCATGTCCATTTAGTCAGGAATGATATGCACCCAGGGGCACTAAAAATTACTATTTCATTGATAAAAACATGCCAAGAATTTTATTTCAAACAATGAAATATGGAATAAACTTTTGATGATCAGAGCTGACGTCGATTGGAAAGTTGTACTGTGTGTACACTAGGTTAATGTGTACGCATTGTAAGCTATAGAGATATTATTATCATACGGATCATTGTTTGCAAATGGGAAGCTTAGAAGATTGTGAAGATAATTTCTGATGACAATTATTATGTACAGTAGGTGTAGAAATTGTTTGCCTGTGACCCTCGGTAATTGTTAGTGAGGCATGTCTGCACATCTTTCAGGGAGAAAATGAGGACTATTCATTTACAGAAACAAGATGGTTTTAGTGAAATACATACACCAAAGTGTTTCTAAAGTTCCCTGTCCTACCCGTACTGCAGTATTGCCCCAAACAGCAGAGCAGAAGATTTTTTTTCAAGTTGCAGAAAATAGTGATTGTCCCACTATAGGTCAGGATTAAGGCATAGTGGTTTTAATCTATTTAATATAAAATGAAGGATGCAGTATTATGCAGAGTTTCTAATCCATAATACTGTAACCTTATCTTAATTTCATGGGTGGTTGTCACTAACAAGGAAAATGGTACAAAATTTTCCTTCAGTAGCACTAGAGAAACTTGGACCGTTAGTGACTTTCACCTGGGGCTCCTTTTAAAAATCCCATCATACAGACCTTTAATATTACTCTAACAAAGCAGGAATCAACAGAAAGAAGCTCACTGTAAAGAGGAGGGAAAAGAGAACAATTACTTGTGGGTTTGTCCTAGTTTGGCTGCAGTTTTCCTTCCAGTGCTCTCTGTTACTTGCTTTTTCTTTATTTTTCACTCTTGTGAGATGGAAAGAAATGATCAAACTCATCCTGCATATATGTACTAAGGAAGATGCTGAACTTGACCAAACACTGTCCTTATCACAGAGCTGTTAAGGAGGTAAATATGTTTGTATTTGTGAACTTCTATAATGCATGAATTATCAGTTACATTAACAATGATATTTTTATAAGTCAAAGAAGTCCCTGAGGGGCCTGGGTAATCTGCTATCTACCTTCCTTTTCACACAGGTGAAACATAGTGTCTTAAAAATACTTGGATAGTTAGGTTATTTGGATTGTAGATAGAAGGAAACAGCAGCCCAATGTCTTGTGGCACTCACTTTCTTCACAGCCTACATAACAGTTCTTTTCATCTCCATCATAGACAATCAACAGGGGATGCATTGGTATAAAAGGAGTCTGCAACACTTTCTTTGCCTTCTTTTCTGTGCCCTAAATAACAGAGTAACTCAGGTGAACTGAAGACCTCTTTAAACTATGGAACTCTTTCTGTTTTTCCCTATCCATTTTAACTGAAGAATATAAAGCAAAAATCAAACATTTTTTTTCTGCCAAAGATTGGATCTTAACTAAATATCTTGGATTCCTTCCACTTCCTCTCCGTCCCTAAACATCAGCTCCGCACTCCCTACCACTTCTGTTTGGGTCCAGGCACTGTTTCCCCGTTCTTTGCAGCTCTATATTCTTCCACCTTTTCTTAAAACCGACAAGATTTCTTCTCAAGGGGCAGGGCAAATAAGACACCAGATTCCTGTGCTCACTTCTCCTGTCCTCCCCTCTCTCTTTCCTTTTCCACTGGTCTTGGATGTGCTGTGGCTTTTCCTGTGCATAGCACAGGAAGTGCAGTTAAGCAAAGCAACTCTCCTTTTTACTACGCACTATGTGTGACCCTAGACCCTGGACAGTAGCTTTCTACCTCAAAAGAAAGACCTACACAATTTCCTAGAGTAAATTTCCAGGTGTCCAGAGGAAATTAATTTGGTGGGACTAAAAAGCTACATCACTTCCTTTTATATTGTCCAAAAATACGCACAATGGCTGCACTGACTTTTTGTATTAATTAGTAATTCCATATATTTTATGGATCTCAGAGCAGATGGTGTTATACCTACAGGAATAAGTTCTCTGTGTTGGTGAAATAGAAGAAAAGATCTTCTGGCTCTTGGACTTTGTAGGTGTGTTTTAGTTGCAAAGTCGAAAGCAAAACTTGCAGATAAACAATTTGCTTTTCGACCTTAAAAATGCTATTTCCTTAATGAGACTGACATATGATTAAAATTAAATCTGTGGGCAAAGCTGAGGACTTGCATTTCAAACATATTTCCCTGTTAAGGGATCGATAAACTGTAGTTCTTCTAGTAATAGAGAATAGATGCTTGGATTTCATTATTGTAAGCAGCATAGAGAATCTAATATTGTAAACAAAACATGTGAGTGATTGTCTAACAGTTGGAACACTGGAGTAGAAACTGGAAAATCTGGGTTATTCTGGTCTAAGATCACTACTGTCTTCCTGTGTCACTTTTAGCCGTGAATTTGGTGACTTGACTACAGCTACTCCATAGCATTATATAGTATCAATACAAATAACCTAATCGATACATACACAAGCTACTCTGCAATCCCAATACAACCTATTCAGCAAGCTGAGTTAGCCTCAGCAGGGCTCTATGTTGTTATGATGCTTCTAAACCTACTCCTTCTAAACATATTCTGGAGGAAAGTTCTGATGCTTTTACAGTTGATGTGATGGTCTCAGTGCAAGTACAGACACTCCTGCCTTTGAATGTCTTTTCATACAATCTGTGGTTTATCTAAACCATTGAAGACCCTGAGAATGGTTGATCATTTCAGGTCGGGAAGCACAAAATTGACTCCAGTATCCTTGGTACATACATAAGATTTGGGTGTGACAGCTCGGGAAGAGTTAATCTTCAGATGTATTCAAGAATGAACTGGATAAACACTTCACCTTGGGGAAAGACTAGTGATTCTTAGAAGTCAAACAGCAGAGTCAAAACAGAAAGGAAACAGACATGTATTTATATCTCTCTTTCTTCCCCCCTGGAAACAACATCCAGACATTGGCACATTATTCCTTGGACTACCTAAGAGAGGAGTTCATACATTACTGCCCAAGGGTATTGAGTGGGTCACCCTGGTCAGCTAAGTGTTTTTTCTGTCCACTCTTCAGCAGCACATGACATTCAGACACAATTCCCACGTCTGTGTATAAACTTGAATATATCATAGATGATGTTGATTCAGAAACTCATTAAGGCTGAGTAGGGCTCTTCTTATATAAGTGAAGTAAAGTGAGAAGTTTGAGCTGAGATCAATAGTAGGATCAGACCATAAGAAAAGAGCTGAAAAGGTCTATTGATTACTACATTAGGAATGCAAAAAACCGTAGGTTTTGAGTGATGGCTGATATTCTTCAAAAAATTTAATGATAAAACAATTACTTGATGCCTTTAAATTAAGTATTTTCTCTGGTAGTTTAAGCATTTACCTAAGGCTTCTAAATTTATTCTCTATCCTGACTATCGAGGTGACCTTTCTGAAGTTATTTATATTGTCTTTATATTTGTATTCAATTACTCAGCATAAATCAGAATGAGAATTCAAGGCCCTTTTCTGCTTTATCTTTATTGGTATGCAATGAACCTGATCCAAAGTCTGCTGAAGACGGCAGATGGGTCTCCATTGACTTTAGCTGACTTTGACTCAGAGCATTCTATATGCCACACCAAACTCTGGCACCCTGTATAGTGCACCTCAGTTCAGCCAAGTGACAAGTCATATGGGTTTCATGCTCACATGTATGTGACAAAAATGTTTTGGAAGTCTCTTGACATCCTTACTTAGGTACATAAAAACCTGCTTTTGTTATTTGAAAAAAAAAAAAGAAAAGCAAATTTTCCGCTAGCAGCATAACTAAAGGATTCTGGTTTCTTATGGCAGTATGTGCTGTGTCACAGTGCTACCCTCTTTGCCCACTGCAAAAATTCACACACCCTTTGGGCCTCCTATAACTCCTTCTGCAGCAATATTTTTACATCTCATAAGATCCCTATCAATTCTTTGATTCATTACTCATTTTTTTTTGACCTGTTAGATGACCAGAGGACAGCAATATATTATAACTAGTCCAAAGCTGCAGCAGGAATTCTCTCCGTGGACAAATGGAGACACATTCTCTCCTGCGTTCAAATGCTGATTTTCAAAAGACTTATGAAATCGAAATAAATTTGGGAATTCTAACCTGAACTGGGATGAAACAAGTGTCAGACTGGGGAGAAATTAATCACTGAAGGCTCAAATTCAGTTGATGAGGTGGGTGAAGAAACTGGTCACTAGACTTTGATGAGGAGGAGAAAGAGAGAGTGAATAAGCAGTGGATTGCATAAACCTGGTTTCTGCTAAATGTTTTAATTCTCTGTGCTAACTATGATCCAGGTAATTATTGGCATTTTTATGATGGAATCAATACAAAACAACTGTTTTTGGTTCTTTATTAATCCATAAAAAGACGTGGGAAACGTTTTATAGTCCTGCTATACGACACTTTGCTTCAGGAAAACTGGCATGAAGTCAATGTATTTATGTTTTCTTTATCCTTTAATGAAAAACCCTCAGAAAGTTAGATATGGTTTGCTGTCTTTTGGTGCTCTTCTGGCAGATACCACCTCACAATGGAGAGGAAGATTTCTTATTTTTGATACATGAGAAATTTTTTGGAGTCTCTAAGTTAACATCATAGGTTGTTCCCTGTCTGCAGTGTATGTTATCAGTTTTCCATATAAAGCCTTTCTGTTTTAACTGAGATAAAATGCACTAAGGTTTCTCATATCTTTAATGATAGACATTGGGATTAATGAAGACTGGCTCCAGCTATGGGTTTACAGATGAATTTTCTGAATGATTCTTACAAGTTCAGCAGACCTAGTAGGAAAATCCTATATTCAGCACTTCTCTTTGTGTCTATCAAAGTTTTAATGCAGTGTGTATTTTTGCTCTACAGTATATGAAGCCTGATGAATGCAGTGTAAGATGCTCAGTTTGTTAAACTATGCTACTGTGCCATTTAACATATTCCTAACTTTTTTTCTGGGTATACAACCTCAGAAGGAAATATGTCATCAGCCATGCTAAAACTGTTGAAATATCTGAGAAAGAAATCGTCCTCGTGTCTCAACAAATCATCTTTTTACAGCATTGTGTGTTAAGAATTCATTTAAGAAATGATCCCCAAGAGACCACATGTGAAGACTGTGCCATCCTAATCTATCTTTTCCTGACTATTAGGTTGATAATGGGGATTCCTTTGCACAGTCATTATGCATTGTTGTCAGTCTTGAGTCAGTTTTATGACCTGTGTCCGAGATGTACCATCATTCTCATTAAAGACTTAAAATGATTCATTAATCTCTTGCTTCGTTTCTCCAATTTTTCTGGCTCCTTACAGAACTTTAGAATGAAGGTATTTTTTAGGTGGCAGGGAGCTTGTGTAGCTAGAACTATGATCCATTCCTGGTTCAGCAACCAGAGGTTTTTATCTCTTTCTATTGTGAGAAACAATTTTCAACAAGCAAATCAAACATAGATTATATCCAAATGATTGTGTTGAATCCCAGCAGTAGTACTGATGGAACATAACGATGAAACCTCCCCTGTGTCATATTGGCAATGTATTTAGGGTGCACCCATGCAGTTTAGCTATTGTCATTATCTGTTAGAATATGCAATGTCCATGTAAATACTTTGTATCATTTCTAGACTGTAGAGAAGATATGGTGCTCTTTAAGACTTGTTAGAGAGATTTCTCATTTTAAGTTTGTAGTCTGGCCATTGAAGGTTTAAAAATAACAGCTTCCTCCTGCCCAACAATTAAAGCACTTCTATTCAGAAAATGAAATTCAATCAGTCTTGCTTTAAAAGAATACTTCTGATACACAACACATGAGAGAAAGATGCAGTAATCATTTAAGAATTATTGTAGAAATGTGATAAGGGTCCAACACTAATATCTTGTACATAAGAAGTCTTTGTTTTAGTGAACTTGATTATAAACAGGCTATTTGACTTAAGACACTACAATCAGTATAAGAAAACAGTGAAGCAAAAAGTCCAGGCAAATAACTTCTGTTACTAGTTCGTATTCACCTGTTCTGGAAGTATAGCAGCCTGGGTAAATGCAGGTAGATTCTCAGCCTGGTATTTTCCTGACTGATTGTTAGCCATAACCTGCTGGTATTGGAATTAAAAACTGTCTGCACACTCTACTCTCTATTTGGCTGACAAAGCATAACAGAGCAAATTGTAGGTTATTTCACTTTTCAACATGCGCTGTCAACCCCTAAGTTTGCTGATATGGTGGCACTGGTCTGCACTGCTTCTATTAGAGTTTTTAAATAAAATAGGGTCAAAGTGGATGGGTAGGCTCTTTGCAACTCTTGTGTCAGCTGTGTGCTGATGGTTCTCCACTTACCTACATTGCTTAGCAAATCATTAGTTTAATCACTGCCTAATGCCTGATCACCCTTCCTGCAGAGCTTACTGTTTTATAAAGCCACTTTACTAGTACTGTGAGTCACTAAAGCTGGGTTATTTTGTCTTGAGAAAAAGAAATAAGGTCAGAGATACAGCTATCCCAGCAGAAATTGTGCTCTCCTTGGTAAACTTCTCTCCTTGTGTACATACCAAATTAATAGAGTTGTGATACCTGATGAAATGACTGACACATGGCTACTTTTGTTTATACATATTGCAATCAGTTTACATATTAGTAGACAAAATGAGTGTTTATGGAAATCTTATCTAATCCCACTCACAACTGGTCAGATGTGAACTGTGGGAGGTTGGCCCACACTCACTTTTTCTGCTTTCCACCGATGTTTGGAAATACATCAACTTTCCTGAAAAAAACCCTTGCAATATACTGCATGCTTCCAGTCACCAGCTGTCTCCTAAAACACATCACCTGTGGACTCATGCAGTGTGACCTTGTTACTCATCTATCAACCTATTTCTGTCTCTCTGTTTGTCTCAGGTATTCTTAATGTGTCCATCACCATGGTTTCTCATACTGTACCCCTTAAATATTTAACAAGCCCAGCTTTTAACATTTCTGTCCTTGACTAAACCTTCCTTGCTTTCAGACCTCCATTGAAGGCAGTGGAAGAATTTTTGTACATTTTAAAGGATATTGGATCACTTTGTGAAACCATTAAGTGACTTTACTGCCAGTTTTAACTGTTGTGGATTGTATTTAAGAGGTATCAAGTATAAAATTGCCTGATGAGATCTCATAAACCATGGATGGTATCCCAACTTTATTGAAAGTATGGGTGGTTTGCTATGAAGTTTACTATGAACAAAACGTTTATTTCAACTTTTCTTCACTTAGTTTACCACTTATGGCCATGATGATTTGCAATACTGATTCTTCTTTTCATTCCATATTTGTTAGTTTGCTGTTATCTTTGATTTTTAACAGAAGTTTGATATTTACTGAGTATTCTAAATGTGTGGGATAATTGATGGCATGGTTTCGATACACAGATTGGAAGTACTATATTTGTAGAGATCCTAATCTGTTGAGAACCTAGCATGGTAGGGACTTTAGGTGCTATTGGATTAATAATAACATCCACTCTCATCTTTGTTGTTAATGAAAGCCACGTCTCTGTATTATGAAATACATTTTTATTATGACACTACTATGATGACAGTGGTCCACAGGTTTTTAAAACAAAAAATGGTCTAATTTAAAAGTGTTACTTAATAAAATGAAATCCATTACTATTTAGTTTAGAAATACAGAAGGTCCACTTTTGGCTCAACACCTTTAAGAAATTGGATCTGTTTATATTTGAAGAGCAGATGGGAAGAGCTGGCATTTATCATACTTAAATTTTTTTATTACAAACAATGCTAGATACGTGTAACGTGACATTCTCGAGAACACTGATGTGCCACTCACTGTCATAGCCCCCATTCTTACGGCTTCTTGCAAGTGAGATGTTGTGAAATTTTGCACTTTTCTGAACTATTCTAATTTCTGTGTCAAGTTAATGGTGATATTACTATCCCCCAAAGTTCCAAACTCATAGGACTGTCTTATGGTCAATAAAATGTACTACAAAACTATTTCTTTTGTGTTCTTCTAATGTGATTTTAGCCCTCAGGTTGCATTTAGACCACACATTCAGAGATTTCTCCGCAACAGTGTAGGCTAGAATTGTCATTCAGCAAACAAAACCCATTTAAATAAAGTTTAGTGAAATTTATGTTAGAATACTCTTGAATTTTTCATCTTTGACTGCAAAAAAACAATGATAATAAGAAGCTTGAATAAAATCAGGAAAACTATTAGTGATGAGTTCAGTATTAGAAAGGAATATAAAAAATTGTTTTACCTCAGTAGATCCATACTGACATCTTACATGATCATGAAATGTTCTTATAAAATGCTGGAACCAATTCCTGTAGAAGTCAAAGAAAATTTGGAAGATGGCTTTGCTAGAGCCATGGTTTCTATATTTAGGATCTGTTTCTTTGGGGTGCTTTTAGTTGGTGGTTCTGGAGCATATTTATCTGATAAGTTACTTGTGTTGATTACAGAGGAGGCAGAAGTAGTGCTGCTTTGTGATGTGTACGCACTACATAGGTGTGTTCCCAGTGCAATGGCAGGACTGAGCTATGGATTCCAGGACTGGCTGCCAGCGAAGATCATATGGTTGCAGTGCAATGCCATAAGTAGTGTTGCCTCCTGTTGGCCTTGCTTTACCAGTGCTGTGGTTTTATCTGCTTGGTGGATTAGGTGATACGTATCAGATAAAAAGTAGCCTCTTAGTTTTTGAACAGGACACTCAGACTGGACATTTTTCCTTTTCTTTTGCAAGCTTTCATAAGCTAGGACCCTTAGGTATGACAGAACATTGTATGTAATGAAAATCATTGCTCTTTCAACAGCTAGTCCTGTTTTTACAATCCTGATGATGAATCTTTATAGATTTAGACTGTGTTAAATAGCATGGGTAGCACTGAGAGTATAGTTAATGAGAGTGGCCATAGCTATGGTTCCTTTGTTCCTGCTGCACAACTACAGTGGTCTCTGCCTGCGTACTAATGTTTCCAGTGGATTGATTGGAAAAATAAGATGTATCTATTACACCTTACTTTACTTTTAAATCCCTAGTCATTCAAATTGACCTTTCCAGTTCAATGGGCTACTGCTCTGAAAAACCCAAAATATTTAGCCAAGATGTCTAGCCCAAAGTTTATTCTAGCCTGTCAGTATCTTATTGTTTGCCCAAAGGTTTACTTTAATCCTATAAACCAAAATATTTATCCTGTTGTATATAACCTGGTGTCCTTCATGTTTGTGATAGAAAAAAAGCAGAGTATGTTCTCTTCCAAATGACTGGTATATCAAGAGTCCTGCACTGTCCTGGCCTTCTTCTAGTTATGAATGTGAAAGTGTTGCAGAGAACTAAAATTTACTCAATTTGGTTTTTTTTTGATTTGGGAATAATCCGTGTATAACTATACGTTAAAATGTATTGCACTGAATGTTGTATATTCTCTGATGGTGAATCAAGTGATTGTACAAACTAATAAATGCTATATCTGTCTATGTTTGGAAAACTCATAAGATACATGAAAGAAGAAAAATGTATAAATATATTATTTTAAAAATATTTACGTTGTTACCAAATACTTGTTAGCCTGCACTACCACCAATTCAGATGTTAGGGTGAATAAATTGGGGTACCGTTTTGCTCATCATTATCTAGTAGGTTTCTAAATACGTATCTACAAAGATATTCCCCAATATGGCTACTCCATATGTTCCCTTAGGTGCTGATTTATGAATTTAGATATTTATTATACTATTATGAAAGCTGCATGAAATGATTATCCACCAATGAGTTTGATTAGAGAATGACCACCATTAATATTTATCAACTTGCAAGTCAAAAAAAAAAAAGTGACTCCTGTCTTGGAAAAAAGGTACTGTTCCCTGGAGCGTATTATTTGCTTTTCAATCCCCTTTTAGTTACATACCACAGGGGAAACAAAACAGAATTTGAAGTTGAATCAATATAATGGCAAGCACAAAAAAGCCCCCACCCAACAATGATCATTATTTTTGTTGCTGCTCTGGAATTTCTCTCCTAAATTTTTGATAACATAGATGCACTAATGAAGAGTTAAGAAATTAACTGTTGTTATCTAATAACAGGAATTAATCTGATTTTCTATTTCAAATAGGTAATAAATAATAGATTGTCTGAATCTTTTGACTAGGATTTCCTTGGCATTTTCAGAAAGACACAGAATTTTTTCTTTATACATTCTATAGCAAAAAATACAGTTAGAGACTGGGCTATTTCCTCAAGAGTAGATTCATGACTGAAAACCCTTAATTTCAGATGTAAAGTGGCTTGGCTGCATTTATAAGCAGCGCCATGAATTCTTTTCCATCTGAACTTATGTTCTTTGATTTTCATTGAATGACTGACCATTTCAGCACGCTCTCCTGATCGTATATAATTCAGTCCTTGACCATGACAAAGCAATCATTCACAACTGACCCTTGAAATTAATTAATGCCAATCACTGATATCAGTCAAAAGACAGTCTGAGGGATTTCAAAAGAAGAGATTGATGTTACATAGTGCTAAATGGAGATGTTGAAAATGCAGTCAGTCAGAGGATTTCAGACAAACTTAAATTACATTTATAGATTGCTAACATCCTTTCCAATACATGTAGTTACAAGATGGTAGTCATCAATGTATACTAAAGCTGGAACAAGTGCTCAGTGTGAAAATGCTAATTTTCAGATACTTATATCTTGAAAACCATAGGTGGTCTTGGCATGGAAAATAGCATGCTACCTCCAAATTTGAATCTCTAAAGCATAGCAGGAGGCAGATCTAACCCGCACTGTGACCATATGTGTTTGGGATTTCATACACAATAATTAATTTCCATTCTGTAAAAATGAATAATTTAATATAACATCCCACATCAAGAGATGTAAACAGAAACTGATATACTTTAAAAAATAAATGCCATTGAATTAACTTTTTTTCATCTCAAAAGCAACTTGAAATTTCATGACGACAAATAAAATGGAAACTATTTAATTGTTTTTATTTCTCAACATAAGATTCTAATGAAGACTGACTCTTGACAATTGAAGGGTGTTTAATTGAATAAGGGGCTTAGAAGAAATATGTAATCTGCAAATGGATGTTATATGTTTATGTACCTAACATCCATGTTCTTTTCTAAACGGGCTTCTGATAACAACCATGTCTCCTCTTTCTTATTTGATTTGCACGTGAAGATCATCATCATCAAAATGCTCAATATTTTTTACCTAAACTCAATAAACTTGACACAGCTGCAGGCTAAGTTTCTTCATTAAGACACTGATAACCAATAGGCTTTAATGTCATTCTTTGACAGAGGTCAGCTCAATAAAAGTTTTTCTGGAAATTATCATTCTGGTGTCAGATGATCAACAACATCAGTGCTGTCATGTCATCTGGGGGGCTACTTTCTCTGTGAAATGAGAGGTGAAGCATGTATTGTCACTCTCGGTGTCTGCTGAGAAAATATTCACACCGAACTATCCAGTGCGTGGTACTTCTATAAAAATGTTGTGCCAAATCTTCTCTCAAGTGATACTTGAAGTTTCTAAAAATACCCAATCCTGTTAGCTGATGTATTTGTCTCCTGTTTACCACATTCAGCTACCACTCCAAGCTCCAAAAGCAAAACAGTCTTTTTTTTCCAAATAAAAAAATCAAGTCAATTTGAGAGAGAAATAAGAATTGAGTCTTTATATTCGAATTGCTCTGCTAGCAGAAGATATTGACTACAAATCAAAACCATGTGCCAGAGTGTAAGTTTTTAGCCATCGAAAATTGTTGGTCTGTGCTGAAAAGGGGGTTTCAGAAATCCAGTTATGTTCCTAAGCACATTTCAAAATCCCACTAGATGCCAGTCTGACTACATATCTCAGAAAAAAGGTGGTCCTTGTAAATGGCCTTTAATCTCCAATACCTGTTGGATCTTGATCCAAACTGTGGAATTAGGACTGGATCCAGGTCCTACTGTGCAGCTAAAACTCCCCATAGCTGCTAATGACAGAACCATCTTTATTGCAGAATGGTGGAGGCTTCTGGGAGATATGTGTGCCTTTTGGGGTGTTTTGCATAGGGTTTATCACAGAACTGGAGATTGCCAGTCAAGAGGAGGATATTTCTCCACTCTTCTCTGCTTTGGGTGCATTATATAACTAAAAAGCACCTATCAGCATGCAAAGGACAGTGTTCATTATATTATGAGTAGAAAAAGTGTTCGTTGTTTGGCTGGGTGTTTGTGAGTAAGAGAATAACTGATTTTTATCTTTCAGAACAGCATAACTAGAAAGGCAAGCAGGGACCAGACTTCCAAAGTTAAAGGCCAGAGACGGGGGCTCGCTATGTGCTGTGCCACTCCTGACATCTTGATGAATCATACTCATTCGTAACGAGCATGATGTCTGTCAAGTGCAGGGATGTTGTTAGTGATATTACTACCATTACACAGCTTTTCTTTTCTTAAGCAATTCTTAAAAACTTGTCTCCCATGCACTGCTACTTGTGGTATCATCTCTGACATCTTTTGTTTTTAGGTTGCAACACAGTCTTGCCAGATCAGCAGTCCACCAGAAATACTAGTGAGAATTTATTTACATACTCATGTGTATATACATTCCCTAAAAACTTTGGTTCAACAAAGAATTAGCAGTGCAGTGATTTTTGGCAAATTTTTTAGTAAGGTGGTTTCTCAGGTTGAAAGATGATTATTTGGAAATATTACCATGCCAAATTTAGTTTCTGGATTGAAGAACCCTTTAGAGATGATTATGTGAGAATGATAAAGGTTTCCCCTCAAGTATTCCTGTTCATCTCTCAAAGTATACCTACATACAAGGAGAAAATGTAACGTAATATTCCAGCTACTTTTAAACTAACATAGGTGGGAGACATTCCAATTTATTAGATGGCTGCCTAGCCACAGTCATCTGTTCCTCAGTGGCAGGATATGTTTCTTCCACACTGAGCTCCCTAATGTCCTGGCTATGCTGCCAAGAGGACCTGAAGAAGTTTGAATTCCTTTCATTGCAGTAAAGTTGTTGATGTGTGTGACTTCAGTGAAGGTGTACTCTTAATGCACTGATCAGTAGTGCTGCCTGCAAGAGTTGAGAGGGCTCTGAGACAGCAAAGTAGGAAAGAAAACTAATGGGCTTAACAAATTCCTTTCAATACAGCATATATCAACAGAAGATCTGTCGTCGTTCTGCAAGTACTGCTTTTTGCTGCTCTGGCTGTTGTTAATGAAGCTGCAGCTCGCTTCTGTCTACCCATGGTTTCCGGCGTCTGGATTGGTTTGAGGTTGAGAGTGGTTTCCTGTTTCTGTGCAGCTCTAAGGGAGTTTAATTGAAACGACATGTCAGCAAATATGTGTCCAGTGTGCCTAGGGAAAGAGCCAAGGTCCGGTTTTCTGTAACAAAATAACCGAATATTAAAAATCTCCACAGAAATAGAAGGAAAATCAATAAGCTGATGCTTGATGTGAAGAGCAGAGTTTGTCTCCTTCTGGGAAAACTGGGCAAGTGCATGAAAGGGAGCGTGGACCTTCTGCAAGAAGGACAAGACAAGGAACAGAACGAGATCAAGTATTAGTGATGGCAGAAAATCTCCTCAGTAACTGTCGTCTTGGTTTCTTCTAACATGACTATCCATCTTCAGGAACAGATACCTCAGAAACAAGCTTCAAGTTTGTATACTAAGCAAAGAAATTATTATGAATAGAAGGCAATTCAGAGTATTGCTGTGTGTTATGCAGTGGGTTTTTTTTGATAGTTGAAGAAACCATGACCATTATATGAAGAATGCATCCATTCATACAATTTGATTGAATTTCCAGTAGTATTACTTTGCCTCTACCAGTATCTTGCATGCCATATCTTATTTTTGAAATATTTTAGCAACCCCAACTTATGATGGACTTTGCCCAAAAGGGCTGATAATCAAAGGTGCAGATCTCGCATTTGATTAATTGGAAACATAAGATTACTCATGCTTTTCCCTACACAAGGGTACAACCAACAATCAGCACGCAAAACTAAAGCTCTCCTTAAATCTTTGCAGGTCATACATCCAAATACATAAGCTAAACAGTGACAACGTTACTGAAAACTTACTCTTCTATTTTTATTGATAGAGATGTAAAGCACCCAGTCTCATTGCTGCATCTCTTCAGTTCAAATTCCTGTCACCCAAACTGTCTAGTGTGATCAAAGGTACAACAAAGTATGTTCTTATCATAGATTCATAGAATTATACAATGGTTAGGCTTAGAAGGGACTTTGAAGACCATCTGGTTCCAACCTCGCTGCCATGGGCATGAACACCTTCTACTAGATCAGGTTGCTCAAATCCCCATCTAATCTGGCCTTGAACACTTCCAGGGATGGGGCACCCATAGCTGTTCCACTGCCTTACCACTCTCATAATACAGAATTTCTTACTTATCTAAATCTATATTTTCTTACTTATCTAAATTTATAATTTCTTACTTATCTAAATCTATATTCATTCTCTTTGAAACCATTACCCCTTGTTCTATCACTACATGACCTTATAAAAAGCTCCTCTCCGCCTTTTCTCGAGACCCTCTTTAGGTACTGGAAGGCCACTATAAGCTCTTCCTGGGGCCTTCTCTTCTCCAAACTAAATAACACCAACTCTCTCAGCCTTTCCTCATAATAGAAGTTTTCCATCCCTCATTTTCATGGCCCTCTTCTGGACCCACTCCAACAACAGGTCCATGTACTTCCTCTGCTCTGGGTCCCAGAGCTGAATGCAGTACTCAGGTGGGATCCCATGAAAACAGAGTAAAGGTTTATAATCATCTCACTCTACCTGGTGGTCATGTTTCTTTTGATTTGATGCAGTCTGGGATAAAGTTGGCTTTCTGGGCTGTAAGCACACATTACCAGGTCATGTTGAGCTTCTCATCAGCCAACACACCCAAGTCCTTCTCCTCAGGGCTGTTCTCAATCCATTCTCCAATCAGCCTGTGTTTATGCTTGGGATTACTTGACTTCTCTGGAGAGAGAAGTGTGCAGGAGCATACTGATGCACTGGAGAGGGGCTGAGATGTGTCAGGGACTGCCACTATATGGTCTGTCCTTAGACCTGAGGTATGCGTCATTGCTAATCACCTGAACTGAGGAGTTCACATTTTGCCCTTACCTAAAGTTCTTCCGAGGTTTTCTGCTTTCCCAGTCACTTTTTCTTAATTCCCTGAACCACAGCTTGTCACAGCATGCTGGCAAAGTGCAGCATGGAGGACAAAGGAAAGAAATGTTTGTGTCCCTTATTGATGTCTGTCTGACAGGGTAGTCTAAGTGTAAAGAGATCAAAGAGAACATTTGGGAGTTCTTCTAAGAGTTGTGTAGCAGGCTGTGGACTTTATTCACCTTCTTCAAGGTCCAAATCAGTTTTGACGGTAGTTTTCTCTCTCCATCAAGCACAGCTTTACTGCAGTCCTTAGATAAGAAGAATTTGGAACTCAGTGCCAAAAATACAAATAAACCAAAGGAAGAATCTGAAGTCAAACCCACATCATCTTTGTCCCAGTCTTAGGCACATGAGCAATTGTATTTTGCTCCCTGTTTCTTGTTATAGATGACAGAAATTGAGATGGGTTAAAAAGACTGGACAAGTTTATGGAAGAGGAATCCTTTGAAGTTTGCTAAATATATAAAACACCGTTCAGTTCTGGAAGTTTCCATTCTGAAAACAGTTGATGTCTGGCGGAGTATTAGCTGGAAGTATCATGTATGCTTTTTTGCCTTACTCTTCATCTTCCTTAGCCATCTGGTAATGACCAGATCTTTTTTTTTTTAAAGTTGATGTTGTGGGGTAAATCAGACAGTCTTTCCTTTTTGTTACAGATAAAGGCACATTCCTTCTCTTGCCATGAACAGATGCCTTTGACATTATTCTGGATTCCCCCTTTTTCGCACAGGCTGTACACAAACTTCTTTTTCATAAATGCTGTCTTGAAGTTGGTCGGGAGTGTCTCATTCTTCTTCTGACTCTGCCAGAGATTTGGGATTTACTAGTGCTGGAGGAGGCTCAATCTTTACTACAGATCTTGACAATGTGCTTTACTAGGGAAGACTTTTGTTCCTAGTTCAATGTCATGTTTTTTTTGTTCTTCTCCTCTGGTGGGCTCTGTAACTTCTACATATTGGATGAGTTTTCTGATAAAGTTCTGCTGTGTGTCATTTTGTCTCTCTTTGAATTAATTCAGAACTGGAGATGGATAAAGAGACCCTGATGACTTGAAGAAGACTTGTGCCTACTGGAACGATCAACTCATCTGTGGAATGTACTGCCTGATAGATCTGCAGTCTCTACCTAGCATTATCCCCTTAATGCTTTGTTATCTCTGACTCGATCTGTTTACTATTTTAATGCAGGTTTCAATTATGCCTTTCATCATTTCCATTTGGGGCATACACAGCAGTGTAAGCATTATGGGCTATCGAAAACAATAGTATTATTTATGTAAACATACAAGGAGGAAAAACATTTCTCGGTCCTTTTCAGGCCTGTACTATCCTATGCCAACATTGAAAGAGCTGGATTCTATCTTGTTCAATCTAAATAGACTTACATTGTGAAATACAGTAACTGAAAAGGCTGCTGATAGAAAAATGAAATAGATTAGTATTGCAAACCTTTCCATGCCACTGTGGCAGACGTTATTTTCTTCCTTTTGATCAATATATTAAAGGGGCCTTACCACTTTGTTCCTCACTGTGAATTTCTGTCAAGAACCACAAGAGGTTAGACCCGAGTCAAGTTGTATTCTTGTAGAACTTCTAATAGTCACAGCTGGCAAAACCCTCCATAACTCAGACAATATATTCACATTATTTCTAGTGGGTAGTAAAATGATATACTAGATAAAATATTCTTTGGCTTTGGTCAATGAGGAGTTAACTGTATGGGAGATGGATCTTTCTTTTCTTTGAGCAGATGTGCGGTGTGGGCAATGACAAAAATGTATCTGTGATACAGAAGGAGAGAGTGTTTGGGAAATTAACCTTGGTTTTAGGAAACTATCTAGCCAAGCTGGGTGTGATTACCAGATTGGACATTGAGAATATTTTTTTTCCCTCCTTTTTACAATATTTTTTTGTCTTAGTATATAGAATTTTGTTCACTCTTTTCAGCCTATTTTCCGTTGTTTTCTAATGGGCTTTGGATTTTTTTTTCCAAATGTCTGGGAGATCTATCACCCCAAATAAGTGGACTTTAAAGGTCAAGAGAGCTCTTATCCTTTTAGTTCCTTTCATGAGAGCTCTGAGCAGCAGGCACAGAAATCTCAGCATGGACTCAACAATATTTCCTCACAATGTAGCCAGAAACTGCATGCCTGCAGGGTAAAACAAAATTAACAGTGTTCCCCCATGAATGTCCTACACCTCGAGGGGCCACAGCCAGCTACAGAGCAGTTAGCTGCATGGCTGAGCACTAGCAGTAAATGCTTACTTCAATTGTGGCAACTGCCACTCAGAAGGGATGCATATAATCTTGAAGGATAGATGTCTCAAGACGTTTCTCCTAAATGACACAAAGTCTTTGGACGTAGAAAGAAGCACTGAAGGGTCCTGTACATAGACAGTTACTTTCTGCGAGTGGGGTAAGTGGGGAGAGTTTACATAGCTGCTAATAAATTTGCTTTAATATTAGTCTACTCTTATACCAGTAACGCAATGAAGAAAACTCCTTATTCTTATTTTGTCTATTGTTATTATGATGGCAATGCACAAATATTTGCAGATTTGCAGATTTTCTTAGACCCCGTTTTGATTAAGCCACACAATACAGGTGATGAGAACTCAGAACTCAAAATTTTCTCTGGGACTTACAGTCCTAAAAGACGTAGCCTAGCAGAGAGGGAGAGTGAGTGAATTGCTACTTTTGACGGAGCCCAATGAGGCCTTCACGGAACTATCAATTTCTCTGCCCCATCCAGTCAGAACCTGTTGTTAATCATTATTGAGCATCCTGTAAGAAAATAGGAATTCTTGGAAGATTTCTTGGAAGATAAGCAGCAATTAAGGTCAAGTGTGAGAGAATTGGATAAAATTTTTTCAACAGCAGTGAAGAGTCTAGGGGTCGCTGTGAGAATTCAGGCTTCAAACTCATCCAAACAATTTTAAAAACTGTGAGAGAATTCTTACAGCATTATATAAAATAGATTTTAAAAGACTGCTACTGTCAGTTACTTTGTGAATTTTAAACGTATAACCCAAAGGGGTAATAAATACTGTGCAACCTGATCTGAAGAGAATTTTGGGTAACCTACTGTAAATGCACATACACACACACGATTCTTTCTAAATATTGTCTATTTACTATGGTAGTTTTGCAGCTATATTAAGACTTGGAGTTATACTAAGTAAAATAGTGTGCCTGGGCTAATAAATTTTCAGTGACCTTATTTGTTTTACTGAAGAATTTATTGCAGCAATAATAACTGTCAGAGTGAAAGCGTGGTTAAAGTGCTAGAGACAGGACCAACTGCAAAGGGTATCTATCAAACTATCGACTTCCTGCCAGCGGTATTGTGAACTCTTTTGTCATAAACTCAAGCACCCAGAGTTGCAACCTCGATCAATGAAAAGGGAATCTGGTATCCAGCTCTTTTAGAGAGTGATTCTCTTCTGTTTGACCCATTAGGACACAAATAACAGTTTTTATACAGTGCAGGTTTGATTTACAGCAAACCTTCAGGTTAACCAGTGACATTTATACCTGAAACATTGTGAACAGCACTTACCATCTGAAAGAGCTAAATACAAACCTCCCAGCTGCACTTTAATAAAAAGTTTTAGCATTCTAACCCACAGATAGAAATATTATTATACTGTGTAATTATTTGCCCTGGAGATTTTTTTCTTGATTTTATTTCCCTTTTAGCATCCAGGTACCATGGACAGTATGGTCTCTTCTGAAAACACTGCTGACTACTGTTCCTTGAGCATTCCCAAAGGCAGTATGCCTCTGTCCGCTATGGACATAATTCATCTATTTACTCTGTAAAGCCCCTTTGTCTCTCAGTGTTTCTATTTCACCTGTGGTAGAAATGTGTTTAAAAATTCTACTATATTATGATCAAATTTATCGAAACAGTGTAATATTTTTTTCCTGAATAATTTTTATTTCTAACCCATTCCTAAAATCATTTATTAAATTGGCAGCAATGTATACACAAGCTGCAACACATAGGGCATTTCATTTTTGCGATATATGTGTATCTTAGAGTCATAGAATCACAGAATGGTTTGGGTTGGACAGGACTTTAAAGGTCATCTAGTCCACCTCGCCGCCATGGACAGGGACTTCTTTCACTAGATCTGGTTTCTCAAAGCCCTGTCCAACCTGGCCTTGAACACTTCCAGGGATGGAGCATCTATAACTTTTCTGGTCAACTTGTTCCAGTGTCTCACAATTCTCATCTTAAAAGTTATACATTTATGTTTAGACAGTGCATATATTTTAGTTATGGCCATTTGTGCCAAAGTGCCATGGCGGAAAGGTTGGAATGAGCTGATCTCTAATGTCCCTTCCAACCCAATCCATGTTAAATGAGTGGATTAAGTTTTTGATATTTAGAACCCTACAGAATTTGCTTTTATAAAACATGGACAGCAGAAGGACCCAAACTCTGTTTCAGTTCAAAGGTATACTTGCCAACAGGATGCAGCTGTGTCATACTTTCCTTACCTCTGCAGGGGTCTGGGAGTATAATTTTGAGATTAGTTGCTAGACATGCAAATCTATCTAGGCATCTTCTCACTTCATTTGAGCTCAGATTGGCTTCTTGCAGTTGGTCAAGATGTGGACATAGCCTTATTTTTCTGCTCTGGTGTGTACCCTACAAGTGTCTGTCCCATGAAGGCAATGCTATGCAGAGTATTTCCCTGTCGTGTTGGGTTAGGTGGTGTGCATCTCAGTGTAGCAGTGTGAACACTGATGCCAGTGCTTGCCTGTTGCTTTGTGTACGTCAGTAGCTTTTAGCACGATTTTGATTTATGTGAAGAAATTTGTGTGTAAATTTTTTCTTATTTTAGAGCTTCTGCAGAAGTGAGATGTAGATATCAGCTTGGTTTTTCATTGGTTGCTGTACTCTATTTACTTTTTGGAGGCTGGGGGGGGAGGTGCTCATTTTTATTATGGCTTTCATATGTGTTTCCTGTTTTTACAAGGAGAAACTTTCGTTGAAATTTGAGTTCTGTGGTACTGTCAGCTTGATCATTACAGTATCATTTCAATATGTTTTCTTTGGTGTATTCTTTCCCAAATATGTTCCATTCTCCCTCCAACAAGAAAAATGGCCTCAGTAGATTTTTTCTGTGTGTGTGGTACAACAGTCTTCTACCCCAGAGAAGGAACTTTTCTCCTGCTACAGAAACAGAACTCTTCCCTTGGTAGATGAGATTTTTTGTGCTATTTGTCTGAAGCAAGGTTATATACTGCAACACATGAATGAAATTGAAGCTTAGTGCATTCAGGATGTTACGCAAAAATATGCAAAGATTGACAGTTTCCATCTTTGCATAAGCCTTTTTTTCTGTCATGCCATAATTCTTCTTTTATTTAAAAAAGTGTCCTCAGACACTGGTATTATCTTTAAAATTTAGACATATATCCATTCCATTTATGTTCTATGAAATGTCCTAACATAAAAATGTTAGCACTTACACATGTCTGTTTTAGAAGAAAAAAAGTTTTTGTTTGTACCAGGGAAAGTTATTCTTGCTTTAATTTTAGTAGTTTTACACAGTATAACATGCAATTTTATCAACAGATCTTGAATTGTCCTGCTGTGTATTAGGCCAGTTTCTCTGCTGCAGTCTGAATCTGATTTGCCCATCCTCGGCCACAGAATTGTCATCTATGAGTACTCCATATGATCAGATTTAGTGCTGCTTCGGTTACACACTGAAAATGTGTTCCTGTAAAATTAGGTTCTACAATAACTATTGTAGTAAGAAAGATGAGTTGTCTCCTTTTTATGCCAGAGCGTTCTGTCTCAAGCATAAACCAAAATTTTTTTGCATAAATATTAATATTTAAGTGAATTGTTGCCTTGAAACACGTAGGAAAATTTGAGTCAATCGTAGGATTTAAGCAGGCTCCAGTGCAATATTAACTGTTGCACTGAGAAAGAATATGTGGGAAGATTTTCCTTCATCTTACCATCTCTGAATAACACCTTTTCAGGCCCCCATGCCATTAGCACAGTATTTTTGTTTTAATTAGAATAAGTGATATGCTTCCATATCATGTTCCTTTTGTAGACTTGAGGCTTTTATGGTTTGGCTTTTAAATTACTCTGTTTACAATCGATAAAGTGTGCTATGGGCTCAATAAGACCAAAATTAACTTAATACAATTAGCTATACTTCAGACTTTCTGCAAAGCTTGACCTTTATTCACTATTTACACTAATCCACTAAAAAGCAACTACAAGGTAGGGCAAAATCAGATTAGACGAAACCTAACTGGTATCTTTTTACCCTCTTCCCTCTTCCCCTCTTACCCTCTTCCAAATGGTTTTTGCTTATCCTATCACTTGAGAAATAAAAGAAAAAAGATACCTCTTCTCAGTCTGCACTCTGTAAGGACTTTTACTTGGGGCACTGAATCTGAGCCTGATGTGACTGGAAGTCATTCTTATGTCTCCTGACTCGGAAGTTCGGGGACCAGATCTGAACCATGGAGAGACTTTTTAGGGTAAGGTGTGACAGAGCACAGAGAAAACTTCCAGACACAATGGCTTTAGTGGTCTCTGTGGGTAATGTCCCTGCCCTGATTGGGGAGCTGAGCTGCCAAACAGGGTGCCACTCGAGGCACATAGCTCTGCCCTGGCAAGGGGGACGCACCCCAACAGCTCAGGAATGGGTGCAGAGCAAGAACCATGGTTTGGCCAGCTCTGATTGGAAGCAGAACAAGTGTTTTAAAAAATCTTCAAATTTGACTTTACTCTTTCTTTAAATAAATGTTTTCATTGCCTTGGCCAGCACTGACAAACCGTGCTGAGAATTGGGTGATAAAGTATACAACATGAGTGATGTTTATTGCTACTCTCAAATAACGATAGCAGTCTTTTAAATGATTTTTCACCTAAATGGTGTTTCTCTAAAATCATGTAGGAGTTCAGGCTGATATTAAGACCAAAATGGATGCCAGGGGAGTTATGATTTGGAACACAGATCATATATTTTATTTCAAAACCCACATTATTTGAGGAACTTGGCATGTATGTAGAAAGCTGTTGCTGTTAACATTTACCCAAATTCAATTTTGTAGATGCTTAACAAATCTTTTTTAAATTATGACTTTACCATTGAAAGAAAATATGTAAATAAGGGATAATCACAATAAACGTGACAGAAAAAGGATAATTAAACTACATTTTTCCGTGTGTCTTTAAAAACAAAATCTCGTATTTTATAAACAGAATGCAAAGTTAACTAAGCAGTTAAAGAATCATACTTTCTTCTACTATTTTTTTGTCACTGTATCCAGAATTATTTAATGCCCTTTTTTCAGAGTTTCAGCTGACAGAAATTGAGAAAATACGCATGGATAGAGTGTTTTGAATGCTAAATTAAATGGTGACATATTAGAAAACAGTGTATGTTTTTCCAGCCTGGAGCACCCAGAGTTATTGTACAAAATTCCACATTAATATCTTACTCGGTTTCTGTGATTATATCCTTTATATCAGTGAATGTCATGGCTGCCAGGTAAAATAAAACCATCCTATGAGTCCTCTTAGAATTATGCCAAACTTAATAATGTGTGAGACTTGGTCTACATTTCTCTGCAGCCGGTGATGCCAGCCCATCCTCACAGGCTAATGTGTAATCAATATATCTTTCACCGGCAAAGAGAGCCCTAGTCAAGCGTGTAGGGATGCCAGTCAATAAATCATAGCCAGAGGTCACTGCCACGGCCTTTCGGCATCCCAGGATTGCCCAGCTTTGCCTTGGACCTGGTCATGACTCTTTGGGTTGCCTGGCAGCTGTAGGTCTGTGCGAGGTCAAGTTTATGCCCAGCGGGGTATTTGCCTCTCAGATGCTGTTTTGCTGTTTCTGACACTGACCATTAATTCTCCTCTGTCACCACATTTAACCCATTCCCTGCCAGCCTCTGCACAGACTCAGCTAGGGCTGGGCACACCAGAGAAGGATGTCTTCTTCTGAATTGAAGCCTGTAAAAGTCCTGTTTCAATATTAGTTTTCTTCTTCAATATCTTAGCTTTTTCCCAGACAAGAGAAAACAGGAGGCAATTCTTGTGGCTTGACACAAGTCAGGACGGCTGCAAAGGCTTGTGAAAGTAAGGTTTGGGGTGTCTGACACCTGAAATGGTCCAAATCAGTGAATTCACAACACCGAGTGTCAGGAGTGATATCCGCCTACAAGTACAACATGCCTTTATGGCCACAGGCTTGGGAAATAAAAAGCAGTATCAAAGTTCTTTGAGGATAACTTAGTTTTTTGGTCGTAGTATAAAATAGTTTAAATAAATATATGATGCCAGTATCTCAAAGATTTACCTAAAATTCAGGGTGGAATAAATATAGCATCATGGAAAATCCTTGCACTACCCTTACCATCCTCAAGTGAGCGGGAAGTACTTATGAAATCATGGGAAAACCTCATTCTCATAAAATTTGTAGAATTTTAAACCTCATTTGTGGACCATAAAGTTCTGTACAAGCTCAGATATGCAATATATATTTGACCTGCTGAGTATGTTGCCACAGGAGGTAGCAAAGTAAAATAATTTGACTTGAGTAAAAAGGGGCAGATACTTTTATGATCACTAATAACATTTTTATAGCTATGAAAGCCAAGATAATAAGGATAATGAAATCATGCATTTCAGGACAGAAGCTGATTATAGTTCAAGCAATGGTCAGGAAGGTATTTTACCTTTAGTCACAAAAAAAAAAAATAAAAGTGCACAAAACCTGCAATCGTATTTTAAAATAACTTAATCATCTCAAAGTTGGGCACAGTAGACTAGGCAGGGCCGAAGGCTACTCTGGCATGAAAGAAACTTTTGACTAGTTTCTGCATCCTGGTATCTAAAAAACACCCTTATGGCTTGGGGTTACGAACCTTTTTATCTCTCTATCTGTCCTCTGTATCTTCCACTAATGTGAGTCTTGACACTTCATTCACTCATATTCTGAGTGTCCTTGCGTCTTAAAAGTCCTATTCCTACAATATTCCTTTTTTTTTCTAATTAACCAGGATTTTACCCTTTCGTTATTTAGATTAAGCTGTTTCTTTTCTAAAACCTAAAAGGGCCACATTACATACTTTCTGGTGCGAGGTTCCCTCCGCTTTACATACCCTGCAAATAATCTTCTCCCATTTTCAGTAGACAGGAACACCCTTAGAGACTCACTCAGAGCCCACAGGACCCAGACAGGAGCTAGACCTTCACACAATTGAGTAATTTCATAGAATCATACTATATTCTGAGTTGGAAGGGATCCACAAGGATCACTGAGTTTAAATTCTGTCCCTGCATAGAACAACCCCAAAATTCACACCGTGTGTCTGAGGTCATTGACCAAATGCGTCTTGAATATTGCCAGGTTTGATGCCGTGACTGCTTTCCTGGAGAGCTGTTCCAGTGCTCCACCACCCTCTGGATGAAGAAACATTTCCTAATATCCAGCCTAAACCTCCCCTGGCACATCTTCCTGCCATTCCTTTAGGTCCTATCATTGGTTACCAGAGAGAAGAGATGAGTGTCTGCTCCTTCTCCTTCCGTTGTGAGGAAGCTGTGGACTTCAATGAGATCTCCCCTTAATCTCCTCTTCTCCAGGCTGAACAGACCAAGAGACTTTAGCCACTCCTCATACTGCTTCCCCTCTAAACCCTTCACCAACATGTAGCCCTTCTCTGAACACTTGCCAGTAGTTTTATGTCTTTTTTATACTATTGCACCCAAAACTGCACACAGTACTCAAGGTGGGGCCAAGGGGCAGAGTAGAGTGGGACAGTCACCTCCCTCAAGTGTCTGGCAGTGCTGTGCTTGATGCACCCAGGGATGCAGTTGACCCTCTTGGCTGGTTGCTCATGTTCAAATTACCATCAACCGGAACCCGCAGTTTCCTTTCCACAGGACTGCTCTCCAGCCTCACTCCCCCTGTTCTGAATGTGTATGCAGTGTTGCTGTGTCTGAGGTGCAAAACCTGGCACTTGCCCTTGTTCAGCTTCATGCAGTTGGTGATTTCCCATCTCTCCAATTTGTCCAGATCTCTCTGCAGAGCCTTGTTGCTCTCAAGAGTGTCAACATCTGCCCCCAGTTTCATGTCATCCACAAACTTAGTTAACAAAACAAGTCCTGCATCCAGGTCATCTAAGACATTAAAGAGTGCTGGCCTGAAGATGGATCCCTGAGGAGCCCCACTAGTGGCTGGTCACCAGCCTGAAGTAACCCCATTTACTATGACCCTTTGAGCCTGACCCATCGGCCAGTTTCTCACACATTTCATCATGTGTTTCTCCAGTTAAATATTGGGTATTTCGCTTGGGGGATACTGTGAGAGACAACATTGCTACTACAAGATGTGTCCTCCTTGTGCCTTGGGAACTGACTGACTTCTCCTAGGAGTAGCATGTTTTTGGAGTGTCCCTTACTCAAATCATTACTGGACAAAACAATTTAGCACCACATGAATTAGAACTAACGTGTATGGTTACGGAAAGTATTAACCTGCAGCACCATCTTTCAACAAAGATAATATGTTCTTTTTCTTAGTGTTGAAGCTTTGAAAGAAATATTTGTAGTGTTAATTTGTATATGCAAATAGCTTTTGAGAGAGATGCTGCTGCTGGCAGTGTTTGTTCTTTTCCATATTATAACTATCTCTAAACTATTTGCACAAAAAGCTTATAGGAAACTGTGCATAGACAAAATGAGTTTTTAGGATAACTGTATGTGTTTTGCAAGTTCTAGAACAGATATTCATGTATAAGTTGAGTTAAAGTGTTGCTTTAGCAGTGAAAAGTTAGATATCTTCTGAACTCTCTACCATGTCAATAGACAACCTGTGACAGTTCCAAAACGTGACTCATTTAACCAATCTCTGCGTATACCACCTTACCACCTTAGAGTGAGACAAATTGTCCCTCTCTCTCACCGGCTATAGAGAAGCCTGGACAACCAAAACACAGTAAACTCTAGCATTGTAGAGTTAAAGTTAGGTTAGAGAAATCATAATATCAGTGTACACACTCATTTTCTGCAGTCCAGCTTCTTATCTATGCTTTAAAGCACTCAGAATTACTTTACAAATACAAGGTAGTTATAGAGGCTGCAAAAAGAAGGTGTTCTCTAGAAGATATCCTTGTACTGAGGGTAGGGTCTTGTAAAAAAGCCCCAGAACAAACAAAACCCACCCAATAAGAAACTGTGTTCAAAACTAAATCAAACTAAGGCACTCAAGGAACAACAGAGATGCTGTTGATGCGATAAAAGTTTCATCAGCAGGAATGGAGTGAGCTGGCCTGACAGTTTAAGATGAATGAGAGTAACACGCCATCTGCATCTTTCAGTGCATTTGGATTTGTTTGTGGGAATCAAATATTAACTTGTATAGGACAGCCTATTTTTTCCTGCAGATCTTAATTATAGGTCCCCAGTCTGTATTCCATCCATTCACCTCCTTCCTCATTAAAAACATAAAATAGAAATGAAGATAAAACTAATATTCAAAAGCTTTGGTGAATGTATGTCCAACTGTACAACACCTACTTTTATATTGAACTAATTTCTTATGCTCACATGGTGTAGATAAAGCAGTGTTTATAAAAAGGAGAAGTATGAATTTGTACATTGGGTATCTGCAGGCAGCATTATTCACAAATGCTTGCCACTGATACCAACGGTGGCTTTTGTCAGGCAATGGCAGAGACCTGTGTGCAAGCATGTTTAGGAAACATGGGATAGCCTTTTGATCCTTGCAGGAAAAAAGTTTGTTGAGGTATCTCTACATTGATTCAGGAATAACAACAGGAATACAGTAGAATAGAAATAGCAGCCCCCATTTACCTTCAGCACTCATATCCAACCTGACACGCACTGCTTGAAATAAACTAAGTTGCTCAGTGGCAGCTGGACACATCTGGTAGTGCAATTTACTCATCATCTTTAGGTGTTTTAAATACTGCTATAATCTGCATGAATCTCCTGTTTCCATGTGCATTTCTTGGCACATATAATCTAGTTCTACCAAACCAAGGCGCTTCACAATGACATACAGTCGTTGCTCCATTCTTTATTTTCTGTCAGGGTGAACTTCATGAATAATGTGATAATAGATGTTGTGTTAGAATTCAGAAATTACTAGATTTCTATAATATAGAAAATTCTGATTACTGATGAATTTATGTTAGTATGGTTGCGTAAATGTTAATGAATTAATCAAAAATGTGTGAAATTTGTTGGTGAATTTGAGACAGTGGATGAAAATTAGAAGGAAAACTGGTAAAAGAAGAAAAGAGGCATGAAAGAAAAAATGCAGTGGGGAAAATCAGGATAGGAACAAAGAAGGCATGCATATCTTAGACTTGGGTTCACTGCTGAGGAAGCAGGAGAAGTTCTAGAGAGAAGGTACATACAGGAAGCTCCTAAAGCTATGTTAAAATTGTGCTTGCCTGTAGGGCTAAGATAAAATAGGGTACAAAGGCTTGCATGAAAATGGAAATTGCTTTTTTTTTCTTTTTTTTTTTTTTCTCCTTCCCAAAGGAAGATGAGGACACAGAAACATGTATGCCTAGAAGGTCTGGAACTAATGTGGAGAGGACACCTGGCATGGCAGGGGCTAAGATAAAGAAGGGCCACAGGAACTGGAAAAGAGACAGACAGAGAAATAGTGTATGAAAACACAGCTAGAAGTTAAGTTGGAAAATATGGCAGGAAAAAGGTTTTTGAAAGTATCATCTGATAAATAATTGTAACGTGGGGATGATAAAATGGATATGAAATTTGTTTGTGAAGACATTAGTTTTTGGAATAAACCTAGTGCAGCAAACATCGACGTTCTTAATGTAATTTTGAGGAAATAAATTAATCAAACATATCTTGAAGGAAGGACATTTTTTGTCAAGATAGAGAGGTTAAAAGTGGCAGAATATCTCAAAGGCAGGGGTCTTTAATCATTCAGGACAGCTTTGACAAAATTTTCATACAGAAAAATCAGCTGATAATCCAGAAATGGGAAGTAGAATACAGTGCAGAATAGTCAAATGCCAGTGGAAGAGAGCTGTACTAATAGCAGAGGTCGTAGTGGTAATGCAAGTAACAACCTAAGTAATATATGAAATACCACATTTGATTTTAATTTTCTCCTACTGAAACATGAGGTTTTAATCTGTTTATTGGAATATGGAAATGACTTGTGGACCAAATGTTTTAAGGCTAAAAATGTGGGCTGGAGGCAGTCTAACTAATGTATGGTTGAACAGTCAACATAGAACATCCGTATGAATAAAGACTGTAAGAAGATATTTTCATAACCATGGATATAATAAAGGCATACCTCAGAACATTTCTAAGTTCAAAGCACAACAGATCAGAGAGAGGCATATAGACCACAAACTCTTTTGTGTGTTGCAAATCAAGAAGTCGCTTCAGATAAGAGAGTTTGTGTTCTAAGAAACTAGAATACTAAATATATTCTTTATATATATATATATTCAGATGTAGGCAGGTGTAACTACATGGTGGAAGAACTGAGGAGCAGCAATACTGTAGCTGTGTTACCAGCAATCTTAATTAGGAGAGGTTACTGCTTTTCCATAATCCATTCAAATATATCTCTGCAAAGTAGGGAAGGTTAGCAGAGAATGCCTCCACACTTAACCCTTTTCAGTCCTAATTCTTATTCACTCACACTCCTGGATGAGTAATGTGTTGGTAATCATCTCCCTTTCTCAACTTTACAAATGAACAAACAAAACCTACAACCCTCAAATTTGTAAAACAAAACTCCATGAAGTAAACCAGAAAAGAACCCACAGTGGGAGTAGTAAGAGCAGTATTGGGAAAAAAAAAAAAGAAACGAAAATTTGTTCATTAGCTGCAACCCCCTGAGATATGGAGTTACCTGAATTTGGATTTGCTCTATAGCCATATTTCTTGCTCTCACCTAAGAGCAGTGAATTATAAACCCTGCTGCTTCTGAATCCTTCAACTGTATGAGATGACTAGGTGTAAGTGGCTTTTATAACCTTCAAAAAGAAGGCTTTTTAGTATGCTGTGATCTTTAAAAAAGCCACAAACTAGATACGATGAAGTGAGTTAAATGAAAAGAAAAAGCATTAAGAATAGATTTTATCTTAGTATTTAATTAGCTAGAGGCCATGTAGGAATAGACTAAATATCAGCACAAGGTTCTTGATTACAATCTTAGAACAGATGGGCATTTTTATCTTGAAAGGATGACCAGCTTATCTGTAGTTTTCTAGCTATCATGACTGATCTATATCTTCTTTATCCAGGCTAATCAAGTACAGAAAGTTTATTAAGATAATAACACTGAAAGTTATCACTAGTTTGGCTTCCTAATCTTGATACAGTTTTGCTGTGTACTGTGTTTCAAAAGGTCTGCGGGCCAGCAAAGGCTAAAGTTTAAGGGGTATCATTTACAGGCCTACAATGATTTTATTTTCTTCAACAACAAGCAACTTAGAATACAGTTTAAATTGATGGCAAAAGGTTATTGTCATGACAACTCCAACAGGTTAAACACAGGCTCCGAAAAGAGGGTAAAAAGTGAAAATCTTCCCAGGACAAGCAGGTTGCTGATCTCCCACTGGCTCAAGTTTACTGGCACTGCCAACTAAACTGTGTTATACAAACACAGAAGAAGAGATTTAGCTGGTAAAAAGCATAGTCATAACTGTATTGGAATCTGTGCCAAGTTATATGGGCAAAATGATACACATAGCCAGTGGAAGTACACCTAGGAGATCTGACTCTCCAGAATGCAAAATCAGTGCTTGGTGCTTGCTGTTTGAATTTGAGCCCTCTCCCTCTCCCCAAAAAAGAAAACCAAACAGAGGCACCCATACTGTTGCTTCTTGAATACTAGAACTGCATCTTGCTTTGAGGGTCCTGGCAGTATTTTATCTGAAGAGATGTCCTGATGGCTGTACAATCACCTGCTTGTGTGCAGAACGGAGCACAATTTATATCGGTTGTTGTGGCATTTCTTGCCCAGCCTTGAAAAGTCAGAAATTCTCAAGGAGATGGGCTATGGGGCTTTTGACTGAAAAATCAATACTTAAATAAAATCCGTGTGGTGATTACAAATCTAAACATTCAATCAATAAGTCACTGAAATTCCATAACAAGCTAAATATTGATGACCAGAAAACAAATGCGTACAATTGCACTTTACTGGGTTTTCTCTTCCTCTTCCTAATTTTGCCCAGCCTCAATAAATATGAGGTTGTTACTGCCAGATATACTACATGTAACTAGTTATTGTGCTGTAAAGTGCTACCATTTGCTGTTATTGATCTTACCTATCTTTTTAATTATTGAAGTGACCTGAGGCTTGGTTTGGTCAGTCATGCAGGTCATTCTTCCACCTTAATGATGTGAAATGTTATTGTCAGAGTGAGGGAATCAGAGTGCCCATAGTTTAATGCTCTTTTACATGCCAGTTATTCCCCAGACTATAGAACAGCTGCAGTCAATTAAATATCAAATCTGGAGGTCATCTGTCTTTTTCTTGACCTCTGACTGAAACCTAACAATAGAAATCTTTGATAATCTTGGCTTTCCTATGAAAGAAATTGTGTAATAAATTTATAAATTTTGTCCCAAAAAGACAGGTTATGTTTTTCTAGAGACATATTTGAGAACAGATCAAAAAGCATAGTCATAATGTTGGAGACCGATATGAATTTAAAATGGAGTTGAGCAGGAATTCTTAATCTGGGCCAGAGAGATTCTCAGTTTTGGCATACGGTGTTTTTACAAGAAGATGGGTCTTTTTTTTAAAAAAAAAAGTGGTTAAAACTAGTAAAATTTTAGTCTTCATCTGACCATTACTGGTATGGTGGTGCTGATAGTGAACCAACCATTCAACAACTGTTCATTAACTGTAAATTAATATCCTACTAGTACTTGAAATTTGCAGCTTTTTAAATTTACTGCTAAAATATTAAATAAGTCTGATTTTTCTTGCTTCACCTCTTCCTAGAGCTAATTTGTAGCTACAGTTTTTTACAGTCCAATGTACTTTTTAGAGAAATATTTGGTTTGTAATCATATGTAACTCATATAATGGTCCACTTACACTACTGTTTTATATATGTATTTTTTACTTTAAAAATATGATAGGAAAGAGCAAAGAAATATTTTCAGAAGGGGTTTTCGTTTGCGCCATTTCAGAGTTTTGTTCCTTACCTTTTCATCAGAATATTCAAACTCTGCTCTTTAGGAAGTCAGTACAGTCTAGTGAACAGCAATGTCTGAACACTTAGTCCAAGCCAAGCACCCTTTCCCAGTTGCTGATGCTTCTACCAGCTGGTGTAGCTCTTAATTCTTGTAAAAGAGAAACTTATATACGCTTTAGAGACCGTTTGGAAACAATCAAATCTTCAGTGAAGAATTTTGGTATCTGCTCAAACATGGCTTTTCAGTGGATCTGTTCTGGCAAACAGCACGTCACTGGCTAGTTCACTTGGTTGGCATTAGTCTTCAGAACCTTAGTGGCCTAGGATTTGCCTATTTGAGAGATTTTCTCTCTTCAGCTGACAGAGCAGAGGGCAACAAATCATCCTGGGTGTGATTCAAAGCCCAGTAAAGTCAATTGAGACATTTGTGGAAGGGAAGTTAGCAGGACAATATTTAGTAATGATTTCTCCAGAGCTCTCTCTTACAGTTGGTTTAACATTGATCTGATTTTTAACATTTGTTGCAAGCTGAAAAACCCACTTCAATATTTCCACTCTACTGGGAAAGGCTGATCTGAGAGCCGAAAGGATTTTTTGTTTGTTTTCTTCACATCAGGCTGGTGAGTATTTTCATATCCTCAGAGGGACATTTTTAAAAATTTAAATTATGAGAGGGATGCAACATAAGATATTTGGTTATTGAGAGTTTTGTAAATATAATCAAATAACGTAAACTATACTTATAAATGACTATAACAATCCCATCTTCTACCTTCTCCGAGATATTTCTTTCTTTGTGCTTTCTACTGCAAGAATAACTTGAAGCAAATATACTTTGTAGTGTTGCGCTGGAGTGCTGTGGATTTTTAAAAGTACCTTTCTGTGCTATGTTAAAAAAAAAATCTTGGCTGATTACAACTTGTTAGCTTTGCTGTTGCTCTAGTTCTGTTTAGGAAAAAAAATATGGCTTTATACTCCCTCCCACTGATTTTCAACTAAAACAGAACTTAGTTGCCTGCTGATCCTGCTGGCTTTTTTAAATGAAAAACTTATTCTCCTTAAACTACTGGAAAATTATGTTTAAAAATCAGCATAATTTCATTGCCTTTTATTTCTGTCTGTCATGAAAACTGCTAGGCTGCTTTCTGAAACAACCCAATGTAATTTAATGCACAAATTTAGTTATAGTTATGAATATACTGACTGAAAAATATTTTAATGATCCAGAGATATTAGTCATTCTACAGTAAAATTGTGCATACATCGGAAAAAAATGTCTGTATATGTAGGTGCCTCTATCTTCATAACAGATATTTGTATAAGATTGAGGGTTGGCAGATTCAGTGAGGAGTAACTTTGCCTAACCAGTATACCAGATGTGGTTCAGCCATTTGAATTGCAGAGGCATAGAAATTAATTCAAAATTATGACATCACATGCTGGTTATTTTTAAGAATGGTAAGGACAGTCAGGAGAACAGGGAATAAAACACTTCACTTGAAGACTGACATAAAATGACAATATTTCTGATTATAGGACCACCTGGTGTTTTTTCGTGGTTTCCCATGTCTCTTTGATAGGCAGGATATACATTGGAAGAACCAACAATGACAATAAATTGAAATCTTGCAGAGGTCAAAACTCACATGCTGTTCCAAATCTCTTTTTTATGAAAATTTGGGGTGTTTTGTAAAACTAGTGCTTTTTTTGGTGAACTTCCAACCATTCTATTTCCATTTATTCTTCCAAGAGTGACTTTGTACAGGTCCTTTAGAGTTCTAATACTTTGTAGTAAATAAGTGTTCTTAGGAAAGGAGATAAAGGTGTGAGCAGTACTACACATAGAGCTCTGTAAATCTCAATGTAGCAAGTAGTTCAGTGTACAAGACAAGGCACGCGTTGCAAGACAAGAATAACTGCTAAAACCTTACATAAGCCAGAGAATTTCACTTGAAGAATTTTTCTGCACCAAACCCTTATTTTTTGACTGAGTAGGAGGTAGGGGAAACACTGACTACACTGGTGAAAGAAGTTCATGTGATGGAAAATTTGCTCCATCTTCCCGTTTCCAATAATTAGTTACATTCACTGTTCAAACCATGTGCCTGGTTGTGGCTGAAAAGATCATAAATACTTCAAGAGTACAGTTGCATTTTAAATTCAGCCAACTGACCGCCAACTGATCCTTAATGGAACGTTCAAAGAAAATTAATAGTCTGCATTGCAGGTTTCCAACACTATGAGAAACTTTTTGGCATCTCTGCTTTCCTTCCCTGTATATAGTATTATTGTATGGAAGTTATCATACAGTTCTAGTTTGGCACAGTTTAGTCAGTATCTCAATAAAAACCAGCTAGGGAAACAAAGAGTGGACATGTTTTTCTGTTTTGGAGTGGTGCAATTTTGTCACTAAAGTCTGGCCTAGGGTGTGTGACCGACATTGCAGGAATTTGTCACTTGCTTAAAAATGAGAGAAAAGCACATCTGTCCCATTACTTTTTGATTATAAAAGAATTCAGCTTACCCTGTCTCCATAGGGTTCTAGATAGGTGTTATTGCAGTGACTGTCATATTAATTCTTCAAATCATTTGAAATAAAATGACTCTCATAATAAATCAGAATATTGACCCAGAAATTCTAGTGTTGCGTCTTTAACATTGCCTGGGACTGGAGGAGTATTCTTACTTAAGCCCCATCTATTGGCTTCTTTGCATAGTCATTTTCTCCTAGGAACATGATATTCATACTCAGAGTGGTGGGAATTCTCTTCTACCAACTTAGTCTTGATCTGTTTCTCCAGCAGCAGCTTCTGAGCATTTCAAGGAAGTAGGCACAGTCTTGTAAAGTTCACCCTGCTGCTGCCTGTGCTCCTCAGAGACAGTTTCTCACTCGTTACTGCAAGTGGGCGAGTGCCTTTTTCAAGCCCTGTTAAACTGGAAAAATCTAACAGATGGTAGATATGGCCTATATGTCTGAAGCCACTTCATATCACTCTGTCATGATTCCAAAACTACTTTCCAATGTGCTTTCCCTTGGAAATCATTGGAATATTCTTGTTGGGTTTGATTGTTACATTTCCCTAATTCAGAAAAATTAAGAAGCTTTTGCCATCATGTAAACATGTATTTATAGTAGATTTTGAGGGAAGAATAATTTCTCATGCTAAGACTCATACCTTCTGCAGCATAATTCAGGGAACTATAAATCACTTTCAGTGGCATCTGGGATTATATCAAACTTACTGCTTCCATTACTTCCCATGAGCTATCACCACATAGCTTAACCTGTTTTTTCTACTCACGTTATGTGCTTTGAAACTGCAGTGTATTGACATTGATTTAGACCACTGACCAGTCCAACATAATGACTACAAACATAACTGTTACCTACTGGTGATAATCAGAGGATTTCCTTTTGCATGCTTAGGTCAAAAAATTGTCAGGATATTTGGAACATATGGTATTAGAAAAAGAATCACAGAAAAGAGATTTGCACCTGTTTACATGAGCTTGGATCTCCCAATGATGTGAGCACTCTGTCGCCTCTCTCTTAGACTGCTGGTTGTTGTACAACATAAACATTAAACCTAGGGAGAATTTATGAAGCAGAATTCAGGTCCTTTCTACTCTAACTATACTCATTATTTTCTGGGTCACTTGTATTTGTGTTCAACCAAGTTTTAGGTTGTCCTCAGTGAGAAGAATTTTCTATTTGTCACACAAGGCCACAATTGGTAATTGGTTCTTTTTGTACAAGCCAGATAGTGAAAAGATGCTTCAACATAAGAGGACTTAAAATTTTTAGTGCATTACTTTCTCTAATTACCAAGTTAAAAGTTATCATCTTGGCTAGAAGGTCACAAAAAAAATGATGCTAGTCACATCTTCATGCCTTCCTGCCCGTTGAAAAGATTCACAATGGTCCACAAAGTAATGTAAGATTCAAAATTTTTAGAACTGATGTGGAGGGATCATAGAGGAGAAGATAGGCTGAAAACATCAACAGTGGGAGCTGAAGAACAATACTGGAAAGGATGGTTAGTGAAATTTACCTGCACTCCAAAAATAACCCAAGGTCACTTTGAAAAGGTGTGCCAAGTACAACTGAGCCTTTGAGTCAGCCATCTAAATTTAAAGTAGCAGAAAAAACAAGTTGTAAATTTCATACTGAGACAAATAGGTCATCTGTCTTGTGAGCAGTTTTCCATTACCTTCTTTGCATATGATGAAACATCTCAATATCTGTGTGTGAATGCCCATGTATGTATTTCTGGGCACATAATGTTCCTCTTGTCTCCTCCCTAGACTGGATTAGTCAAATGTAGCTGAATAGCAGATCTTGAAACATACGTAGCAAGTACTGCTAGCAACAAAATTAAAAATTATATTACTGTAATTCAATATTTTAGAAAATAAATTAACTATTTAATTTCAATAATGCATTAAAATAGACATTAAAGTTTATTTTTAGTGAAAATTTTCCATTTTTAGTTGGTAATCAGCTGTTTATTGTAACTGATCTTCTATCACAATACAATGACAGTTTCAAAGGTATTTCTGTTAGCATTTGAGACAGCATGTAGGATGCTACCCCTCTGGACTCTGTATATTGGGACTGTTGCTGGGAAATCTGGTTTATGAAGGGAGTCTTGGTCTCTTCAGTCAAAAGTGTTGAAGTTCACTTTTACAGAGTTATATATGGTCAGCTTGAAAAACTTTTATAGGAAGTGTCTATTTTCCTTTCTGTCATAGTGGATCTAATATTATTTTTTTTTTTAGCTGACAGCATTTATTTACATTTGAAATCAACTTCCCACTTCCAAGAGATTGTTTGGAACAAAACAATGCAAAATAATTTCACCACATTCCAGGTTTCTCACTCATGCTTCCCTTTACCTTATTTTTCCATGTTTTACTATCTTGATTTACACCTAATTTGTCTCTTCGCATTCAAGTACATCTCTTGTTTTGGAGAGCATGGTATTAACAATTAGCTGAATACTAGTCCCCCTTCCCAGGAGCTTAGGTGCTCACATTCTGCAATGCAGTAAACATTTTTAGTCTCAATGATGGATTTCTGCAAATTCATGTCCTTCCTTACAGCTTCTTAGAACTGTATTCTGCTAGCAAGACGGTCGGATGGCTTATGTTGCAGCTATCAGCCCTGTGTATGTGTACTAGAAAAGTACATTATCTTTGCTTCAGGGATCACTACTGCCTGCCTTTATTTATCCTCCACTATTGTACCCTCCAGCCCTGTCATTCCAATAGTATTCTTGAAGAGAGCTTGATCCAAAGCACATTATAGAATTGCAAACTCTCCTAAGAGTTTTGTGGCAATGTGGCAAAAATGGTTATAACTTTTGAAATGCTGTGGAAATGTTTGCTGGAAGCCAATGAATTCCCTTTCAAAAATGTCACAAACAAAAGCAAGTGAATAGAAAATATGGGAAATAATTTAGATCTTTACATAACAAAAAAAATCAAAAGGAAAATTAAACATCACAACCCCCCTAACCTGTTTGGGTTTTCTCAGCTTCAATCCATTCTTTATGACGTCCTCATTAGTCCAGACTTCAGGGTCAGTGTGTTGAGTGTCCTATCTGGAGAGGAGCTTTGAAAGGAAATGCCGTTATACACAGTGCCTGTATGGATCAAATATACATGTGTTAGTTCTACAGACTGGTGTCAGCATTGCATTTATTTATTTGGGACAGCTGCGATGATGTGTAAGCCATTTTGCTCTAACAGAACAACACACTGGGATATTTTTTAGGCATTCAATTCTGGTTTACTGAGGGCCTTCTCCACCCACTTTAGATGAGGGAGGAAAAAATCTTGGCAAGCGGATGCTCTGAGGGGGCACATGGAGGCGTGTGTGATCATCTTGCCAGTTTAATTAACAGTGCTTTTGACTGATATGTGTTAATGAGGATAATGTACAGTATGGAGGGAAAGAACCCTGTGTACTATATTAAAGGGACAGGTGCTGGGCAAACTGGAAAGTTCATGCTACTAAAAGGAAATAAAGTGTATGAAATGGCTCAGTAAGGGAGAAGAAATATTTCTGAGAACACTTGTAAGGTAGTAAATATGTGCACCCTGTTCATGTTCCCTCAGAGTGGCTCATAGTAGAAAATGAGGGAGCAGAGAAAATCTGCCCACTAACAGTATAGTTCTGCACAGGCAGGTAGGGGAGAGTGGCTCCTACCTCCTTGTGCCAGATCAGCTCACCTGTGTAAATGGTGTCCTGTGCATAAATATTTACAAGAGTGGACCTAAAACATAACACATTTGACATTCTGCTCTAATTCCTCTGAAATGACACATTTATAGTTAAGAGGTCTGCATAAGGGCATAATCTTCTGGTGTTGCAAGAACCTCCTCTAAGGTGCTGGGTGCCCTCAAATTTAAGTAAAATCAATACAATTAGGCACTGATTTTGTTAATTCTTCTTACTTATGGAATATTTTTATTCCCTTTCCTACGCTTTGAAAGTAGAACTAAGTTTACAGGATTCATCACCAGACTGAAACAAAAGGTTCATGTGGGAAGCTTATTTGTCTTGAAGATATCCTTGTAGATTGGAAGTGTGCTGTCAGAGGCTTTAAACATTTATAAAATATATGTCGTTCTACAGTCTTTACATAGAGAAAGTCAGATACAAATATTTCCAACAATAAATCTTCACTTACACGAAACAGTCGTGGAATCATAGAGTCATAGAATACTTTGAGTTTGAAGGGACCTTTCAGTTTTTCTAGTTACACCCTACCCCCACCCCTGCAGTGAGCAGGGACACCTCAACTAGATACTGTTGCTCAGAGCTCCTTCTAACCTGACCTTGAATGTTGCCACGGATGTGTTATGTCACCTCTCTGGAAAACCTTTTCCAGTGTTTCACCACCCACATGGCAAAAAAAGTCTTCCTTTTATATAGTCTTCCTCTTTAATTTAAAATGATTATCCCTTGTCCTATCACGACAGGCCTTGCTAAATAGTCTGTCTCCATCTTTCTCATTAAGTGCCTTTTAAATACTGAAGGGCTCCAATAAGGTCTTCCTGGATCCTTCTCTTCTCTAGGCTACATAACCTCAACTTTCTCAGCCTATCTTCATAGGAGAGGTGTCCCATCCCCCTGATAATTTCTGTGGCCCTCCTCTGGACTCCCTCCAACAAATTTGTGTCTTTCTCACTAAGGGCTGTAGAGCTCGATGCAGTGCTCCACGTGGGTTCTTATAAGAGCAGAGTAGAGAGGAAGAACCACCTCCCTTGTCCTGCTGGCCATGATCCTTTTGATACAACCTAGAATACAGTTGGCCTTCTGGGCTGAAAGCACACATTGTTGGCTCGTGTCCAGCTTTTCATCCAACAGTACCTTCAAGTTCTTCTTGACAGGGCTACTCTTAATCTCTTCATTCCCCAGCTTGTATGGATACCTGGAGCTACCCCGACCTGAATGCAGGACAATGCAACTGGCCTTGTTGAACCTGGGCCCCCTCCTTGAGCTTTTCCAGGTCCCGCTAGATGGCATCCCATCCCTCAGGCATGTCAATTGCACCACTCAGCTTGGAGTCATCTGCAAAATTGCTGAGAGTGTGTTAAGAGTGAAACAATGACACTGTCTGTGTCATTGATGAAGAAAATAAAGATTACTGGTCCCAATATGGACCTCTGAGGGACGCTACTTGTCATTGATCTCCATTGGGATGTTAAGATGTTGACCATTACCCTCTGGATGTGACCATCCAAAGAATTTCTTGTCTACCTAACTGTCTACCTAATCTCTCCAATTAGAGAGAAGGATGTTGAGGAGGACTGTGTTGAAGATTTTACGGAAGTACAGATAGATGACATCTGTAGCTCTTCCCCAGTCCACTGATGCAGTCACTCCATGATAGAAGGTCACTAGGCTGGTCAGGCAGGACTTGTCCTTGGTGAAGCCGTACTAACTTTAATCATCCACCTCCCTGCTCTCCATGTGCCTTAGCACAGCTTCTAGAGGGATCTGATCAATACAGTGGTATCGGTGGTCCAAGAAAGCTAAATTCTTAGTGAGAGTTTCATGCTGCCTTGTGGCATTGTTTTTTCCATAACCCTTTTCATTTGGAAAGGGCTAGTGAAGAGTTGATATTCTAGTTTTAATGTCATTCTCTGTCTTCAATGTTCACACTTTTTAATGCTTTCTATATATTTCTTATTTCAAAAGTCTTAATCGTTCTACGTTTTATGTATTTTAAATAAAATCCTATAAATATGAGTTACAATTAAAGGAAAAGCTTATAAAATTTTATTGCTTCGAATATGTTGAAAATTCATTATATATGTTCATTGTCTAAACAAAAATCTGAGATTGCCACTTATGTGCATTAATAATTATCTACAACTTTAAGTATGTACGTATGTTTCTGTAATCAAAAGAAAGATGATCATATGCAGGTAGCCTGTTCCGTCTTTTCCAAAAGAAGAACCAGATGCCTCTTGAAAGATAATTCCTCTTCTACCAGGGGCTATACTTATTTCCTGCGAATCCTCTGCCCAAGCAATAAATGGTAGAAGAGTTCTAAAGGCTTGGGGTGAGAGTAGTCAACAGTTTAGTGCCTATAACAAGGAGAGGAAGACATTTGTATTGCTGACCTTAAAATGAAAAAGAACCCCCCAAAATCTTTTAAAAAAGCAAATCTAATTTTTCTGGAAAAATCCTGTTACATGACCAGTTCAATGATAGGAAGAAAAGAGTGTTTGCTCTCATAGAACAATAGCTTTTGTGTAAATGACCTTAAACTGGTACAATCCAGAAACCCTGAAGATTTTGGAAGTGAGTTTCCTGAATCTTCTGACTGTGAAAACCAAAGTGCGTCCCTGCAGAGTTAGGATTCGACCAATGGTTTTTCAAAATGACTGTTAAGCAGGGCTAGAAAGAAGATGACAAAGTTACCTCTTGGTTTAGGTGTGATTAATTCTAGGAGTAGCTTCTTCGTTGTTTTCTTACTCAGGAGGGTTACAAGCTTTTTCTCAAGAGAAAGGTAAAACTGTATTTGCTTTAGATTTCAATGGGTCCTACTGAAAGAGACTAAATGTGCCCAAAAATCAGGATGTGGGAGTATTTTCCATTTGCTGAATTTTAACAAAATATAACAGATTTGAAACAGCATGATCTCCTTTTCTCCTTTAAAAATGTTGTACTGTGTTTCTTCAAATAGAGAGGGGTTAAAATCCAAGACAATGTTGGCATAAGATCAAATGGCTATAAGCTGGTTTTAAATGCATCTAGTACAGAAATAAGAAGATTTATAACTAGCAGGGGACTGAAGTTATGGAACAGTTTTCAAATAGGAGCAATGAAGGAAAAAAATCTATATGGTTTAAACAAAAAATTTGATAAATAAACAAAATCATATGACCCGATTGCCTCCATTAGTCGTAGAATGGACCTGACTACACAGGAATTCCCTTCCATTTCTGCTTTCCTAAAGTAATGATGCAAGCACCAGCATTTATGCTGCAGAAATGCAATACATCAAAAAATACCCCCTGAGTAAATAGAAAACAAAGCAGTTTGGAATCAGCTCTTACCTGTAGTAATTTGACATCAATAACCTTCAGACAAAAGACAGAAACTGATACTATATCCAAATGCAGGCCCCCCAGCTTTTACCATCTTTACTTCTTTTCCCAAATACAGCAGATTTCAGGCATTAATTTTATTCCATCTCTATTCAAAACAGACATGAGCAAAAACATCGGCTGAAGGTACTGCTATTCATTTTAGGGTCAGTATCTCATCCTCCCTGGACAGCTTTACACATAATAAAAGAACTAATATCCAGCAGAGTTGAAAGCCTTCAACAGATCAAGGATCAGGCTCTCAGTTTTAAGATCTGTGTCTCAGTTCAGCAAAGCATCTGTTTAACCCTATGTACACACTTCATTGTAATTGAAGTGTATACCTAAATATTTAGATGTGTGCAGACAGACTTCAGCACATGCTTAAAGTTAAGACTATGTCTAAATGCTTTATTAAATTGAAACCCCACTTAACCTACAGGAAGCATAGGGTATTAATGGATGATGCTATTTGAATAATCATCACTACACTACTCTCCATTATTTTGACATACGTATTGAAGTTTCCATCACAAGGAAGCTTCTGAAAAATACTGTACAAAGTTAGTGGTACAAATATTAAGCCAATGGCTTACAAACCAGAGTAAAAACAGAAACTAAGAGGAAGACAAAAGATACAGACTTTCAGGTGTCTGTAAACATCACTATCCTGTTCATCACAACAAAGTAGATATCAAACTATATCAGATGCCCTCTCTTTTTCCCATGTAAATAATGAATAAAAATTAAAGTACAAGATTACACACACTGTTTTTAACCATTATTATCTAATGATATTCCATTCAAGCATTTCCAGTATTGTATGTTTAACCATCTCACTATCAGTCATATCCCTGTTAGTCTTCTTTCTTCCCTACAGACAGTGTGTTACAGAATTCAATCAATATTATTTCCTCTGGTAATAGGGGTTTTTTTTCCCTTCTGTTTAGCATTGCATTATAAATTTCATGATACTAATTTAAATGCACCTAACATGTTCTCTGCAGATTCTAGATAACTGTTTTGACTGGTTTTACTTGCTGGGAAGAATTTATTTTTGCCTTTTTTGTTTTCTTTCATCTGCCTACATTATTATAGTCAGAGTTTTTTTCCTTTCTCTTGTACTATCTGATATATACCTTGAAATATTTGTGATCAAGTTTTGAAACAGCAGGTGTCAAATTCTCAGACCGAGTATAATAATCACAATGATTTGAAGAAAGACATTGAGCTCTGTGGAAGTGGCAATAAAGTCAGAGAACTAAATGTGTCATTTTTCGAGGGATGATGCTATTTACAAATAAATGCTTAATAAACCCAGATCTTGCATTTTCTTTTGCATAATATTATGCTTCATATACAAATAGAATAATTTTATTTCCATAGTAACTTTTCCACTTTAACAGCATACAGTCCATCAGCAAATAACAAAGGTACACATTGCCTTAGAGTTATAGAATAAGCCTTCTTAAACACCCATTGCAATAACTTTTACATTTATCTATAACATTTTTAATACACAGAAATAATTATCAATCAAAAATACTGTCTGTTGAAGGTTATGGCTCAATTATTTGCATATATTTGAATATTGAAAATGGAATTTGCTGTTGAAAATGATGTTAGCGCCTTTGCTAGAGAACTGTTTTATAATTAAACAAATACTGTACCATAAAATACTCATCACCATAGCAATGTTTTTTCATGGGACATAACTAAGTTTATAACAGAGACAATACGTTTACTACTGAGACTATTGTGGTTGAATAATGTAAAGTTATAACTTCTAGTAAAGCACCTACTAACATAAGAAATCATGGCACAATCACACTACATATTGACATTAAGAGTCATTTTAATGAAATACATTAATATTTTATATAACTTCCTTCATATGAAGCATAATAACATTGCAATGTCTTACAATGTAGTGTCTTATATACTCCCTCTCATCTTGAAGGGTCATGTGCTTGTGTATGTCTGTATAGGAATCACTTTAACTGGTCTTGAAATTCCTTTATTTATTTATATGTAGCTCTCTAATATTAACCATTGCAATATCTGATTTGCCATTGAACTTGTCTCTGCAGAGCAGAACAACAATTGTTAAAAGTGGATTGAATCCCTAAACAACATTGAATTCTGGCAATAAAAAGGGGTTATTCTATTCATCTGAAATCCAGAACAGAAATTCAGGTAGGCAGAGTGAAATTATCCCAATTTGAAATTAGGTGTAACACTGGGGATACTATTGTGAAAATTATTATGAAGTCTTTAACGGAGCCAAAGAGCAAAAAAAAATGTTTTATTTCTCCCTTTTAAACTTCTTATAGGGTAGTACACTCCAAATGCCTGGCACAATTGCAGCTTTGTTACTGACTTACAGTAATTGTGTCTTTCTTTAAAGCTCAAACACTTTCTGGCTGCTCTTTCTGGAGTGCCTCTCCCATCTATGAGCTGATATACTCCTGCTTTGCTGGACTTGTGAGAACTGACTCCCTGCAAAGGAAAGACAAACAGAGAAATAAAGATTTGCTTTGTACAGGTGCACCGAGATATATCTGGGCCAGAAAGCAAGGAGCGTAATGCATGTAGAAATCCATGAATGGCATGAATAAGGACTATAAATACTCTCCTGCTGAGCTGAAGAGGCAATTGCAGGCTAAAAAAGACAGGACAGCATCATAAAACTCTTGAAAGCAGAAATAACAGCAGCCCCAGTGCAAGACTCCAACACAAGCTTTCTGGCTGTGAGAGCTCCCACTGAAGCCAATGGGCATATGCTGTAAAAATGGCTTCAGGCATGGCCAGTAACAGAAGCAGAACACTTGTGGAGCTGAGATGTTTTATCTCAATGGGATCTCAGTGTTTAAATAAGTTCTGCATATAACAACAAGGTGCCATGGTTTGGCCCTGGCTTGGCCAATTTTGGCAGCTAGAACCAAACAGCTAATCTCCTAATTCCCTTACCTCCAAACCCCTGGGAAGAGGGGAGAAGGGAGGAAAAGGCTTGCAGATTGGAAACTAAAACAGTTTCAATGCAATAATAATAATAACAATAATAATAATATAATATATAAGAAAATATATACAGATATATGAAATTATAACCCCAACCCTCAATGACTATACATCACCACAAATGTTGTACAACAAACACAGGGAAGGAGTCAGTGGCAGGAGGAATGCATATATCCAGGGTCAGGGACAAACAGACAGAAAATGTCCTCACTGGATGTCGACCATTGAAGAAGAGAGAGAGAGACGCCCTTGTGATCTCTCTGTTTTACACTGAGTATGACAGTTAAGGGATGGAATACTCCGCTGGTCAGTTTAGGGTCACCTGCACTGTTCTCCCCTTGTTGCAGGTGTAACCTTTTTTGTCTTTGACTTACAGCACTCCACTAGCTTGAGAACAGCCTTGGTTTCTGTAGGAACTAGTATAAACAATGACTTTTCTTCATACCGGTACCCCGTGTTATCACTTCTAGAAAGAAACACTGACTGAAAAGCAGGTATTTAACTTTCAGAAAGTGAAGTTGCTTCTTAGATGAGAGTTAGCTGAATAGTTAGAAAACTGATTCTGCTTTAGCTCAAACCACGACACAAGGCCTAGAGTAGTCATTTTCTACACAAAAATTTGATGCTTTACCTTTTTTCTTTCCCATTTAGAGGTAACTGTGCTGTATTTTCCAAATCATTAAGAACTCTCTCTTAATGAAATATAATTAACGCCATGTTTTGGAGAGGGCAAAGACTATGGATTGCTATATTAGTAAAACAGAAAGAGAGATGCATAGGGTTATGCAGGCCATTGAAAATGCCTGTAACATCTCATTTGTTGTCTAGAGACTTTTGTAACAATGTCAATATCATGCTTATTTATTTGATTAAAGTATTTTTTTTTCTAAAATACTACTGGATTATTATGGAGGATGCTTGAATTAAAACTTGAAAACACACAGAGCTCTGAGATATTTTGAAGAGCTCTGATAGCAGGAGCTATATGATCTACTGCTCAAAGTATTTCTTCTTTAGTGACCTGACCATGTAATAACATGATATCTCTTCTGAGACTGAGGTCACTGAGAACTGAGTTCAGTCAGTAACAGGTCAGAATGAGCTTTTGACCTGTTAGGTCTTCTGAGAGCATCGTTTTGAGTATGTCATATTTTAAAATTCCTTTATGCATACTCTTTGTGTTTTAGATGCACAAAAACTTAAAATTATGGATCATGCTTTCCCTCAAAATTATCCCAAAGGTGCTTTTAAGCTACTGTGGTATAGTTTTGCTGAAGTGAGTTTGAATTTTTTATAGTATGAGAGGGTTTGAGGCTTGTGTAGTATTTGTGTTAGGAACACACTTGTGAAACAGCATCAGGAAAGGAGGGGACTTGTTATGAAAAGAGAGAATTGGTCATCTATTTTGTTTCTCCCATGTTGATTCTAAACAAAAGATATTTAAAATAAGACAAAAGAGTTAGCTCACTTCTATCCTGTTTCTGTATTTTATATTCGCAAAATACTATTGGATGCATAGGGATGCATAAGGAATGTATAAGGGATTATTGGAGCAGAATTCACATGAGGAAATTATAATCTAGGGCTACCACGTCCAATGGATTTTTTTTAAAAAACAAGCATGTTGATGTAAATTATGTCAGATAATTCTATAAGTATTCTCTTTAGAAGGCAGGAAACTGCATAACATTTTTACAGCCTACCACAGAATCAGACTGACATTCTAAACCCGACGTGGTTTGTTTCAGTCCTGTGCCTTTTTATTATCACATCTTATTACATTATGATTTGAGATAAAAATCACACCTTGGGCAGTTGAATACACTCAATTTCACCTCCTCCCTCACAGGTGTCCCTCGAGGTACATTGTTATGTTACAGTATCACACTCCTTGTCATATCTTATTGCTTACTTGCAGATTGTGGTAATATTTTGAATCCTGACAGAGTAGGCATGGCCTCTGAGCATCAGCACCAGTTTGCACTAATGTAAAGTGCTATTGCACCAGTCCTAAAGACAATAAAAGCAAAAAAATCTTGCAAAAATATAGTGAATACATCTCCAGGAAGCGTGTGTCACCCGCCCTGCATTATCTATCAGTTTATCCAATTTAGGTATGACTGTGAGAACAACCTCCCTGTCACCTTGGGACTACTGACAAGAAAACAGTATGGACCACACAAACAATTTATGGGTTCATTGGCTTTCAGAGTTCAGTGACTCCCTGACACCAAGTCTCGGACACTCTGCTGTGTGGCTACCAGGGCCAGAGGAACAGCGACAGAGCAGGCCGAAGAAGGGGAGAATCACATCAGAGGATATTCCCTGGGCAACATCAGGCAAACACTGGAGCTGAAAACTGAGGTTTCTCTGCAGTGAGTGAGGGGGAAGAGAAAATTTTCTTTTCCCTTCTCTCTGCAAAGGGTAGATAAAGGACTGAAGGGGTAGTGTGGTGGAGGTGGTGGTGAGGAATGTTGCCTGTTTTTTTGTTAGTAGGTTTGAAGAAGTGAGATTTCAGATGGAAAATAGAGAAAACAGTGAAGAGAGAACGACCTCTCCTGTGGTCCAGGTACTTTATGCCAAATGAGAGGTTATAATGATGCCTGCAAAAAGGCCAGGACAGAGTAGAGGGAAACTAGAACTCAGAATTTCCTACTGAAGAAGTGACAGAAGTCAATTTTAAAGATTCCGTGTTGGATTTGTCTATAGCAGATACTGCAGCAGTGGAATGGAGAAGTAAGGACGCAAAATATAAGGTAAGATGATCCGCAGCAGCATCCTGCGTGGGGATATCTGGGCTATGCCAGTGTGTTAGCGCTCTTTTGTGGACAAAGGGCCATAAACTTCACTGTTGGTTCAACAGTCACAAAGCAATAAGTGCTGGGCAGGAAAAAACAACCTGGGGCTCTTCTGAAAGGATTTCAATGTCTCCTGCCAGTAGAAGCCATCAGATCTGGGACAGAAAAGGGATGAGTACCCAGATGCAGTCTGTTCCTAGGGAGGCTGTAGCTCAGGTAAGTGTAATACAGATACAGCAAACTGTGTTACAGCCTGGACATGCAGTTGCAATTTAGAAGGCACTGAGGGTTACCTAAGTGATTTTAAGAGTCTCTTTAGTCTCTGAAGCAGTTTAGAAGCCAGAAGATAGCAGAAGTGTTTAAAGCAGCGCAGAGTCATCCTGAGACCTTCTGATGGACTTCAAATATGTAAGTGTTGGCAGCAGCAGGCACTGTGTGATGGAAACAGTCACCTCAAATGAGCAATGTAGGAACATGAAAAAGCAGCTTCTCTGGGGCAGGAGAGAAGAAAGAAAAACTTTCACACAAGAAAAAAATGTTATCTGTCAAATCATAAGTATATTAATGCATGTTAGTAGTATTAAAAAAACCCACAAGTTTTGAAAATGGACCAAATGTACAATTTCAAGATACTCTAGTGAATAAAAATGTTACTGCCAAAGTCAACAAACCTGAGCTGTTCAAACCTTGGCTTAAATCTCCAATGCATCTTTTTAAAAGGACGGTTGATTGGAGTTACCACATAGTTGGAACATGTGTGATTTTTCTCTTCTTTTGAGCACCTCACAAATTGATTTCTACTTTTGATTCTACTTAATTGCAGCTGTTAGAAGATCTGCTGATGGATGAACTATCACAGAAAAGGATATGATCTACGGCATACAGTATGGATATTTAGCTTTATAAGCCCCAATTAATGTTGAAAGAGTTATTCGCTTGGCTCTCCTGGGACAGCAAATAAAACCACAAGAAAAATCTCAATGTGAAAACAGGCTTGCTTCTGTCTGTCCAAAGTAACTTTGAGTCTGATAGTTATGCTTATCTTTGATACGTAGTACCTCTTTTCTTTCAAAATCAATAGACCTTAAATATGTATATTTTCATCTGGCTGTGGTTTGTTTTGCTTAAAAATGAGTTTAGTATACTTCAAGCATCCTAGTTGCATCCAGTTGTGCTAGTGATGGCTGTGATTGTGAAGGAACTTGAGATTCTATAACCTTCCCAGCCTCTGTTTTTTACTGAATGATCTGCTTGGGAGCTGGAGATGTGTATTTTCCTCTCTATTCAGTAGGGAACACGTGCATTTGTTCTTAGTGAGGAATCAAAGTTCACATCTCTATACTGGTTTTTGTCTTTCAACTGCAGCTGCTTTGAAACCTCTCTACATGGACATGCGGTAGAGTTCACACTCCAACAAATTTAGGGCAGCTGTAATTACTGTGTAGTTTCAGAGTAAGACATCTTATTTAAAGATTTCTTTGCTGTTAACCTCAGCCATCTTTATCCATTCATCTGGCATGGTAGACACTCGTGCATGTTTCAGTTGTGTATTTTGTTTTGGATTTAAACGTTGTTCATGTGCATGTAAATAGCAAGCCGTTAATGGATCCCAAGTGATCAGAGAGCGTGCTCTTGCCAGACTTTGGGAGGCGTAGGTAGGTAGGTGGTTCAACAGGTGTGAGAGATGTGTGACTTCACGTGGCATGCATAACTCTGTTACTATTAAGCAGAAGGCAGCAATAAACAAAGTTTAACCTGCCTGGCAATACTGCTTGAGGCAGGAACAAAGGTTCAGCCATACTGGGATCTGTCTTGACACTGTTAACACACTTCCAAGCATGGCTGTATTAGTCTGGTTGATGGTGAAGGAAGGCTGGCTTAGACCCTTCTCTGTGAAAAAAGCAAGGATACAGTCATTGCAAAAGCCTCTTCTTTCTCTAATTTTTTTTTCCCTCTCTCTCACTCATATTCCTTTTTTTTTTTTCCCCTTTTTGGGTCACACATGTCTGCAGGCCACAGAGAGTTGAGAAGCAGCCTGGGAGATGAAGAGCTTATGGAAATGAGCTCTCCTCCTCCTCATCGTGTGGACTGCTAATCCTGATTCAACAAGATTTTTAATTCTCCCTTCGTGGTTGTGCAAACAATTTGCTGATCCCTGAGTGTTGCTCCAATCCAATGCTGGAGTAACTCTCAGGTGCAGCTGCGAACAGGATTTTGGTTAAAGTCAAGTTCATAAATATTTGCCTAATAAACCAGACTCTTTAAGTGCCAAACAAAACAATCCCAGGCTAGGGGGGTGGGGTGACACAGAAGGAGGTAGAGAAAACCACCCCCAAGATTTTTAAACACTTATTTAAATACTTTTCAGTACTGCTGATATTTTATGTAACACTGGCCTTATTTATGTATTTATGTATTTTTCTTTGATGAGGGATTATTTTTCTCACTGCAGTCTTCTTTGATTGATGCAGTCTGCCTGCTCACTTTCAGATATCGTTGGCGAAGAAGCAGTGTAAGTTGGGTGACTGTATTTATAATGGGTAATACAGAATGGTTTTAAACTTTAATATTTCATACAGACATTTAGTTTTACAAGTCATTTATTTTGTGAGATGCAAGTTTCTGCCTGGACAGTGTTGATTTTGAGTAACTAGATGTTCATTTCCTACCTCTGCATATTAATATTATTTGGACTATGTGGTTTCCAAGTACCTTATCACCGATGGATTCTTTAATAGCCGTGAAGGAAATAAAACAAACTCCTTTATATCAAGATATTGGGTGTTTTTCTTGTGATGACTTTAACCAATATATTCTTCAACAAGAAAAACAGCAGCTTCTATGATATGAGACAACTCTGTTAATCATGAAAAACATTAGATACAAGGCAGAATAATTTGTAAAGTCATGAATGTTTCCCAGCTAAAGTATATACAGCTTGGGACAGATTCACTGTTGATATAAATGAGCATTCCTCCATCAACTTTAGTTCAGCTTTGCAAATTTGTACCCATTAAGAATCCTGCCCCTCCCTGATCTTTTGGTTTGATTGGTTTTTTTTTTTAATATGGAAAATAAATAGTCCAATTTTGAAAGTCAGATGCCTATGAAAGATAGAATCTTATTGAAGAGAAAAACAAGCAAATAAAAAATCCTCACTTCAAGTCCTAGAAGAGAGTTGATATTGCCTCTCTTTGGTTGCAGTATGTCTAATTGAACATCTAATTGGTTCTTCAGAAAAGAACAGACAAAACACATTTAGATTTGTCAGAGTTACTTCTTTTTGCAGGTGGATCTCAGCAGATTTAGAACCAGGGCAAATAAAATCAAATGTATAATGATGCTTATTGTAGCAATAGTTTTTGAAAAGAGTGACAGAAACATCACTGTCTGGTAGAGGATAGGTAGTGAAATGTATGTGTGAATCAAATTTGCCCAAGACTTTATTCATCAATGTTATGCCGCCAAACAGCTACACCTAGCAAAAGATTTGTTTAAGAATATTACAGGAGTGCTGGGAGACGAAAAATATACTTCCACCACTTATGCCTGGTTCATTTAAATCTTGATTATGCATGCTTAGTGTTTCCAATACTTCTGACTTTAAATTTCAAATACGCTTAGATATAGAAATAATTGTGACATGTCAGCTGTCTCAACATGGACTGGATCAGTAATGGTACTTAGCATGCATTACATTGCTTAACAGAAAACATCATTATTTTGTTAGGTCTGAAGGTATTAAATGCTCATAAATATATGTTAGTCAACAGCTCACTATCTTAATTTTTTGACTAGAGGGAATATTGTGGTTTTATTTAGAAAAAAGAAAACACTATTGATGATTAAACATTAATTGTGGTTTGACCTTGGCATTATAGGAAAAGAAAGTGAGTCTGGGACCTGATCTAGTAATTAAAAGTGTTTTTCATGGAAATCTAAGTAAAGAGAAGACAGGTTACTTCTGTCTAATTCCTACTATGACTTCTAGAAGTTGGTAAAAGCTCTGTGTTAATGTAAAGTTGAGTTTGTACTTTTTGACAGTATAAACCTGATCTGTAATGTTTTAATGGACATATGATGCTCTGAAAGTATCTTCAGCTGTATTAATCTTGGTGTTCTGTGAAATAAAATTCTGCAAAAAGGGTAAAATAAACACAATACGTAGAGCTAGTACAGCTCATGACTGCAAGTGGCAAAATGCATGATAGAATATTGTAGGAATCCTAGCATTCATATCACTCATTCGTGGTTTTTTCCAAGGAAAACATTTCTTTTTTCTTTCCAAAGGAATGTGACTGTGAGATTCACCTCTTCCATCACTAATGACCATCAGTTCTGTGGCTGATGTTGTTCTAGAGCAGGCCACAAAATACAGACCTGTTGTGCTCCTCTGTTAACTTAAACTTCTCATGTATTAATGAATAGAACAGTTCCTGCTAACTCACAAGAGCAAAATGAATAAGACCTGACCTTCCATTAATGAAACACGTCTTAATAAGTAGCATAAAATATGTGGTAAGGAGCTTGAAATTCATGGGACCATATGGAACAATGAGCACATTGTAAATATCTCTTTCAAGGTTCCTGCTTTGATTCAGGTTCTATATCTTCCTATAATCCAAATAATTGCCACATAACTTCTGTGTGAGAGAAGAAAGAGCCTCTGTGAGGACTTATCTTCACACTGCAATGACCTTCATCCAGAAAAACCTAGCAAGCTTAATTCTTCTATATGGAGGTTTGGGTTTCAGAGCTGGTGCTGTCATGTGCTGTCAAGAACTTCTGTGGAGAAGCACAGTGACCTTCACTTCTTGAACCAACACTTCTACACAAAGAGGTGGAGCTTATTGCCCCTTATATCTTGCCTTGTTGCAGGTTTTTTTTTCAGTTTGATTTCTGGCTAGTGTTCTGACCAGGTACCAGAGAACACTTCTATTGCCTCTCTTTGCCTTACAAGATTAAATGTCTACCTGGGGTTTAATAAGTTAGTGGTGAGTCAGGAGGTGACCCACCCAAGAAAACCCCCAAAATAAAAAACCCAAAACCAGGCACAAGCATCCTGATGTATTCTCTGACTTTGGAAATCAGGGCACTTACTTAACTGCTAATCATAAGCACCCACATTTGAAAATACAGGTCATAACTTGTTAAGAAAAGTGACACAAATCTTTTGCTAGAGTTATAATGTGCTAGGCAAATAGTACACCCTCAAAATTAAGCCATCTGCTTAAATAAGCACTCCATGGATTGTCTCTCTTTACACATATTTGTGCAATCCCACTAAGAGCAATGGGTTTTCATAGGTGTCATAGATCAGTATGTGGCTCTGTGAGTTCCTCAAATTTGAAAGATTTCTGTTCTGGCCAGCTTTCTGGTTAATGACAATAAAATATTTTCCTGATGTTCTGGGACATGTTAGATTTTGTTGCTATTTTTTTCTCCTTTTTTTTTTAATTTTCTGAGGAAATACATTAAAAATCAATCCACAAATAATATTCAGGTTGTGGCACCTTGGAGAGAGCTTTCACAGAACATCACATAGGAAATAGGCACACACAAAACCTGTGAAGAAAATACAGTAGGTTGTATATACACTTCTCCCACTCATTGTTTGCAATTTGCGCCATTTATGTCAGTGTTTGTAGGCAGCCCTAGAAAACAAGCTACTGCCTCACTGTGAAATGTAGTCTTGAGATTGAAACTATTAAAGAGCTCGTGACTCTACTTCCTCTCCTTGGCTTTACTTGCTTATAAAACTCTGCGTGATAGAGGGTACAATTCTACCACTGTCTGTTTAATCTATACTTTCACAGGAGTTCTATGCAAACTTCCCTGTCCATCCATGTAGAAAATCTGCCAGTCTGCTCTAGAAAATGCCTTTATCAGCTTACACAATTACACTGCTTTGCAGGCTGAATGCTACTCCAGCCCCAAGTGTGACCTATTGGTTTGTGGAGGCAATGTAAGCCAAATTCCTTCACTCCATGTCAGGCAAAATTGGGATGTGTACTTGTGTGTCCCACCTTCCAAATGAATGTCCTCTCTCTCCCTCTGCTGTTGACTAGAGAATAGTGAAAAAAAATCCCATTCAATTCTCATGATAAGAGAGTTTTTCAGTTCTGCACACCAAGTCATAATAAAATACAATGCTTAAATTCAGACAAATTTAGGTTTTCAATGGTATACATTTTAAGGGAACATTTGTTTATTTGCTTTTTGGATAGGGAAAGTAGTTATGATGTGCTGCAGTGAATTTGCCATCCTAGAAAGCTTTTTTTCTGCTTTTTTTTCCAAATATTTAATTGCAGAAAGACTTAAGTCCTGCAAAGTATCTTAGATGATCACAGTAGCACTTTCTGATTTGAAATACAAAGTCCTGATTGAGGACCATGCAACTGCTGACCTGGAGCAAGACCTCCTCTATTACCTTCTCCAGTCAATCTCTTGCTGGATGCACCCTGCCCCCATGCTAAAACAGATTTGCTTTCATTTGACACTTTTGCAAATTACAGAATTACCGCCCTAACTCACAGGCTCCTGACAGCAACTGCAAGAAGAAAAAAATTAAATCAATTGCATATGCGAGTTTTTTTATCAATCTAGCCTTGGGTGTGCAGGGATCTTATGCTCATCAAGTGTATTCAAGTATGCATTTTAGAACTTGCACTTTACAGAGATAATTTTCCTTGTTAAAGCAAGCAAAAATAATTAATATAACGTCAACATTTGGTTCACTTTCATTCTGTAGACTGCATTTTTGTTAACCCCACATTCTTAAAAGCACTTTCATTTCAATGGAAAGCGTCTACATCTGTGCAAAGACTATGAGGTCGATTCTCCATTGCTGCAGTCTTGCTACTCCCAGTGCCACTAATGGGAGTTAAGCATGTGCATCAAGGGGCTAATATTCAATTGATGGGTTGATCTCATAAATTGTTTGGTAAGTTCCTATTCCTGCACTCAGATTCTCTAGCATATCTATGTAGTGTGAAGAGGTTTTTAATTGAAAAACCTATTTCCAGTATTCAGTACTCAACTCGACATTTCAGTCTAATGCACTATGTAATGAGATTTATTTATGGAGCAGATGCTCTCTGATGGAAACTAAAAATCAGTCTTAAACTGACCTTAAGCTGGTTCATATTACAGAAGCCATTAGCTTGTATTATTATTGGTTTGCTGTGAAAAGGCTCTGGGGCATTACAAGCATTCCCCACGCTCCCCTTGTCCCTCTGTGTCTTTGACAATGTACCACCCCATTGTTTGGAAATTAAAATATGCAGCGTTCCCTGCACTGCATGCAAACAAATGAGCGTTCATGCAACCCATACAGAATAATGGTGTTGACCTTGTTAATAGAAAGACATCCTCCATCTAAGACTAACATCCTACTGCAGTTGAAAGCTGCTAAATGCCTGACTGCTTTATATATACAAGTAAGAGAATACTTTAGCCAAACTTTTTTTCTAGCGTAAACTACAGCCTGCTGAAGGGATAGTAGGCACTTCTTGTTTGCGGTAAATGCTGTGTCATGCCCATCATCACTGTGTGCATCCTGGTTTTGTACAGAAAGTGAGAAAGAAAAGCTGATAGCTATCGCTAAAAAATATACTTTGGGATGCTGTCCTGAGTGACTGCAGCACAGTCAGCACTGTGTAATCTTCCTGTTAATCCCAACAGTATCAAAGTGACTCCTGTACTCCTGTTTTAAGAAAGATCATGTTCTAGGTTCCCTCCTGGAGAGATCATGCCCTCTTGCTTGCCTGGAATGTTTTGCACTGTAACAGTCCTTCATGGACAGACAAGAGTCTGTTTGCACCAAATGTGTAGATATGAAGGATTGTGTAGAAGGATTGTGTTGCTTCCCACCTTATGCCAACAGTATCTTTTCCTCACAAGAGCAGACTGTAATCTGTGTAATAGCAACTTTCTCTCTGCTAAAAATTCTTATTTTGGTTGGAATTCAGACCAGTGTAGAGGCCTTGAGAACTTAATCGGTGCACAGGACTTTTCCTAAGGCTCTTCAAATAATGCTCGATTTTGCCCTTATTGAAGTATTGAGTGGGTTGCATATGAATCTCAGGGGAAAATGTATTGGAGTGCTCTGGCACCATTGCTCCCACTTTATGTAAACCCACTCCAGCTTGCTCCATGCTTCTGGCTCAGTGCCTAGCTTTGCAGACAAATGTCAACCTGCCAAATATTTTCCATTTGCATTCCAGCCCATTTCAGAGACCATCCAAACTAAACAAAAAAAAATGAAAGGGAAGAGGCAGTGACTTGTCGAATTTCCTTCCTCGGTCCCTTAGGAAAAAGGGTTATTACTGAGTGTTGTTGCACAGGCATCACCGTGAAGAATACATGAATGGGAGAGTGGGAAAGAGGCAGAAAAAAATGCCTTTAAATCATAAAACTGTCAGTGAGCTTAAAAACATAGAGCAACATTTCAGTCTCAAAGCTGATCATGTAGGAACTGTTGTACAAGTTATGGTTTCTGAGGGACTTATTCAAAGGGTCTACTTTTTTCATCCTGTATTCATCAGGTAGCAGGCACTGTTTCTGGTGGACGAAGTAATAGATTTATAAGAAAGTTTGTTTCTTAGTACATGAACATATAGAAATGTGTGGAGTATTAATCCATGAATATTAAAAAGGGGTTTAAAACACTGCTATGAGTATCATAAGCTAATAGTTGTGGTGTTCCTGTATGAAAGAGGCTCTTTAAAGGGTAATTCTCAGGAGAAACTAATTCACATGCTCTGGATAGTCCTCTTGAGCAGCTCAGCTGACTAGATAAGGAATCGAAGAAGACCAGTTTCCTAACTTAGATAGCTGAGTTTACCACTGGGGAAATGAGCTTAAGAGCCTTACTCATCTTTTCAGTAGAAGAAGGAATCAATTTTACTGCAGGTCCGTGGCTGCATATATTATGTCTGACAACTGAATGGAAAGGAGAGACATTTGTCAGGGTTTGGAGCTGGCACAGGGCATCATGCTGTATATCTCTGAATCAGACAAAGTAGAGAACTGGACAGCTGTGGGGGAGAACCACCAATACATGCTGTAGTTGCTTTCATGGCTGGGACTTTGATGAGAAATGGAGTCGCTGACTCTTACAATGACCTTGAGCACCTTGCCTGCATGCATGGGGAGCTGGTGCTTGTGTGGAGGTCAGTGGATCTTGCACTATCATGTGAAGGTAACTTACCTCATCTCCCTGTAATATATCCCATTTGCACCTGCTTTGTAAACACCGGTTCTACCTAGACCTCTTTTGTTGTTGAGCTGACGTGGTAGGGATCCAGTTCAAGTCCCTCTATATTTCTGAACACAGAGTGATAGCCAGAAAAGAAACCTATCGGTTGATTAAGTGAACTCTTGTCAGTCCCTTTTAGTACACTGTCTGAAAAGTCTCAAAACATTTTCATCTAAAAGGAAACAGCATGACTCTACTTCATAAACAGGCAACCATGGGCTTGTGCAAGCTTATCGGTTACCTTCCACCCATGTGAAGCTACTCTCTGTCTGTCACTGCCCTTTTTCAAACTTTACTCTGATGATTAAAATATTAGCATCAGGAACAGACTTCACAACCTCAGACCACTGCAAGTAAAGGTGATTATGTTCTAAACTGACATCACAGAATCTGGACAAAAGCCACATGCCAACAATTAAACAAAATATCTTCTCGCTTAAAAGCACTATAGCACATGCATAATTAGATAATTAAGCTACGAAATAAGTAATTATTAATATAAGAGTGAGAGGGTAAAAGAAAAAAAGTGTTAAAAGGGACACAGACACATTGTTTTCCTCTGCGATTATTACTACATAGTTCCACCAGAAACTCACCAGTTTTATTTGTGCTTTTCACTCAGGACTGTCTATTGAATGGTTTGCTAATTACACAGGTTTGCTCATTACTGGAAATGCTAATGTCTGTTAGCTGTCATCTTTCTGGGTGATGAACAGTCCTCTTTGTCCACCCTTGCTACAGATTTTTTTTCTTCCATAAGGGTGGTTGAGAGCAAAGAGGTGCCTGGCTGTCACAGCCGGGGCTGGGCCTCAAGAGTTGGCTATTCAGATCTTGCTCCTCCCTAGGCTCCCTGTGTGGTCTTTGGCAGGTGACCTGAGGCCATTCATGCAAGGGGCTCTTAAGTCCCAGCAGAACCCCCCTTCGAGCCCCTGCCTGCCTGCAACCTCTCTAATGCTCCTCATGTCCAAACAGGGAGGTCTCCCAGTGCCTCCAGCTCTGCTGCTGGGCATGATACCAAGGACATTCTCTGGGTAGCTCAGCACCTAATTCATGCCTTGCTGGCTGGGGATCTCCAGATGAGGTATTATCTCACCTGTGTGTGGTCCCCTTAGGAGCTCAGTCTGCCAGGTGATCTCAAAGCATGCACAGCCACCGGAGGAGCAGTGCCATGCTTTTGCTGTGAACCTGCAGCTTGGGATTGAGAGACCTCAGATGAGTTTTCTGCTTTGCCTGGGAGCCTTTGAACCCACTTCTCCAAAAACAGGGGAAAGGAGGTGAGGGAGGGATTCTCTCCTCATCTTTGCTCGGGAAGCTGTTCCGTTTTGCAACAAATAATTACAGATTCATTAGACAGCGATAAGAAGATAGCAAGACCGAGCATGACTCTTCTACTGGTTTCGGGCCCTCACCTGGAAGGGGAGGGGGCAAACCTGTGCTGTCATCCCTGCTCTAATGAGTATTTAAGAATTTATCAAATAGCTGTTTAATCTAAACCGCATAAACATTCATTGCAACAAGAGACTGGATCTCAGATCTCCTCACTTCCAGGTGAGTACCCTAACCAGTGGGATAGAGATTCATGCCCGGTCTTGCTTTTTCTTTTTGGCCAAATTAATCTCTACGTGCTTCTTGCAAAGTGAAACTGATTTGAAAGAAGGGACTGAAAGCTGGTGGTCAGACCTCCTCCAAAGGCAGGAGTATCTCTCATCTCCAGTGTGGGTGCTGTGACCCTGCCTTGCACAGGGATGTGTAGGCAGGGGAAGGAAATAGCATGGGGAATCCCTAACCTCTCCCTCTGCCCCCTGAAGGAAAGGTGTTTAATCTCAGGGGAAAGGCTGACTTTGGCTCAAATCGAGCCTTGGAAAGCCCTGCAGAGGGTGGATTTGCTCTCCTAGCAGTGGGATCATAGGTGGGGTCATCTTACGAAGGCTATATCACAGCATCAAGAAAAGCACTCTTCTATTACCAGATGCTGCAGAGCTGATTTTTCCTTGCACAGGCATCTTTTCATGTCCTTGTGCCTCAGTTTCTGTCGAATACATTTCTCCCACAGCTTGTTTATTTTTACAGCTGCCCTTCTTACTGTGAATATGTACAACTCTCAGCAGTGCAAAATTTTCATTTCAATCAAAGCTTTCTAGGTATTTTCAGACTTGATAGCAATAATTAGTAGAAAGGAAGCTTTTCATCAGAGCAAAATTCTTAGAAATTCTAGAAATAGAGTACAGAGGGCATGCTTGGGCATTTTGTTTCAATGCGGGGTAATACTCAGGCTTGAGCTAGATTTAGCAAAACAAAGTGAAGATTTCTTTTTTGAGCCATAATCACCAGCCTGAGACTGTGAGCCTAAATTATCTTCTTACAGTACTTATTTTAATTTGGCCTAAATGAATTGATTCTATGGTAAACAGATGCATATGGAGACATAGGTTCCTCTTAATAACATAGGGTACTAAAATATTATGGCAAAATGTTTATCTGGGTAGTGAGATCATGCACTTGCCTAGATTCATTCACTTGAGTACTGAAGGTTTTCTCAAATATACCCTAGTGCATATCTGGCAAGATCTCAAAACATTCTCAACGCAAATTTTCTTTGGTCAATAAATACCAGAACAGAAGTGTCCTAGAGGAGAAGATTTATGATATGAGAAGTACAAACACATCCATAAATCAGGACAGGAATGCTTTCAGGTAGCACACTCGGCATTTATGTAAATCACAGTAAAGGCAAAAATACACTTATAGGACTTTTAACCAATAACTTACCTTTCAGTAGCTCACATTAACTAAATAAAATGCCAGAATTTGCTTAGAAAACACATGGACATGGTCTCAGCTACCTTGACTCTATTGTTTCATCTGTAGATAATATATTTTCTTCTCCCTTAATTTTATTGAGTTAGTGAATTAGATGCTTTAGATTTAATAATTAAAATATCAAGACGTTTACAAGCTATTGCCATCTTAATTTATCACAAGCCTACATTTTCTACAAAGGACACTAAAGTATTAATATTGACAGCAAGTTTTCTTTTTTACCTTTTCTTTTTCCCCTGGACTGCCTTAGCTCTCCCAGTCTAGCATGGGTTTTGAAGGCAGTACAGTCCGCACGACCAGAAGGTGTGTGTACGAAGCAGGTAAATGCCAAAGTCATGGCAAACAGAAGGAATTATGTTTAAGGTGCAGTCGCTTAGTGCTGCAGGGGAAACAAGGCAACACACAAGGGGTGAAACAATCAGACTGTCTGTGATGGAAAACAAGGCACAATAACACCAAGTAAAGCTCAGCAGCCCATCAGGACATAAGGGATATTAAAGCCTGTGTGCATATTAATGCAGTGCACATACAGGCAAAAGGACCAGATAACTGGCTTTGCAGTTGCAGCATCTCTCACACTCCCCTAATTCTTGTGTTATCATCATGTGATACATGGTTTTGAAGCAGAACAGTTACATGGCAACTCTATATTTTACTGCTTGTGGGTAAGTTTCTTGTCCTGTCAGAATCAAGTAACTTTCTTTTTGCTACCAACGTATGGTCTAATGTATATATCATGTCAGTGCTGCACCAGCTTGACATATGCATTAGATGCACTGACAATAAACAGGAAGTAATCCAAAGTTATAAGACAGGAAAAATATGAAGAAATCTGTAAGTTCTTATACAGCAAAGCTATCAGCATCTCAAAAATTTTTATTCTTGTTGCTTCCTGATGTTGAGGATTATAAATATACATATCAAAAAACTTTGTTTTCATAATGTGTAAAAGCAGGAATAGCTACAGATCTCTGTACTGAAAAAAGTAAGGGCCTAGGTGAATTCTCATTTGACTGAAGTTGGTGTCAAAACACCCATTGGCTCCTCTAAATCTGTCCCCAGTTAAAGTTATAGTAACTTTACCAGCTTCGGAAAAGGAGAGGAATCACTTTTACTGTATCTCTACAAATTCACGTTTATCCTGTCTTGTTGGCTTCCATACTCTCCCCACCTGGTAACTTTACACAGTTGCAAACTATATTAAAACTCTAAAACTCTATATAAACCTATAACTCTTTTATCTGTAATCGACTATTTTTCTCTTCTTTCAGACCTCTATGTAACTGTATAATTTTAAATAATAGTCACTGGAAGGTGTTCCAGCCCTGTAAATATCCAGGTACTTGAAGATTGCCCTCTATCCTCCTCTAAAATTAAGGAAATAGTTTTTAAGTTGGTAAGAGCTGGTCCTGGGAAGCATTTGCAAGAGTCCTTGTGACAAGGTAAGGGTGAATAAGTCTTATGGCATTTGAGGGAAGAAAGAAAAGATGAGGAAAAACAATAATATTCAGGCAAATAAAAGGTAGAAGATTTGGCTGTCCCTGTAGGCAATTTGTGTGGCCTGTCACCACAAGATCTTTCAAAAGATAGTTTAAAGAAAGAGAATGGGAAAACTTTAGACTCTTATTCAGGAACACTAAAATTAAGAGAGATTACTGCTCTATACCTTGTTGAGGGCAGAAAGATGTTTTTATGAGGACAGACATCTTTTGACAACACCATTATTCAATCGTGCCAAATCTTGTACCACTTTTAGACAGGCAAAGAGATTTTTTTAACATAAATTCACTTTATTAGGGTCTTGACACCTAGTGAATCTTGAATGAGTACAACAGTAAAACAGGATAAGACAAAGTAAACAAATATCTTAGAAGTGAAGAAACATAGTGCATTTTTTCTAAAGTCCTAAATAACTATATTCCCCTACATTACCCCAAATTCCTTCAAAAAATATTATTGAAACCAGATTTTCCTGGTATGAAGTTCTGAGTTTTGGTAGTTCACTGGATGCTCTATTGAAGACTCATATATTACATTGAAAATTACCCTTTTTGTGTGTAGAAAAGGTGTGGGAGTACATTTTGTACTTGTTTCATTGAGATCCACATTGGAAGACAGTCATGTTCTGCCAGCACTCCATGTGAATTATGTCAGATTTTAATTTCTGTACAGGGACTATTTTTTTCCGCTGGTAATGCCTACTTCATTTTTCGTGGTGGGGTAAGTAATCACATAGACCTTGTTTAATTTGTGATCTACTGTATCAGCATGTAGGATATTTTCCATATGGGCACCTTTATTGAAGGACCTTTTTCCTCCTTGGAACCACTGAAACCTGTCTCTTACCGTTCACACCATATCTGTAAGAGAGACGAGGTTACGGGGTATGGAAAGATCTTCTGAAGCCTGTAATGATGGTCGTGAATTTGAGGCAGTAGCCCAGTCAAAAACATAAGAATATTAAATCAGAGTAAAACTTCTTTCCACCCCAACATTGCTCACGGCTGAACGGAGTAGCTTTCCCAAGAAGAATACCTTGCATGATCCTTGATACCTGGAATGGCTGTGGAAACATAACGGGGTAGGGCAATTATTAGTACACTCCCTAATGCTATGATGGGACCCACCATTTACAGGTGAATTTGAGTGTTAATTTGAGAGAGGTTAAATCAGTGTCCCCTTATCTGAAGTTTGTCAGATCATCATGCGCTGGAAATTTCAGTGACTTTAAGTACTCATAACATTCTTGATATCAGTGTTTTACCACAGTGGACTACTTGAAAAAAAAAAAAATGCCAAACTCCTTCAAATTCTACTGAACTTGTGGAGAAGAGAGCTGAGTGGGTAATAATGCTTTGGGTTACTTTTGAGTTAAGGCATGGTATGATTCTTATTATAGTTAGACCAGGGTAAAGTGGTTCAAGTAAATTATCTTGTTTCCAGCTTTGCAAGCTCTTGGAAATATTTCTGCCTTTTTTTTCTTTTCCTCTTTCACTAAAGTTAGTTTTTTTTAAAAAAATAGAAAAACTGTGCTCCTGGCTGGAGACACTTTCATGCCAACTTTCACCCTGGAGCAGATTTTTCATGCCTGAGTTATAAAGACCTCAGAAAAATAGGTGGTGATACTTAAGGTAAACATCAGAGGACCTGGAACCACAGTTTTGAAAAGGGTGTTGTGAGCCTGACAGGACAAAACAGTAATCAGACAAAAGCCTCTCCTCATAGCTGTTCATCTTAACGGGGCAGTGGTGTCTTGTGGTGGATTGGGTATAGACACAGGAGACAGAACACCTCACTTCTGTTCATGTTTCAGTTGCCGAGTGACCTTTAGCAAAATGTTTTACCTGTAAAGGAGAACCACATATATACATTTTTGCAAAGATACTTGGACAAAAAGTGCTATGTAGTTTTTTAAATATTGGCATGCATTGGCGTGCAGGTTTACTCCCCGGTCCTGTTCCTTTCTCAGACTTTTATACTTATTAATTGCTTGCAAAAGCATAGAACATTTTTGGTTTTCCTGTGCATTCCTCCTCCTCTCTGCTTTTCTTAGCTCTCATAAACTTTCTAAAAATATGCTGACAGTGTAAGTCACCTTGGTTATAATTCCAGAGATGATACTACTTAGGAAGTAATCGTATAAAAACACAAGGTGCATTCTGGATATTCTGAGTCTGGTGATGGTAGGGAATTTTTGGAAAGGACTTCTCTATCACTTGGATCCTTTATTTTTCACCACTGACACCTGAAGGAGACACAGAGTGGTTAATGCAGATGGCATCTGCTGTATGACCAGAACATTAACTGTTATGCCCATCCTTGGAAAGATTTTTCAGAAAAACAATATTTTAATTTCTAATAATCCCTGTGGAAAATCAAGAACACATGAAAAAAAATTAAACTGAAAGCAATAGGGTTTGTACAGCTACACTTCTTTACCAGGGGACTGGAATATTACATAAGGATACTACAAAAGAGACATTGAATGAAAACTCTTAACCTGTAAGGGTATTTTCTTCACTTTTCCTTCTGTTTATATACTGTCACATCTGTTTAAATGTTGCAGAGAAACAATGCATTCATATGTTCTTTTTTTTCTTGTAAGAAAACAAACCTGAAGAATTAAAAGACTCTTGGCCTTGGTTCTTATTTTATAAAATGGTCCTGTTATACACCCACTTGAATAACCGATGCGCTCATTTTAGAAGACTGCATGAGAGATTCAGCCCTTAAGAGTAAAAGAAAGGAGAGATGTATCCACATCTGCTCTGCCTCATTCACAACTATTAAGGACGGTAATAGCAGCTGATTTATTGTAAACGTCAGTCTGTAGCTTATTAATGCTAAATTAAATTTTCTTTCCTTTGCTTATTTTTCACCCCAAAGAGAGAGATGAAGTTAGATGATTCAATGATTCACACTGATAGTTTGTAACAAAATTAAAGGAAAATGAATCAAATTGCATGGATTAAGCAAAATACATTTAATGTCATTCAGAGCACAAAGAATAAGATGAAAAAAAGTACATTTAGTTAAGTAAACTAATTAACCATTTCCTGAGTATACTTACTTAATGAGAAATTTTTCACGTGAAACAATTGGCTTCTCTGTAATTAACAAGAATACTCAGAGTGCTCTTAGTGTGTAGGTTAACCAGCAGATTTGTTACTTCTTCTTCCCCTGCGTATGTTGTTCTTTCTCACTGAGGAAATTCAAACAGATATATGTGTATATTTTATGACTCTCTTACTGTTTATTTTGCTAAAACACAACTATACAGTGAAAATATTTCATTTCTTTTCTTTCATCAACCGATGCAGACGTAACAAGGTATTGGAATATTATGACTAATTCCAACAAGGTTCCTAATGTTTTAGCGGCATGATGAGATGTTGTAAGACGCAATAATTTAGGTGAAAATGAAATGGTATTTGGAGATCAGTGCAACCTTGGTATCATTTATAATTTGGTACTTTTTGAATGTGGTGGGTTACCTTGTCTGGATGCCAGGTGCTCACCAAGACATCCTATCATACCCTTTCTCAGCAGGACAATGGAAGGGAAAAATAAGATGGAATAAAATCTCATGGGTCAAGATAAAGACAGTTTAACAAAGAAAAAGCAAAGGCCACATGCATGATCAAAGGAAAGAAATATTTATTTTCTGCTTCCTATCAGCAGATGTTACCCATCCGGTTCCCGGGAAGCAAGGCTTTAGTATGCATAATGGTTGCTCTGGAAGTCAAATGTGGCAAAATAACAAATCTCCTCTTTTATTTCAGATTTTATGGCTGAGCAGATGTCATGTGGTATGGAATATCCCTTCAGACACTCTGGGTTGGCTGCCCTGGCTTTGTCCCCTTCCAATATCTAGCCCACATCCAGCCCACTGGTGTGAGGGGAATGTTGGAGAGAAAGTCTTGCTGCTGTGCAAGAATTGCTCAGCGGGAGCGAAAACACTGAAGTGTTATCAACACCTTTCTAGCCACCAATACAAAGCACAACACCATGAAGACTGCTATGCGGAAATTAAACTACATCTCAGCCAGACCTAATACATTGAAGTAATTACTCCTCAACTTTGTACCACTGGTTTTCGAAGGAAATTTTATTTTCAAATATACATTCCCTTTCCTGCATATGCAAGTCTGGTAATACAACTTTTCCTGCTATCTAGAGAGGGATGATGAGGGCAGGGAAGTAGTGCCAATAGTTTAGAATTGTGCAACATCAGAGCTAGCTGAAATCTTAACCTCAAACTTTGCAAGTTCTTTTGTAAAACTGGAACCTCATGTTTGTAATGACAGAGATCAGCAGAAGATATTCCCATGTTGTTCTTAGCTCAAATAGCTATCTTTATATTTCCAAGTTTAAGCTTACTCAAACCTACCTCTCTCTACATAATTTTTGCCACAATCTTTTTGCATACAGAATTCTTCAAATCACAGTATGGATGAGATGGATTAATCTTTAAATTTATTTTCAGTCACAGACCTATGAAGCATTTTTGAGTGCATGAAAAAGAACTTCTATCATTAGCCATACAGGATTTTAGCTGATTAAGCCAGGATATTTCTTCTAATCACAGATTTCTTTCATATTGTCTCTTATTGGCTTGACTGTGCCTTGCAAATCCAATGAACAGGGGCAGTTCTCCATTTTTTACTTTTCCAGAGCTCTTTCTCCAACTTCTATGACATTTTGATGTCTGAAATGTTATCCTGTCAACATTTTTAAATCGACACGATGTTAACTTTATTCAAATTCACTGCGTTCATTGGGCTTCCATCAGGGGTGAAGTAGGCCCATGCACTTAAATAAAGGCTTGTATTAGTAAATTCTTACGAACAAATTGCAATTACATCTTGCACTACCAGGCAGTATTATGCAGCTGCCATTGCATGTATACAAGGATGACATGAAACCCATACCTATTCAACTTTGGTAGTTATTCTGAAATTCATGAAAAGTGGGTAACTTGGAGGAATTATTGAAAAACAAATGAATTATTTAGGAACATTTGTGTCTTATTCAATCTGAATACCTACTGGACTGTTGACACAAAACCTTCTTTTTTTATATGCATCCAACAAATCCAAATTTTTCCCCTCCCCCACGAAGTGCAGTCAGGTCATTTATCATTGAGAGTGTCTTAAGTACAGATTTGTTAAATTAATTAACTGCGTTGAGAATGCATATTATTTCTGTTCATGTAGTGCAATGATCCTAAAAAAAATCCAGTCATACTGGGTCAGTCTAGAGGCTCATCCAACACAATAATCTTTCTCAAACAGTTGATGTAACTTCAAGAACCTACCAGGAGAAAAACATACCGTGGTAAATTTCTATGATCTTCCACTGTCATTCTCTTCAAGCATCCTCTTACATTCAGCTTAAAGGACTTGAATCTGATGTGTTTGCCTGTTTAGTAAACTGCAGATCTTTTTTCCGTCTCAGAAACCTGTGTAAATACTCCTCAACATTCTCCTTTGGCAAGGAGCTACACTGGGCTGTTGTCTACTGTATAAATACCTTCTTTCATTTGTTTAGAGTCTGGTTTCTTTAAAGGCCTTTATTCCTCGAATTGGAAGATCACAAGGAATAGCTAGGACTTACCCACCCTCTGTAGGCCACTTGGGATTTTGTAGACTTCTACCACATCCTTCCTATATTGCCTCTATTTTTCTAGGCAAAATAGTCCTAGTCCTCACCTCCTCAGTCATTCCTGTAGAGGAGCTGTTTCATGCTGAGGTGCTTCTGACCTGTGTCTGAATCTTTTCCCATTCTAACAAATTGTTTTTATGAGATGGGACCTGAACGCTATAGAATTATGGAATGGGCTAATTCTGGATTTCTACTGTGGTATGATAAGTTTGGGGGTTTTTTTTGTTCTCCACTCTAGGATTCTGGACATTTACTTTTGTGATGACCACTGAGATGATATTTTTCATGGAACTGTCTTTAATATTTTAAAGATAAACTTTCTCCGCTGATTTACAATGGTCTGAATGTAAGTCAGTTTTCCCCAATGTGCTTCCCTTTATATGTATCTACATACATCACATTTTATCACCCCAGAATTTACTCCATGTCATCTATGAATGCATTGAGCAGTGTTGTTTTCTGTGACATTTCACAGGTGGTCTTCATTGCAAGAACAGACAATTTACTCCAAACTTCTGCATCATATCTGCTTCAATATGTAGTCCAAATACTTTTGGTGGTTCTGGACTATTGAGTAGTCAAAGGGAAATAAGCTTAACACCCATAAACTCCCAGTGGGAGTTTGATTTATATTGGAAGATTTTTTAGGGGATTCTTAAATGAAACAAATAAACTCAAAGCCACGGATTCAGACTATTTTGATAGGGAATATGTTGTAAATTTTCAGTAAGGTTTTTGGCCTTTGCATCTGCTAAGCAACCAAAAAATTTTTAACAAGCTCAACTCCCACGTAGGCACTTAAATAAAGAGCAGATTTTCATAGGTATTAAGTTCTCTGTAGTTTCTGATGATTATGTTCTGGACCAGTTTTTCAAATAAATTTGACATCTTTTAACAATCCTACATCAGTTTATTAATAAAATAAAAATGGTACGTATAAAGCCTGTTATACTTTGTGGATGTTATCTCCTCAGAATTTTGCCCTTAATATGTGTTTGAGATATGCAGACTAGTGTTTTAATTGGTATCAAAAGGAAAATACAGTCACTCTGAAAAATATGTTTGGGAAGTCCCTATTTCTTTTAATAATTTTAAGATTAAAATAACTCATTTCACAGAGATAGTGGCCTTGTGTCTGTTTGACTCTCTATAAAATACTTAACAGTATCCTGAGTGCTAAAATGATTTGATTAACTATACAGTGTAAACAAACTGGTAAGTTCTCAAATAGTCCAAACTCAGACAGGTAACTCAAAAATGAAGATCTTCTTTTCTGTCTTCTCCTTCCTCCTCCCCCCCTTAAGCGTAGTAAGGAATTCTGATATTACAAGTTATTAAAAAAATTATTTCAAAAGACAAGTACTGCTCCGGGCTGCAGAGGCTACATCCCTAGGATGTTTTGTGACATTTTTGTTGTTAGTTTTATGAGCTTTGTTGTTTTATTTAACAAATAAATAAGTAAGCATTGTTCATTAAAAATTTTTGCAGTTAGAATTGGTTTGACATTTTTGCTTAGCAGGTAGAACAAGATCTGGCTTAATCTTACTGTTTTCTACTTCCTTTACTGAGTAAAATCTCTACCCATAATCACACAGACCTTATGCGTTTCCCAACAAAATGGCAAATTGAATCATATGATACAAAAACTCAATAAAACTATGAAGTCATGGATGTACCATGGTCCATTTGGGTTGCAGGAAATTTTGTCTGAATTTCTGGCTTACTAGAGGCTTAAAAGCCTGAGAAAAAGACCATACCTGCATACATTTGTTAACTAATGTAGTAATGTTAATTTGTACAACGTGTTCTGATACATTGCTGCTGGTAGAAACGTGGAAGGGAAACTCATTATTAAGAAAATAAGAGTGTTCTTCCTCCCATTGTCATTTTCTGTGCTGGATAAAACTATTTTGAATACAATGCTACTAGACTACCAGACACATTTTTCTCTGGAAAGCAGGAAAGAAAATACCGTTCTACCTTGTATTTTCCTTCTTTTTCCTATAGCTCTGTAGATATCTTCCTGGTTGTAGTATCACATTCATGTCTGAAGTAACAAAGATCATTCTTTGAGTAACAACAGCGGATCTGTGTCCACCTAGACAAAGGTCCATAGTCTGGCCAGAAGAAATTGTTAGGCTTACTTTCTAGTTATGCAAAGGAAATGGATCCTGTATGGCTATAGGAAAAGTGAATATTACCTGTGTTTACTAAAGTGACAGATGTGAACAAAACGAACAACGATTCTTTATAATTTAAATTTTGCTGGCTCCATTTTAGAGGTAAATATGTATAAAGAATGGGTACATTTTCAGAAAGCACACCAATTCAATATTCTTCATTCAAGGTATATGAGGTTTGCTTCATCACATAGTTTAGAGAGTTCCTGAAGTTATTACCAACAATAACCAACCACTATGAACAGTACAATTTTGCTTACAGAAGTAGAGCTGGGGATGAGGGAGCAAGGGAGGAGCAGGCTGCACCCCTATAGCTAATGCCTGTGCTAGCTGCTTCAGAGATCTGTTCTGCATCCATAGCACCATTGCTGCTCCAGCACTCATTTTTCATCTGCTTTGAATCCACAGTTGTCAGTGCAGCCTTCAATATGTTCTGTTTAAATTCTCACCAAATCTCCATGGGTTCCTCTGTCTCTTCACACTAAGAGAGATGAGAAAGAGAAAGCAGCAAAGTGGTTAGAAACTTCTGCCAAACACAGATGGTATTCTGATTGCTCTTTCAGCCTACCTGTGTCTGTCTGTGGAGCTGTGGATGTTGTGGACACGTACATGAAGAAATTCCAATGCACTGAGAACATTCACCAAAAGAGAATTTCCGTTTGAGTTTTAATATTCACCGCATCAGAGAGCCTTGGGAAACAAGTATGGCTATTTAGTACTTATATCTGTAAAATGTGCTTGTACATGATTGTGTTTATAAGAAGACAGAAACGTATAAGAAGAATAGGAAGATTCCAAAGTTACGCAGTAGTCTTATTTTATAAAGTACTGACAAAAGTGCTTGCCTGTATAGTGGAGGCAATCTGTGAAAGTACAAAAATCTGTAGAAAGAACCCCACACTGGCTTTGCCTTATGGCATCTTAGCATGCTCACCTATTTGTCCCTCTCCTTCTCTGGGTAAAGGCACAGTATGGAATGGGATCTCATTACAACAGTTTAACAAGTCAGTGCCTGTCAGCTGACTTGCTGTAACCAACTGTGTATGCTCTCTTCACCTGCCCCATTTGTGAGATAAAATGCATTAGTTTAAATTCTCATGCAGCGGATTTCCTTCTGAGCCAGATCTCTAAATAGTTTTTGGCATACCTGGCGCAGTGAGGTGGTATCCTTTTCTCAGTACAGAAAGTATCCAGTGCAGCAGAGGAAAGGAAGACCTTCCTCTTTGCACAGAAATGAATCAACCTACCAACAGTGCACTTAAAACATTGAGGAACAATCTTTGCTCAACTCCTATAGGTAATCATAGTGCAGAGTGAAGCATAAGATTTGATTATCCTCCTTATCTTAGCTCAGATAGCTTTGAGTGTTGCTAGTTGTCATGAAACATACAGCCTTTTAAAATATCCAGTTATGGTATTTGACTTACTGAAACTATTCTGGCATTAAATTGCACAGTATGCCAATGCACTGTGTCAATTCAAGTACTTTTTTTTTGGTTTCTATGTATATTACCTTTAATTCAAATGAAGGAGTTTTGGATCTGTTACCTATTCTTTCTCATTATTCAGTGAGTTAAACCATGAAAGAAAGAAAAGGGCTAGTTTTCACTAACAACTTTCACACATTTTTATTTTTTAAACATGCCCATTCTAGTTACTCTCTTTTTGAGGCAAAATTCTGAAGGAGTAGCAGTGGGTTTTGGAGTCTTGCTAGCTATTTCTCAATGCACATCTTAAATAAGAATGTTCTGAAATATCTGTGCTGGACCTGACTATAAAACCAATGTAAGTGATACCAAGAGGCACATGTTATGGTAGTATGTAAAGGCATAGGAGTTCTTACAGTTTCCTTTCCCTTTTGTCAGTGAGGATCATACCAGAATAAAAGGATAACAAACTAAGTTCTTTTCTGTACCTCTGTTGTGGCTTACATTTTTCTGTTACACTAATTAGCAGACCAATTATTCAGGCTGACTTTAGACTTCTGCTGGGGAAGTAACGCAGATGTAAAAAAGTGAATGAAAGTTTTAGATCACTGAGTACTACAAAACTTCTTGTTCCTTCTCCTTCTGTTCCTACCTCCTTTCAGAATTGCACGTTTCTTTATGACAGGGAGGTCTATGACCTCATGTGTCCATGTTTTCACATACCTTTTATTCATGGATTCTTTTCTTTATTTTTTTTTCTCAATTGAGAGCTTTACAGGATGGTTGTCACAGCTGCAGTTCTTGCTTGGCAGCATTTAAATGCGTGCTAAACAAAAGTCTTGCCCATCTCCAATATAGGCGAGTTAGTTGATAAATAGTATTATATCACCCAAGGGTGTGATTATACTTTGAGATAACACCACCCGTAGGATGGATGAAGGCCCTTTGATTTTGGCCCCGTGTCTAATCATGCGTTTTAACTCTTTCCAAGCCCTGAGTTTCTGCTGATCTCAGCAATTCTGTACGTGTTTCAACTGATATGGTTACTGATATACCTGATAATGTAGCTGGCATCAATGAAGGAAACCATTTGGTCGGGCTAGACAGAGCTTCACCGAGACTGCAGTTATCATTCAGTTAATATGCTAGATTATTGGCAAACTTTTCAACTGCCTCCTTCTGTTGTTTTCTGCAAAGCATTAATGTGGCTGAGAGCCACAGTGATCCCATCCGACAGTTTTGGTTCTTGCTAACCTTAACGCTCTTGGTTTCACCTGGGTGTGTTCTCATCTCTTTTCCTTTCTCCTTTGTGCCTCACAGCAGGAGACTTGTAATATTCCCAGTACTCAGGTTCTGTTATCTTCTCATTTTTCTGAGGGAATTTTCAAAAATCCCTAGTATTGTTCTTCAGCACTTCCTGGAAAGTTGCAGGTGCTTTGGTAAGTGGGCAAGTCTCTATTCTAGCCACTGTTTTTACTTGTTTCAGTTTAGGTAGTGAAAAGTTATTTTTTTATAAGAATGAGAGGACTGAACAAAAATGTACCGTTGATTCACAATGTAGTATGGTAAAACTTGCACTTGCAATTTTTGTGCTTCCCATCTATGCTAAAATACACTTACGTAAGACTGACAGAAGAAAATTTCTTAATGTAAATTACATTTGCATTGGCTTTAAGTCGACTTTATACTGTCAGAAAAGAGAGGAATAAATCCCAAAGCCTTTACAAACACAAATACTTCCAGAAAGTAACTAGTCCTGATTTCCTTGTGTTTACACTACTATAAATAAGGAATAAGTTCATTAAAGATGTTGGGAATATTTTCATTTATACTATAGCCTTATTATACTGCTCTGAAGCACTGTATATTTATTCTACCACTGCAGTATGAGAGAGGCCATAGTTTAATGTTCAAACCCCTACATGGGTACAAGTGAGAGGAGATTGAAGCATGCTGTAACTATATTCAGAAGTTATTGTCTGCAGAACTGGACTCTTTGATCATAAAAGAAGAGAACATGTGTTCCTGGAGTTATGTCTAACTGTATCTTTATATAATATTCACTACTAAATAAGCCAAAGAAACTACAAAATCTTTAACTAAAACATAGACCTGTCACTTTTAGCACTCATCCATTTTCTTAGTAAACTTTGGGCTCCCAAAATAATAGTTGTTGATGCTTACATGCTTTTACATGTAAAAAAATACCCCACTTTCAGAAGCGTTCTGGTTGCAACACATTCTGGTTGCATAATATGAATACCTAAAAGTCTGACTGCTCAAAAAGGGCTAATTTTCTAGGTATGGGGGGAAGAATTTCTTAGAGATGTTCCCACAGATATCTAAAAAGGAAGGAAGTTGTGATTCCTTTACCCCATTTGCTTTCAGTGAATGCTGCAGAAAAGACATTTACTGGCTGGGAACAAAGTGTAGGTTTAGGATGTAAAGAAATCCTGGACGGCATTCACAGAGAATGAAATATTATTTATAAAAGTGTCATTATTACATCTTAATTATTTATGTTAAAAATGAATAATATATTTTCTGAGTGCTTGCTAATTATTAAATGACAGAAGTAACTCTACATTTCAATCAACTTCCCTTTCTTGGCAACAGCTTCAAATGAAAAAACCAAACAAAATATCAGCACATTGCCTTAGACTTCTGAGAGCTCTAGTTTTTCATAATGGCCTGTTGAGGAGAGACTATCAAACAGGAAAATGAAAATTACAAGTTGTTTTGGACCACATAGGCATTCCGGGGCACTGGGTCTTTTAGGGTGAACACACTGCTAACTGCTCTTTTTATTTTCAGTAACTGCAAATATGGCAAGTTACTTATATAGGCAACAGTAACGTTCCTCTTTACACCAGCATCATTTCACACACACACACAAATATATGTCCCATCCTAAAGATCTTGTATTCAGAAACAATGTTTCCACTGTTACACCAACATTATAAGTTTTGGTCAGTCAGTGCTTGCCACTAACACCTTCAATATAATAAGAAATATCAATATTGCACCTAGGAGGGAATGAAAAATATCGGAACTAAATGTTTCAATAAATGTAACATTTTCATCATTTGAACAGGAAAAAGAAAAACCTGCCTTCTAAGCTTCATTACTATGAATTCTTAGACAGCTCCTGACTTCAGAGAAAGGAGGTTTATTGTACAGTGAACCGTATCCTCCAGTATCCCCTGATTAAAAAAAATCCTAAATTTCCATGATCAGCATAACTCTGGGAATGATTCTTTATGAAAACAATGTGGCAAATACTGGCAGTTTTTCTTTTTTGGAGAAGTTTGACAACGTGCAAATTGTTATTTTTTTTTTTTACCAGTGAGAGAAGTTTGTTTCTTTCCTCCATAGATGGAAAAGTGAGGCCTCCTGGACGTGGAGCGTAACTGTCAAAACCTTACTAAAGTTCCTGTTTATCAGGTTCTGCAGACTGCAAGGAAAGGTGCACAGTTCAGGGATACCTCCTGGTTCTACTTCCAAATACACACATAATTAAAGCCAAGCGATATTTAGGACTGCTGTAGATAGAGAGAACAACCAAGCCAAGCCTAGAGGCTTCTTTCTCTGCGTGGAGTTTATCAATTAACTTAGAGCTCTTTGTGTTACAGTTCCAGCTGGAAGCTTTATTTGAACTTCCTCCATAGACTTTAATTTTCATTTGATCTTACAGAGACACCATCAAATAGTTTGGGTTCAATAAAGCTGAGAGATAATTTCATTGCCGTGTTTCATACCAAACCTGAAGAAAACATTCAGTGATTGCTGAAACATGTTATTCACTGAGTTCTTTAAAACCACAATAGAGCTATGATAATTTATGAACTTAGATGACGGGTTTTTTAGTGGCAAGGTGGTATACCTATTGAGAAAAATCCAGATTTGATACCAAGGAAGAGAGGGATTGCAAAGGTTGCCATTTCCGATAATCACTTTTTACTGTCTTTGCTATCATCTTTTGAATTACCTGTGGGCATTAAAAACCATGTGGAGTGAACAAAAGTTTGGTTTTTTTTAGAAGGAAGCCTATGCATGCATGCTTAAATAGAATTTTCCTCTGCATGGACTTCTAGTTCTTGCAATCATACTCCCCCGAATTCCTAAAGAGCCCTAAGTTTTGCATGTTATATGTGGCAATGCCAACATGATGGTATGATTCACAAAATAAATTGACGGTACATGTATTGAAGATTTAAGATAGAGCTGTAGAGTGTTAACTTAGGCTAGCTGCAAAGTCCAGCAGAGCCTTTGAGAAATTCTAGTCACACACATAAACTGAATTATGCAGGTCTTGTCAACAGCTGCCTCAGAAGCGTATAACTGGTAAAGAGGAATAATGGAGGGTAAACGTATGTGTTCATCCTTTTAGAAAAGGGGAAAAGAAGTCTTTTATCCAATGTTTGAGAACCGCTTGTAGGGGTCAGAACATTTGTACTCCCATGTCAAACCTAAGACAAAAGACATTTGACTGAGAGGATAAACAGATGTAAATACCTAAATGGCAGTTGTTGGCATCTGTCCAAAGGTTAGGGTTGTTCTCCCAAAGGTTGAGCTGATTAGACAATTAAAACAACGTCTTGTTCTTTTTGTCATTTTTTCAACCTCTTTCTGCTTATTTTAAAGTATTTAGATTTTGAAAGACAATATGTATAAAAAAGTAAAGTAAATAAAGACATTTTTATTTTCTAAAGATCAAAATGAGGAGATTAGACTACATTCCAACGTGTCTGAATCTATGTCCTCTCACAACCTTTTATGAAGGAGACCACAATGTCTGCCAGAAGTAAAAAACCAGGAAAACCAAAAGACAATGTGTGTACCTTTATGCAGCGCTGAACTATGCCCAGAGAGAACTTTAACAGATTTCTAGATGTATGTCTCACTCTGATCTCTCTACATGCTAGCTTAAATCAAGAGGAGCACCTGACTTGTGAAAAATTAATATCAGATCAAAATCAGAACTATGTACTTCATTAGGGTTGTGACCAAGATATTTATTGCGGTTTGAGAACAGACAAGTTTAAACCACTACAATATCAATAGTTGTACATTGTGTAGTATTGCTGGGGAAGGAATTTAAAAGAAGTCATTGCAAACTGACTCCTCCCTCTCATATTTTGTTTATATTTAAAGGCAAATCAGCACACTGTTTTGTAACTGACAAATTAAGTCTTCTGTTTGATATAGCTTACAGGCCTATATCTGTATTGCCTGAGTGTTGGTAGCAGAAGTTCTTCTCTTGTAATTTTCTTTGCTAAGATGAATGATTACACAGCTATTGGTCCATAACTGGTTGCCATTATGTTCATGTCTTCTAAATCAGATATTTAAATGCTAATTCCCTATCAAAATGAGAATGTGCATGCCAGTTTGCCTGCTGAAAATAAATAAGCACATTTTAAATAGCTATATAAAGCCTGTATGCAATTTTTTTGTCCTTCCCTGCAAGGCCATTGGGTCCAGCTAACAGTGGGTTTCTTGGACAATGAACGGGTAGTAGAGACTGGAAGAGCACTCTGTTGTCTGGGAATCGATTTGTGTTGCTGCCTCTTTTCCCCCTGCAGGTAAAGCTGTTTGCAAGAACATGTTACTAATTTCTGTGTCTGACAGGAGAAAACAGTAGTACCTACAGTGTGTGGACTACTAGACACATACTTCCATTTGGCTGCTTTGAATTAGTTATTTGGTTCCCATATCATTGTTCAGCTTTCCTTTATGCTAAAAGCACTTCCAAAAACTAAATATCAAAGGAAACATGGAAAATGTAGCACAATAAGTATTCATGCTTGAAATGCACTTTTGCATGTTTTGCTAATTTATTTACTTTGGCCTTGGAGAAAAAAAGTCTGTTTCAGACTAAGCATACATAGAACAGGAGAACTACCTAAAGAAAGGACCGAACTTTAATTAATACTGTCTTTACAACTGCGCTCTTTATCAGAGACTGAACACAGGTTTGGGGCAGAGATACACCCATTAGGAATTCAGATCTGATACTGTTTGTTCCAAGAGGTACTAAACCACTGAAGTTGGTTAATTAGGACTTTGGGGCCTGATTTTCAAAGACGGCTGATAAAAAGCAATAAATTTCTGTCTTAAGCTTCATTCTGCAAAGCTTTCCCTCCAATGAAGAAGACAGTTTATAGTAAACTACAAAAAAATAGATAAGTGCTAACCTCTTATAATGGTAATTCCTTTAAGAGTAAATTAAATAGGGCATTTCACTAGCTATATGTTTCTGATTATCTGCAGATATTTTTAGCAATTTTTCTGTGATGACTACAGTTGCTTTCCAGAGAAGACAGAACTCTGTCTCTCAATCTGCCTATAAGCGACTGAGGAAAATTAGAACGTATTTGTTGATAAGAAGGTTGCTCACTCATTTACACCTGAACAAAATTCAAAACAGCTGTTAGATTAGTAGCACACTTTAGACAGTCAGAATTTATTTATCAACCTAGTCTCAAATGTTGACTTAGTTTGTTTCTAGAAAGTTCCTTATATATCATTCCTGTGCAATCTTGTTGTTTGCCACAAGGGGATTTGGAGATGACTCAAAGTACAAAAGAGAATGGCAGAATTTTGCATCCCATTGCATCTGCTTTAAACATCAAGGAAACTCCACGTACTGCCTGGGATAGAGCATTTGATTCCACCAATTGAGCTTTGCAACCTTGGGCAAGTCACGTAAAACTGTATTTATGAACTAGAGATAGTGAAACATACTTCCAAATGTTCTGTGGGAGGCTTAATCAGTAATATTATAAAGAATTTGAGATAGCTGTATAGAGAGTATTACACTTTAGCACAAACTTACTAGCATTGCAATGATTTTATTTGGATTTATTTTGCATGGGTATAAATAAATGCTCAGATGTGCGAGTCCAAAGTGTTTTCCATGTAGAGTAGTCCAGGCTCACCTAACCTCTTCTCATTACCTAAAGCTCTTTCAATACTGATATTGGGGAAATTTGCCCATTAACCTGTGATGTTTATTTAATGGTGGCTGTCCTCAAGTCTTGTGAATAATTCCTAATGACGCATGGCTTCAGCTTGTAAAAAGATGTTGCCCGCTTTCACCTACCCATCCTTCTGTTTTTCTGGGTCTTTTAACAGTTGGTGTAAACTACAGCAGCCTCAATCTGATTTCTACTGAGACAAGGGGCTGACCCTGTGCCCAGTGGTCATAGAATCACAGAGAAAGAGATGGGGTGGTGGCTATCTGTACAATTTTTGCAGTTTCCTCTAAACCTAGGCTGCATTCACTTCAGCTGAAATTGTAGTTCTGGCCTATGGCGCACGTACACTGCTAATGTTGCAAGTACTCCCGTAATTCAACTATTACAACAAGTAGTGGTAGTAAAATAAACTTATCTGCAACTCATCAGAGCTTTTTTAATTGAATTTTACTTAACACGAGTGTTGAAAGAGTCAGGCTTAACTTGTAGCCTTTACTTTGAAACCTCTGGCATTTTGCGGGTGTTAGTCACATCCATAACATTACAGTAATACAGTTTTTGTGGCTTAATATTTACATATTTTTATTGCTGTCTGAAAGATAAATGGAAAGAGGATGATCACAGGAGAAGCCTGGAGCAGGATTTTAATGTGTTGAATTAAAAAAATAGAAATATATCTATATATGGGAATGTGAACTTGAGTTTGTATAAGTAAATTAAAAGCATTAGGAGAAACAAAAGTAAAACTTGTTAAAGTAGCATTTAGTTCACATATAGAAATATGCTGTATTTTGTGAAGTATTTATAGTGGGACTTTTGAAACTGAGGGAAAAATATTCTAGACGTTCAAGCAGCTGAATTAACATCACTAAAGGAGTGGTAGTTTTTTACATATTTATTGTAACTTTGTAGCAGTAGCACAAAAGCCAAACTGGAAACTTTAACCTCCCGTAGCTCCTCCAATATTCACTGGATTTTACTTGAATAATTTTGAACAAGGAATTGAAGATTAATTGTAATTTTTCTACCTATTGTGTAACCAAGTTGCACAATCCATCTCATTTTCAACCACCCTGTTGCACGTTAGTCTCCATTACCTGTCTTGCATACCCTGAAAGATGACATCTGGGTTCACAAGCAAACTCTCTTCCCTGTTAGACTGTGAACTTGGGAGGAAGGTCCAGCTACAGACAGTTAGAGCTCCTGCCTCATTCTTTCCCCAGTACCTGGCTCTTCAATCCCTTTACCTGGCCTTTATGACACCTTTTCACATCATGGCAAATGGTGCCTTCTGCAGGAAAGGAAGCACGTGTGTGTCCTATCACCCAGCAGAAACCTCCATGTGTTTCTTCAACTCTTTTCACACGTCTTACAAACAAGAGTGAACACTATTCGTGAAGGACCACTGCAGTACATTTCATGTGGCTATGGTATGGTTTTAAAATCAGCAGAATTTAGAGAAAAAATAAAAACCCAGCTTTACATTCAGAGAATTATGTTCCAGGGTCTTAAGTGCTCCTCACCTCAACAGACCGAAAGCGGGAGTTTCATTGGTAGTACAAAAAGAGTAAGAACAACATGTTCTACCAGGAAATTACTCATTCTTATTGCCCTATCCTGGGTTAATTTATAGGCTTTATAAAGAGAAACAACAAAATGTCACAAATCTGAATTTGTCTGTGGCAGAGGCCTTCCTCATATCTGTAGTCTTTTAATGTATTTTAATGAAGAAGGAAAAGAGCAAGGAACCAGGGAGCGCAAGTTTTCTCTAGCAACAATGCCACTGTGAAATTTTTGAGCCTCAAATTAACTGTGAGTTCGAGTGTAGCCAAGGAGTTCTTGGAAAGAGAAGACTGGTCTCAGTAAGACTGACATCTCAGATATTAGCAAATATTGGCTTTGTGCTCATCTTGTGGAAGATGCCACTGACCTGATTACACCAGCAGACTTATTAAGAGGAAGAAATTAATTTTGAAATTGTTTTCAAAATTATGGGAGCAAATGCATGGTTTTCCCCTACTTTGAGATTATTTGAAATGGCAAGAGGATATAACCCTAACTTTCAAGGAGGTGTGGGGAAATAAGCACATCACGTTTACATCTCTTTTGGATAGAGTCCAAACAAAGAAAGTACTGACTAGTGAGTGTGTGTGAAAATGGGCTATTATATTGGAAATCAGATTAGTGCTTTAACTCCTATGTTTTCTTAGGAAAACAGTGATGTGATAGAGCAACACAGATGCCGGCCCTATTCATTACTACACGTATTCTAAGTGTTTCGTGGGAGACCATTCTAGGCCTAAAATCAACTGGTTTAGGCAAGCGGGTGGGGAAATGAGGGGGAAAAAATTTATTGTTATCTCTCTCTTTTAAGAGAGGGCATGTCAGGTATTGCAGGAAAAGGCTGTTATTAATTTGGGTTGTTTCCCATAGGAATGCTAGGTTGTTGTGGAGCCAGAATTCGTGTTAGGACACATACTTTAAGTTAATTGTTTGTGTGAGAGTAAACGGCTGCAGGTCAGGGTTGCTTGTTTAGTCTGGGAAAAGTACACAGGAATATTTAGCAGGGGAAATAAGAAAATGGGAGGCTTTATCCTCCAGTGCTGATTTTGGAATAACCAGTTCTAGATGAAGCTGCAGGCTGAATTCAGGGAGTAACCTGGGTGGAGAGTTTGACTCCTTGAAAGTCAACCTCAGCATTCCAGTGAAAAAAGTCCCATTTGTGTAAGGTGATGATTATCTTCTTCCTGATTGTGAGCACATCAGCAGGAGCTGATGGTGCACAGCTTGGGTACAGAGATGTGACTTTCTCTGTTCCAGAATCTGGAATTATTTTGGGAATTCCTTAATGAACTCTAGTAAACTTTTTTTGGCGAAAAAAGACACCTTGTTAAACCAAATAATCTAAGGAAGCAAATGAAAAAATGCTTTGCTTGCAAGGTATGCCACCCTATTTAATTTATGTTTTCAGTCTCCGGCTCACTGTGTGATACAAGTGAGATAAAACTGAAGGGTTATTTTCTCAGCCTGCAAATCCTTTCCTTGGTTCTTTTTTAGATATTTATAAGCTTATTTCTTAAGGATCCTTGTATGACAAATACTTTGCAGCAACGCATCTTGTCAGTCTTCCTAAAATGGAAAGGATAACACTAATTGTAAAGTACAACTGCAAATTTGGACTAAGTTGTAATACATTTGCTTCATACAAAGTTGTATTCAAAAAAAGTCTACCAAATTTGACTTGAGGATTTGTGCAGAAAGGTGGTAGGCCCCAGAGTGAGAGAAGGGTCACAGTTTGGTCCTTAATACTGTGTAAAACAATTTTAGAACAAAATTTTCAAAAAAATTCTCATCCTTTACATCTTGTTGTCATGTGTTTTATAAAGAACAAAAAAATCCCCTGACATAGCTGTGTCTTTATAAAAGGACTTGCATTTTGGGCAGAAGAAATTACGATCTCTTGGAACTGCATTTTGATCAAGTGTGGATTTATAGACTTAACCATTTGTAATTAAATATGCAAACTTTTTATGCCACATACCAGGACTGACTCATATACTGCTCAAAGAGGAAAAGAGAAACCACTAGGAAACCATTGGCTTTATTTGCAAGCAAATCTGTTCTTAGTACTGGTACTCTGAGGTCCAAGTGTCATTTTGAGTTGCAGCAGCTACTTATAAATAAACTATAAGGACTAAATGCTAGCAGGATAAATTCTGTAATGCCTTTTTTTTTTTCTTAAATTGAAAGTGCCTATGACCATGTGGAACTTCTGTGTATGAATATGGGCTCTCACCAGAGGTATGGTTCACATTAAATCTCAGTATTACATTGCCATGAATTTTTGGAGTTCAATATGAGAGTCCATTATTCTTAAGTCAGCCTGGCCAAGGTTGTGAATACAGAGGCAGAAACCTTAAATCTGTTGGTAGATCTCCTGTGGCCTATTGTACATATCTAAGAACACCATAGTACTTCTGTTCTCATCTTCATCCTTTGTCTGCATAGCCTATTTAGACTGAGAAATATTTTAGGCAAGAACTTTCCCACTGTGTTTTTGGAGGGATTCTGATACTACTTGTGGCCCCAAGATATTGCTGTTATAATAACAATATAAAAATAATAGCAATAATTGCATTCAGAATTGGCAAAGGAAAGACTATTTCTTTACTTTCAGAGACTAAGATGTTATATTATATCCATTTTTAAGACATCAGAAGGACTTTTTTCTCTTACTAAAATCTTTACATATTACTACTCTTACCAGTGAAGAAGGAACATAGTACTCACTGCATTGCCACATGATTAACTGAAGTCCACAGCACATACACATATGAAGCTCAGGGATATTTTGTAGTTCAGGTGTTTTATTTAAGGATTCAGAAGTTTACATTTTCAATTCTGAAACTGGCTACTGACTGTTTTGGTATTGTGTCTTTCTCACAGGGTTTACTTTGCAGCAACAAAGTAGGTTTGCTTGGAAATACTTCTGTTTTTTCATGGGTTACTTGATGAAACTGTATTAATTGACTCAACATCCCCCAGCATGGGAATAGTTTCAATCACTGGAGATATCTTTTCTGTTTGTTTCTGAAATGCTGTGTTTTAAGGATGCAATGCTATAAGAGGCAAAATCATTAAGACAAAAAAACACTGTGTGTCCTAAACAATACATGGATCGGAAGAATCAAACATAGATAAAGGGAGTTAGCAGATGATATTGGTAGCTGTGAGACTTCAAAGATTTGGGAAAAAAAAGCATGCCGTGACGCAGCAACCTATGTTATCACATGAAACAAAGAACTGAAAAGTGTGAGTTAAAGAGAGTCTTTTTGATGAGGTACTTTATAGGGTATCTGTTAGCAGGCTTTGCTCCTACAAAGTCAGTATGCTCTCATGTTTTAAGACTGAATAACTTTCATTTATTTGCTCATATCTTCCATTATTTTGACTATTATTTTCTTCTAATTTCAATATTCACAATTAATTTAATCAATATATGTTATAAAAAGGAGTATTCTGTTTCTTTTTTATTAGTAGAACAGCACATTATTTTCAAAATTCTAATTTTACAATGTAGGCGACTGCATACGGTTAAACTCTTTCTTCAATTGCATTTTGACTGTTTGGTTTTACCTATGCTCTGGAACACTTGGTATCATTATAAGAAAAGAAAGGCTTCTTGATGATTCATTTTTGTGCATGACGCACCTCCTATGAATATGTGGGGTAGGAGAGAATGCATGTTTTGTTGACTAATGACATCTATCCTCTTCTCTTCTAAGCTCTAATAAGGCCATGGATGAAACTTCTTCAAGATTATTTGAACTGATTTATGACCTTGGTACTCAAGGTCCTGATCTCAACACCATGAAAGTTAATGAGAAGCTTTTGATGGAGACTGAGCTGAGTCTCATTAAAGCATTTATGTGGTTGAACATGTCTGGTGTATCTGGAGATTTCAAATGTATATTTCTTGATTTACACTAGGGACATCTCTGTTCACTTTGTTAAACTTCAAGTCAGTGAACAGGTACATCACAACAAACTTTTGTTACACTAGCAGTTTACATCTCTAATTCACTGATGAGCTCAACACATGCCTAACATCACATACAGGACTTTGTTAAATAATTGTACTCTAGAAATACTTATTTTTGCTATTGACTATGAAGGATGTCTACATAGCCAGTTTAGGCAGAAATGATTACATGGCAGAAACTCATTTAGTTATGATGAATCAAATCAGTTTCCTACTGCTGAACTGACTGAAGATGTTTTGTTGACATGACTTCCAAGTAAGGCCTCACTTTCAAAGACTTGTTCTTGATTCAGGCATGACATCTGATATGTCACAAAACCCTTGAACTTACAGGAACTTATGATGAAGACTGTGGTGGAGAATATTTTTGATATCTCTCTCTGTTTGGGATGGAAACATACTTTGGACCATCCCTTGGTTTCATGCATTTTTTTTCTGTTGAAGGAACAAGAAAATATAAGTACAAATGGAAAGAATTTTTCTAGAGGACTAGATCTGAAGACCTAGAAACTCTCCTCCAGTCCTGTGTTTTTACATGTGAGATGAGGAGGAGGAGCATAGAAAAAAAGAGTCAGCTTAATCTTGGGTATGACACATTTACCCATTCTTCATTTGAGTTTTACCTGGATTGGTGACAAGCTCCATGTTTATATATTATACTGGTGCTCAGATTAAACCAAAGAAATAAAGTATTGGAGTGAGCGGAAAAAAACCCAAACAAACCAAATCAAAGCCACTAACAGACTATTTACCTTATTTCAGAGGCAGAAAGCCGCAAGTGTCACTTTTCTGCACCATCTGAGTTACATGGCTGTAAAAGCTTCATTTTAGTTCTTGATCTGTCATTGGAATGTATTTTAATCAAAATAAACACAGGTTGAGAGGGAGCAAATGTTGATCACTCAGATAAAGGATTTTTTTTTCATAATAAAGCAAGAAAATGCAGGATTATCACTCACTAGATCTCTGGAACTTAGGAAAAAAAGTTGCATATTCCAATAAGGAAAGAGAAATTAGCAAAGTGTAATGAAAACTGAAACGAAGTAATTTGAGAAAACGTTGAATCTGCTTATTTGGATCTGGACGAGAAAGCAGGGCAATTTTATTAAGTGTCCTGGTTCTGAAGTTGACTCTTGTGCCCTATGAACAAACACGTAGCATTTGAGCTTCTACAGCAGTGCTCACAAGGACAGTTGCTTTTCTGACAAAGAAGGGACAGGTAAAGCAGTTATTTACTTCAGTGATGCAACACGTATGCGCCAATGTATTAAAACCAAAAGCCAAAAGAACTTTGGCGAAGGATATGGGACATGTAACAAACGTAAACATTTGTGTCTCTAATGTATGTTGAATCATTTAAAAGCAAATGAAATAAGGATTTTATGGTCACTAAAACACGTGCGTGCTGCTGCTCTGACAGTTTACCAAATATACAACACTTTAAGTACCACCAAATGGCTTGACAAATATTTAAAGGGATTTTATTAATTTTCTTAAAAATCTGACCTTTTTTTTGACTTGCCATTTCACTGAACACTAAATTCCTAATTCTTTTCGGTGTGCACTATACACATTTAAGTGAACATGTCAGTTGCTATTGTACATTGATGAGACAGAAATTTGCTGGCATACTTCACCTACTAGCTGGAAAGTATCTTATGTTTGGCATGATACCGGACACTCACACTCCTGGCTGCCCAAAGCACCTGTGCACAGCAGTTTATGTAACTCTCCCCTTGGATTCTCAGTACTACACAAAAGGGATTCAGCAGTTTTCTAATGACTGGCTTTGCAGATCACTCAGAAAGGGCTCAGTTTAGCACCTTCTCCAATCTCTCTGCAGCGCACAAAGTTCTGGTACAAAGAAAGTGAACACAACCTCCTCTAGCTGTATGTTTCAAAACTTACAAATACTCATATAACATTCCCAGATCATAACCTCTCTTTGCTGTTTGCACTCTGAAACTCTTATTTATGTTCCTGTTATTTTGCATTCTGTTTTAATATAACATACATATTTCTTTGACAGATTAAATCTTGCAAGGGCAATATCAACCTAAAATACTCCTCAGAACTTATGCAGAGACTAATGCACTGACCTCCTTCCCTCTTTCTTTGTATCCTGCCTGTGGCTTTCTCTGCATTCAGTGTTTCTCATAACTTTACTCCTAGCTCTCTTTACCTCCTAGGTTTCTCTTTTGGGATGTCTGTCTGGCCCAGAATGTCACCTCCATCAGTCACTAGTTTAACTTGAAAGCAAATCCTTCCCTGTACCATTCCCATCTGGTTAATGTGTTCTGGGTGTTCACATTGTCTTCTGTCAAGTTCTTTCTTGAAAAGCATTTTCTGTAATGCTTACTGAAAATATGAAGCTAAGAAACCTGCTGATGGTCTTTCTGGCTGGTGCTGCCTCCTATGTTTGTCCTCTTGTTGTTGATCTATAAGACTTTCTGATTTACTGCTCATGTAGCATAAAGAACAATGGGCTTTCCTGGCAGTACATACATTACATCTAGTAAGATCTGTGTATTTTCAGGTGGTAACTTTGGTAAAATAGTAAAGAAATCAGCACAAAATTGAACACATTTATAGAAACAAAATTTAAAAAATATATATAAATTCAGAGTATTTGTTGAGTAAGGGACGACAATAATGTAAAAAAAAGAGCTTTATAGGCATATGGGTCCACTTATGGACTGATGAAAAAATCCTACCCTATATCTCTCCAGCTGAGAAATGGCAGAGACTCTGTTGTTACACATCATGAAGGCTCACCCCGTGTAGCTGCTGTAGAAATTCCTGCACCTCCCCACTTTTGCATTTGATACATATTTAAATCCTAGTAATCCTGGCTCTCAACTGAGTATCAGTTCCAAAGAGATTTAGGATAGGGTAAGCCAAGGGTTGTGAGTCCATAACTATGCAAATTCCAGATTCACCAGGGAAATGCAGGAAGAACTCCTAAAGCTTATGAGATAGAACAGAGTTCAGAGCTTCTGGTTTTGAGGCAGATCATCAGTCTGAAATGTAAATTGCTGTATTTGGTTTTCCTTTTTTAGTTATTACTTTTTTCTGTGTCTGATCTGGAGGGAAACTTGCAGCTAATAGTAGTAAAACATTCATGTTGACATGCACAGACACGGACACCCGGACAACACTGCAAGTAATTTCCATAAAAAGAATTAGGGAATGAAGTTTCTTTGCCTGGGAAGAGTGTTATACTGGGCAAATTTCCACCAGATGAAATACATTCAGTTGCCACAATCTCTCAAAACTAAATGCAAAGTGAAGCTGTCTGACGGAAATTCTTGTAAAGTGTTTCAAAACAGTAGTTTTTACACTTTAAGTTGCTGTATCCTTACAGAGACAATGGCAGAGGGAAAGAAAAAGGAAAAATTTTCGATTTTTTTTTTTGCTGTGGGGACTCACATACCATGGTGATGACCAGCCTTATAAAATTCTAGATAGTCATAACACACCAGAAAGGAGTCACAAAGTCATTATAGTCAGTGTATTAATAATCCTTATACTGTAATAAGGAGTGTCCAAATAGCCTATGACATCAGAAAACTTTATAGCTCCATAGGAGCTATTAGATTTTATCTTCTCAAGAATCCTTAGATTAAAGAGTCCTTGACAAGACCCTGACACAATAAAACATAATGATTTCAAAAGAGTTGCTATGTTATATTTTGTCAATAATTTGCATACTAAGGAGCCTCTGTGGTACCATAGTCCTTGACATTACAGAACATGGACTTGGTACGTACAGTGGCATTTACCTTACTAAAGAGTTCATACTCAGGTATTGTTGAATATTTTACCTGAAATAAAGAAAACAACCTTCACCTGAGTTTTAATTAAGAATATTAACATAAAATATCTTCTGTTATTTCTTAAACCCATAAAGGCATGAAATACGAGGATAAACTAACCTCTCATGTAAACCTGTAACCTCTCATGCAACTTCAGCTAGTTGCATGAGAGTAATTCCTTTAACCTCATTCATAAGGATGCTGTCCTTAGTTTTTGTACTCACTCACAGCAACACAAATGCCTTGGTTTTATATGTTAGCTTATGTAACCCACAGACCAGTATGTTTTCCTGCAAAAGCATGAATTAAGGAACAAGCAGGTGTTTTAACACTGAATATCTCTCTCTTTTTTTTGTATATGTGTCTGGGTAAGTGACATCCTGAACCTGAATTTAACGGTATATATGTGAATATTTCTCTGCAGGTGAAGAGTTCCCTCTATGTGAATGGTTTTATGTGAGCTAGAGAAGAATTAGCATCTCTGTATAAGATAAGAGAAAGAGAATAAACCATGGCTGTTGGAGGGAATTTGACTCTAGATAGTGGGAATATTTTTTTACTCTGCAGAGCACAAGTCCTGCTGTTAATAATTGAAGGTTGCTTTGTGGAGAAAGGACTGTCCATATCTACGATTTTGAAGAAGAAATTTTTCAGGTTCTCTCTGTTTTATGCCATATCAAACAATCCTACAGCACAAAATTCACAAGTCACACGACCAGCTCCAAGCTTCTGGCCTTTGAAAAGTTTCCTATTTTGACTTAAGTATTGAGATACTTCTTTTCTATTACAAAAAGGTGCATCTTTTGAGAATTCAAAGAAACAAAAAAGAATATCCTCCTTTTCCTTGACAGAATGCTTGCTGTGTTCTCCATGCTGAAGACTGGCAAATATGAACAGACAGGTTTACCCTTTTATCCCTTCTTGTTACCCAAATGGCTTTTAGGTCTTTCTCCAAATGAAGCACTCTGCAAGACATCTAAAGATAAAAGAGGAGAACGTACTCACCTACATAGAGCTTATGGAGGTTTTAACATTTTGATTGATAATTTTTCTGTACCTGTGACATATTTCAAAACCCTGCTACAACTGAGTGAAAATACTTCTTCAAACACTCATAGTGTGTGCATGTGTGTGTACAAAAATGGCAGAAAAGATCAAGATTTTTAATTTCGAAAATAGGTACATTCTGTTATTGATTGTTGTTATGCAAGACTTGTAAGACTTCTATGATGGAATGGTGGTAGCAGGAAACCTTAAAAAAGTGATGTGGTCCTTGCGTGATTTTCACCTAAATTTATCAGTTTGCTGGGCTTTTTTTTGCTTGCTATTCCAAGAAAGAAATTAACACCTTGTCAGCATGGCAGAGGAGAGAAACACAGTAAGTCTTCATAGATCATTGACAACTACTGATCTCTTGTGCACTGTAGGCAGATTGCTCTAAGCAGGAAACCTAAATTTATCTCTAGCTAATAGATAGGCAAAGAAAATCAAAGCCCTGATATGCACTCACTGTAGAAAGGAGAGCTTCCGTATCTCAAATCCCATGCAATCTTCCCTCTGTACGAATAAACAGATATAAATACATTAAAAAAATTTCTAATACAAATGGACAGTTGCAAAGTATATCATAACATTTAACACTCTCCAAAGCATTTGGCAGTGAGATTGAAAACAAATGTGACTGAAATCTGAAGAAAAATATCTGTGCAAAGACTGGGAAATCTGTGGTGAATTTTGCTTTGAAGGATTGTACAAGTTCTGCAATATGCACACATCTGCAGGGACCGAGTGGATGCACTTGTTTCATCATTTGAGATAGAATCTACTTAGTTTTTTTGCATGTGTTGCACAGGGCTATTTCAAGAAGGGGTTGATCTTTTTTTCCTTTGCAAAGCACTGACTTTGTTATCGCTGTTGTTATTGCTGTGCTAATGTTATCATTCTCTATTATTTTCACTGTGTATGTGTTTGTTGCTTCCTGTACAGTGTATAACATTTTTTGCAGGCTAAAGCTGGAGAAGCAGTCCCCTTTTAATACAAAACCCATTAAAAGCTGCCATTCTTAAATTAGCTCAGCAAAAAAAGCACATTTTATAGTCAAGCTAGCGGTAATTGGACACTGTGGCTATGAGTGGCCCTTGTGGTGTTTGGACCAAGTCCAAATGTACCTTCTGTCTGTCTCTGACACATGCAGACAATAGTAGTATTATTTACTGTGCTGGCTCTGTGTAATTCGACAGGCCAGCTGCAAGAACAAAGAACAACTAACATTTTGCCCAGCCCTATTCCCAACTGAAGACCCATCTACATTTCATAAATAATTTCCTAAAATATCGAATTCACAGCCTTTACTGTGCTAATTTAGAGAGTAGAAGTTAGCCCTGCAAACAGTATCCTCTTCCTATGCTGTCATTCATGTATTTTCATTTTTTCGACACAACTCTATATTGACCCCAGAGTCATTATTGTGCCTGGCTTGCATCCTTAGCTGTTCCTGTTATTGGCTTTCCTATGATTCTGAAGTTAACCAAAGGGTTTGGAGATTGGTTATTTTAATCCATCTAATAAGTGACTGACCTCCTGCGATGTTATTAATACGCAAAAGTTTAAAAGGTATTCAGGAAGAACACCCCTCTTACATAGCCATAAGCAACATATGAATGAACACAAGAGGGAGTATTAGGTAATAGTATTAGGGGGACTGGGATCAAGGGATTACTGGACCTAATACTACCTGTAGCTTTAACATCATTTTTATATTCTTGGGCAACTTTTCAGTATGTAACCTATCAGGAACAATAAGGCAGCATGTGAACAGCCACACCTCCCATTACATCCATGGTACCTGCATTTCCAACCAAGGAAAAGATGAGAAGAGCTGTTACCTGTGCAGTATTTTTGCACGTATTCTCAAGTTTCTTGGAAGTCTGGGCAACCGAAATGCATCTGTAAAGTGGGTATAACAACATCTCATTAGGGATATTCCTGTTCTTCCATGAATAGATGTCCCCTGTGAGTGTTTTTTCTTGAGCTGACATAAGCATTTGGAGCACTGATTCTTTAAATGCAAAACATGTCCTTTCTTGCTGTTACTGCATCCTGTTTTCTCATCTGATTCCACTGGTAACCTCTTCACCATCTTTTGTTGCCATTTCCTATAGGGCATGCCAGGCGTGTATGTGGGAACATCCACAGGTGAGTGCCAGGTAGTGGGAACGGCCCAGTCCTCTAATAGCTGTGCACTGGGCAGGCAGGTTGGCAGGAAGTGGGTGGGGGAGGCAAATTAATTGCAATCAGTAAAGAACTAAAACAAATTATTCCCTTAGGAGACAGAGAGGAGATGGGAATTCTCTGACTCACCGCCCCATCACCTTTCCTCCAGGCCATCTCCTAGAGTGCTGCTGCTACATGCCAGCCCTTACACAAGGCTGAAATAAAAGACTTGCTCTCTTCTTCACAGAGTGCAATTTCCATGAGACATGGACATGATGCACTCCACAGATATATATGAATATAGCACATATGGCCACGGTGTTCTGTAAAAACAATCGCAGTGACACTACTTTTTGAATTTTTAAACATGATCCTAGGAATGCCTTAAATAATTTGTTAGGTGCTTATCGGAAATCTCTTTGCCTACTATTTAGTTGGGATTTATAGGCAATTATCGCCCCTTTAAAGAAACACTTTCCAAGTGTCACAGTGTACAGTAAAAACTGGCCAGCACCCTCAGAAAACACTCTTCAAGATGAAATGATAGAAGCACAAAAGCAGTCTGTGTGGTTTCTAATCAGCCAACTGGGGCATGTTGGCCGCAAGGTTTGGTTTCTTTTAACTACTCTGTCCTCTGGGAATACACTGTTGCCTGAAACTACTTTGACTGCTCTCAGTGTTGAGCATAGGTCTTCAAAAAGATCTGCTTCAGTGCTTACTGCTTCAGTTTGTTTTGATGGACTTGTGGAGAACCTTGATTTATGTCAGAATTCCCTAGAAAGAGCCTCAGTGGTATCTAAAATGGATTTTTTAAAAAATACATTTTAAAATGTGCATTCACCTGAATATGAGTCAGCCAAATTTAAGAGCTCAATCTAAATTAAAATACCCAGCTTGATAAGAGCTACCACAGATCACAAACTCCTGGAGAAAGCTGTATTGCAGGTGATGAGGTGCAACTTAGTTTCCTGCACAGTGGAAAAACCATCCCCTCTTCAGGATGTGGACAAGGTCCTCAAAAGGACTACTATGGCATTAAAATGAATCTGTACTTGGAGGTAAGTGCTAAAGATGACTAGAAAATTGGAACCCCAAGTCAGGAGAATTTGTTGTAGTTTTGTACTTCGTCAGAATGAAAAATTAAAGCATTTGTAGGATTTCTCAGAAATAGTAATTTCACCTTTTGTCTCCATCTTTATTAGCAAAGAACCCTTGCATGGGAAACACACTTAAGATGCAGGAGAACCTCAGCAGAAGAATTTATGTGTTGCTTGGTTTAGGATTCAAAACCACGTCTCCAACACACAAGGTGAAAGACCTAATTTCTACATTTTTCAGGACATGTTTTACAGTTTCATTTTTGATCCTGCAAAATGTTTTTTTTTGGTAGAAGATTCCGCTGAACTTGATAAACTACTGAGAAAACTTCGAAGATTTGCAAACTAGAGTTTTCATTTGAAAACTACTTTGTCAAAAAAAAAAAGCCCCTAAAAACTCAGTCTGTAGGTTGGTTGCACATTTCTAATTTTCTATATCTAGTTTATTCTTTTGATGCAGAGAATTGATACTGTGCTAAGGAATAATGGAGTTGGATCATATTTTCATATTTTTCATTTTTCATCCAGATTGTTCCTATCCTCAAACAACGACAGTGCTATTTTCATAAATAATTTTTTTAACCTTAGGAATCATTTGCTTCTTTAACAGCTGGGTTAACTGTTGTTGTTGAGGAAATCTCACCAGAAATTGCTTTTGAGTGTGTAAATACATTCTGGTTGGTGCTTCAGCTGGCCCATCTGACCACAAACCACAATGATAAGGCTTTAGCCAGGTCTATCATACGGTCTCTTTTAAATACAGCCACAAACGATGGGGATAAGTATGGTCTTCTGGCCACAGAATAACAGTGCTTAACCACGGTTAACCTTTCTACATAACACTGACTCATTGCTGAGTGTATTAGAACTGTAATCCCTTGGCTTATCATATTGTTGTTCAAAAATACATACTTCTTACTTTTCCCTTATTTATAATAGTGCAAAATAGGACTTTCTTACTTGTAGTAGGAAATGATATATTGAGAGGGGCTGGTCTAGAAGTGATAGTTCTCTGAAAGCTTGCCAGGACTGTTAGTCCACCTAGTTAGGAGACAGTACCTTGCTAAGACAAGAGTGAATAAAACGGCAGTTTTGTAACTCACTCAACAACCACACAAACTCACTTATTGCACTGTTACATATGGTTTTATTTTCGATAGGATGCTTCTATTTTAATTATTCATTATTACTCCACAGTTTGAAAAATAAACATAATACAAATAGAAAGACCTTAAATGCATTTTGAGACAGATATCAGACAAATCTGCATGTAATTTCCCTGTATCTTCCAATTGTTTTTTTCTTTTAAAATAGTTGAAAAAGTTATATTTCAGCTGGAAGAAAAAAAACCCCAAACAACGCTTCATAAAATCTAAAAAATATTTTAAAAAACCTCTGAAAAATTTTGAATTTAAGAAAAGCATTCAACGTTTTGTATGTGTGTTAATCTTTGCTCTGGCTCTTTCAGCACTGTCATGCCATTACTTATCCTCATGATCTTTTATTAATGTTTGCTGCGTGTCAGAAGTTGATAATTATTAGTAAAGATTGTCTGCCTCACAGGCACCTTACAATTTATCAGCAGACTATTTTACAATTTGACCTTTTCCATAAAAGATCACATTAAACACTATAAGAGGAAGAAAGTGTCCAGAGAGAGTAAAATTAGCTGTCAGTAAATCTACTCAGTGTCTAGTCTTGTACTGCGTATGATGCTGATGTGTTTGTATGTGCAGAAATGTGTTTGTGTGTATTTGTAAACAGATATATATACCTTTATTTGTGGTTTTGTAACATGTTTCAATACCCATCTAAATGCTCTGAGCAGTTCTCCTGTAACTTACGTAGCATGGTGAAAGGTGCCTATAAATATCACCAAATATATGAATTTAATTAAAAGGAATTAATACTAAGGTATTTCATCTGATAAGAGGCAGTATCAGTTAGGGACTTACTGAAGTATATTTTGTAGTCACTGGGTCTTTGCCTTATCTTGCTTCTTCCTGTTTTTCACAAACCGCTGTGTGTGGGATATGTGCGCCGAGGACTGGAGTAGGTAAAAGCTACAGGCAACATTCTGTTTTCAGTTACCCCAGAACAACCTTTTTTGATTTCCAAGAGGGTGCAGCCAGGTAACTAAGCACAAAAATGCAAACAGCTGCTGAATCCTATTCCAGATGTGGAGCAACTTTCTTGGTGGTTAGAGTGATTTCTGCCTGTGGAAAACTTTTGAGATAAAAGAACTTCAATGTGCAGGGCTCAGACTTACCACCCAACTTATGTACAAACTGTAGCTGCAAGAACTAATGAAAGGAATTCCGGGGCAGAATTTATCCCTTCATCTGCTGTATGCCACGAGTTGTTGTTTTTGTAAACATGCTGAGCCTGCCTCTGATGAAAGGATGAAAGCTACATCTTTCAGGAGGGTAAGACTGGACCTTAACTATTGTGATGACTGATGAAAATCCAGACCTTTCAAAGGGCAGTAATAACTAGTACAGATGTTGTACTTTACCGGGACTTGTACATGTTCATTGCCAGCCAATGGCAGAAATGTTCTCAGCAACCTGCCGTTTGCTAATGACAAAACAACTATCTAAATTGAATGTTTGAGACTATTTGAAGGTCAACATGAGTGACTAATTCTAAATTATGTAATTATGCTAAGAAAGCAGAGTTAAGAAGCTGCTAACCTATATCATACAGAGCCAGCCATAAAAATCTAATACTGTTGTTTTGAAAGATTTCTGTTAAATGAGCGTCAAGTGACTGTTACCATTGTGGTAATGAGATGGTGTTGTTAACAGGATGTGGCACAGATGAAAGCTATAAGAAAGACCTTGCACTTTTGAGGGATGATAAATAACAAAATGACTGCACAAAAATTACTAAGGTCACCGATTTTTAGGAGATTTCTTCTCTCCTGTCTAGGAGATATAACCACATACATACACAGTCTTCCTTCCCCTCTCCCCCCCAACACCCTTTGGAAAGCAGCTTCCCTCTCAAGCTAGTACCACTGGCTTCTGGATCAGAAGAATCACTTCCAAAGTACTCAGAGTAATATGTGACAGGCCCCAATAAGCAGATAACTGTAATATTACAGGGATTTTATTGATAACTTTTTTTCCTGAATAGATTATCATGATTCATTTGTGTCACAATAGTTCCAAAAAACCTGATTCATGGATGAAAACTGTGTTGGTTTTAGGTACTGGGAACACATGGAGCAGCAATACAGATCTTACCTTTGGTGGAAGCAGTGCTGGGGCAAATTGCTACCTCCCTAATATTGTGCTATCCTCTTTCACTTGAGCTGTGTGATGTAAAACTAAACTTTCTTGTTATTCCTGAATGGATGATCCCTTGCTCTGCCACCTTCCCCCCCCCAAAGCCTTAAAGTATTGAAACTATTTTGAGTGAAGTCCAGTTCATTTCATCTCCCTGCCTAGCTTTTTGCAAACAATTGATCCTACTGCTGCTGCACCAAACAGCCTTACCACAGTCCTGTATTTAAGAGGCTGGCTTTTTGTATGCTTCATTTATAAATCCTGTTCGTGGAAACATTTCTGTAACTGGACCCAGTAGGAGTCTGACACTCTCATTGTGACTAGCTGTTTATTGTGCAAGCTGCTGACTAACTCGCAGTAACTAAAATATAATTTTCCAAAATTGACACAGATGACAAACAGATAATCACTGCAGAGAGCCAATATAACTAAGGAGTACACTCAAGGCTCTTATAGGAGTACTTCACAGGCTCATTATAATCAGCAAACGGATCTTAACTCAGGCTGTCACCTACTCAAAACTATTCCTTATTTTCAAGGCTGTGTCTCATTGTGCTACTTCAGATAAAACAAAGGGGGCCGAGTCATGTGATTTGCTACCACTCATCTCTCAGATGGCATCCAACCGCTGTTCTTTTCCACCTCTGAAATCCCCGTTACTCCTCCATCCCATCTTCCCAGCTCCTTCTCTGCTTGAGGAGCTGGATCACCAGGGTGAGGACAAGCAAACTCCCTGCCTTCCTGGACTTCAGGAGATGCTCAACCCTTTAAATCCAGGATTAGGATCCACTTCCTTCCTGTTCTCAGATTTTCCTGCAGCCAGATTTATGCTTACATTTGTGCACATCATTAATTGAGTCTCTAAACATGGCTACCCTGTATGGCCTTGTAGCCATTATTTCCTAAGAGAGATAGCAGGAAGACAGTCATATTTCAGGAAGATTTGAACAAAAAGACCTAAGATTATGGAGATTAAAAATTATTCAGCTGATACACAAGCAAACAAAGGGAAGCAAACACCTTGACTTAACTGAGGGGCACAGGGCAAAGATATTGCCGAAGAATTCAGTTATCCTTGACTAGAATACATAAGTAAATCCCGAGAATGGGACCCTGGTCACTTAAGAAACAGTAAAATAAATTAAAATCCTGTGACTGATAATAAAATACAATGTAGCTGCAGTGTAAGGTTTCTTGCTACCCTAAGGAGGCTGTTTCTACTGAGGCCTCTGGTGTTCATCTATCTCATTAAATGGAACCTGTAACAGAAAGAAACATCCCCATATACCTTAAAATAATATGTATACATTTTGAAAAGTATCTAGGTTGGAGATTTTCAGTTAGAGTTAGGATTCTAGGGCAAATGCCTACATTGCGGGTACAGAGGTGCTGCAGCTGTGTGGTCATCCCAACATTATGGTACTCATGAAAAAGATGCTCCAGAGGCACCTGGGCTTCTGGGGTTATGGCAACATCCAGATCTCTGTGTCCTTGCCTCAGCACCCTGTCCGGTATGCATGCACCATGCTGTGAATAAAGCCACTGCAAACCCTGGAGTGAGTCTCCGGCCATGAGCAAGTTTTCATGGCAGATTTTGAAAAGGATCCTTTTTGCCAAAGGAGGTAAGAAAATATATCCAAATATTTGGGATTCTCTGTCTCTCTGTCTCTCTGTGTCTATTTCTCTCTGTCTCTCTCTCATTAACTACTATGTCTCCCATGAAAAGAAATTATGATTTTTGGGAGCTGTGGTAACTTCTCTCATACAAATTATAGAATTAATATTAATAATTAGAAAAAATGATAGCAAAAAGCCTGACAACAATATTAACTGCATTTTTTCACATTTTGTGAAGGCATTTTATCTTCAGTTTCAGAGAAACACCAATCATAAACTACTTTCCATATTCAGTCTAAAGCAGTTCACATTAGGGATATCAGAGTCAGTTGGAGGTGGTGTCAGAGCCCCCAGCGTGGAGTGTGGCAGGCTGTATGTCCCAGTGTGAAAGGCCCTGCAACACATTTTTTGAGAGAGGCGTAGTATCTTTTCCGTACGACATTTTCTTCTCAGATTAGACTGACTTGTTAACTCATCCTCCCTGGTATCTTTCTGTTAATGCCTCTGCTTTGTAAGCTATTTTTCACTCTCTGATCAGTCTGGGATAACATTTGGGATTGGGCTGGGTAAAGGAGAAACGAGGATGAAGAGATATTTGGGGTCAGGACATATTTAGACATTTTATGTTTATATACAATGTAGCATCTTCTATCACTAAGAAGAAAGAGGGAAGGAAGGAAGGAAAGAAAGAATGAGAGAAAGGAAGGAAGAGAGAAAGAGAGAAGGAAAGAGAAAGAGAAAAAAGAAGGGGAGAAGGAGAGAGAAAGGGAGAAAGGGAGAGAGAGAGAAAGAGAGAAAGAGGAAAGAAATAAATAAAGAAAGAAAGAGGAAAAGAAAGAGAGAAAGAAGAAAAGAAAGAGAAAGAAAGAAAGAGAAAGAGAAAGAGAGAAAGAGAAAGAGAGAGAAAGAGAGAAAGAGAAAGAGAGAAAGAGAAAGAAAGAAAGAAAGAAAGAGAGAGAGAAAGAAAGAAAGAAAGAAAGAAAGAAAGAAAGAAAGAAAGAAAGAAAGAAAGAAAGAAAGAAAGAAAGAAAGAAAGAAAGAAAGAAAGAAAGAAAGAAAGAAAGAAAGAAAGAGAGAGAAAGAAAGAGAGAGAAAGAAAGAGAGAAAGAGAAAGAAAGAGAGAAAGAAAGAGAGAGAGAAAGAAAGAAAGAAAGAAAGAGAGAAAGAGAGAAAGAGAGAAAGAAAGAAAGAAAGAAAGAAAGAAAGAAAGAAAGAAAGAAAGAAAGAAAGAAAGAAAGAAAGAAAGAAAGAAAGAAAGAAAGAAAGAAAGAAAGAAAGAAAGAAAGAAAGAAAGAAAGAAAGAAAGAAAGAAAGAAAGAAAGAAAGAAAGAAAGAAAGAAAGAACCCTCCTACTCTTTGTGTGGAATGCTTCTCTGTTACAGGGCATAGTAGACAATTAAAACTTATTTGAATATAGTGTGTTCCATAAAAGACAACAAAAAGCTAATTTTCAGTCTCTATAAACAGAGAGAAAAGGGGAGACAGTGTTGTGAGCTTAGCGGAATTGCTCAAATTTAGCAATGAAACTGAGAGATTTACATGATGTGTATGCAGCAAGGCTCTTTGTCTTTGTGTCCTTGTGCTCATTATAAAGGCATGGATGCAGAGCATGGTTTATAGAGTGATGATAAAATATACCATGGCACCTGGGCTCCCTGCAGAGCTTTGAAGATTTGTCTGTCTTTAGATGAGGTACTGTACAGGGATGGCTCGCTCCCATCACCCCACTGGTGAACTTGAACATCAACTTGAAAAGATCAGTCATTTGGTGAGAAGTATAATTGTCTTTACCTATTCCAGACTCCTTCCATCTCTGTATTTTAATAAAGGACATCAGTTTGCACCGTTGTGCTGAACTGTGTTTTTTGGTTGTGTGATTTAAACTATGTGCGTTAGAATGTCTAATGATAGTTTTATCTTTGCAAAAGCCCTGCTTGAGTTGAACAGAGCAAGTCTGCTTTTTGTACTGATGCTCACAGAAGAAGACCTTGAAGAAGGGTACGTGGCTGAAGCCAGACTATAAGCAGAGCATTCTTAAGCATTTTCTAAGCTTTGTGTTGATACGTTACATATTTGTGAGAAAACTAGAAATATAGAAACCTTCCCTGTTCTGTGTTTACCATGGGGCACAAATGTATTTCAAAAGAAAGACACTCTAACAAGCCTACACTTTTGAAATTACTTTACTAATGCAATCAACAGTCAATCTTATAATCACCCAGAAACTCAGATGTGAGCCTTCTTTAAATAGATGTAGAACTCATAAGAAATGAACCTATTGTTCAATTTGAACCAAAAGGTTTTGGGACTTTCTGGGCTCAGACCCTCCCAAGTCCTGGGTCATAGAAGTAGATGTAATACAGTGTAGGGTTTAAATTAGCCGTCCTGGTATCTTCAGGGAGCATAAATCAGAAAGTAAGTATCTACAACTGTTACTTTAGGTTAAGAAACAAAAAAACAAATGAAGAAATCTTTCTTCAGGGGCCTGACAAGAAACACGTTATTTATAGCTCTGAAACCAGTTTCAGTTCTATTTTGAAATATTTCCATAGGGAAATTTCCATAGACTAAAAATTGTAGAGACAACTCTTATGTGTTAATGAGCACCTGTTCCATTTCTGGATGCCTGGGAGTGCTTTTGTCCCTCTGTACTGCCTCATCACATTCCCCAGTACTACTGTATAAGAATATTTCTCCACTTGGCCAGTACTCTTTATTCTGGTAGTACAGGAAAACTGTGTTTTCCACTTGAAAAACATTGTGGGAGTCTGAGGACCACTTCATGGCAGTTGGACTTCTGTACCTATTAAACATATTTCTTTGTAGTTGCTTACTTGTGAAAGACAATAAAAGCAGAGTAAGACAGAATTTTCTTTATTGTAAAGACAGGCTGACATCTGGTCGGGGTCTCTTATCAAAAAAGGGTGGTGGTTAGCATATTTTACAAATATAGGACATTTGAGCTGCAAAAAATTTGGTTACAGAGGTGCCTAGGGATTAGGGAATAGGTTGGTTTTTATCAGAGGATGCAGATGGCTTAACAAGCAGAGGACAACTCGAGACCTGTTTCTTTTTCAGCAGGAACTCTTGTAACTCTACGTTAGGGTGCCTCAATACTGCATGGCCAGTTATGATGACTAAAAAAACCAGTGTGACTCTAGAATTTAGTATGATGTGTCTACCTGACAAAGATATTGAATATGAGAGCTGGTCATGGTTTTATCTTCTGGATCTCAAAACTGAAAGTAAGCTGCTTTATAGGTTATGTTGGCTCCAGGGAGAGGTTTCCCATAATGGTGAAAAGGGAGTGTTGTATTTGAAGAGAGATGGCAGAGTGGAGGAAGACAGCCACACTTACAAACATTGGGTCTTGCACAACTTTTGAGTTACTTTTGACATTGAAGAACTAAAGAAGAACAAGATCTCAAGGCAAATGAAAGCTGCTTCTTCTTATCTAGCAAGAGCAACTTCAGAAAAGGAAAAATAAACCCCGCTGTAGGATGATTATTAAGATTTAGGAAAAAATTTGTCCTGTTCCTAATCCTGCTTATGGCAGGAGCAAAACTGTATTGATGATCTACATCATCTAGGAGAATGGTAGTGTGTGCTAAAGGCTTAAGTTTTGCAGGCCAAAATATTTATACCTGCAACAGAAGTGTTCTTGCAGATATGCACCTTTTGCAGGTACAGGCAGGACTAGGCATGAATAGGATACCTGATGATGACAAAATAAATATATACTGTCTAAAAATTTAGGAACTGCTTCGTATATCTAGGATCTCACTCACCTAACAACCTCATTTTGACCAGGAAAAGCTGTTAGCAACACTAGATACAGCCTATTCCTTGCCCTTGAAGTCCACTACTTATACGTTTTTGCCTTCAGAAAGACAGGAGGTGATTGTATCCTTTTTTTAGCTTTTTTTTTTTTTCTGTGCGGGACACATGCTTCACCAAGCAGCGTTTATACCTAAATAATGAAATATCTCAGGGGTTAGGATGAGAGGAAAACATTTTGTCTGGAAGGGATGTCTAATCAACCCAAAGGCTTTTTTTTTGGAGGACAGCAGGTGTGCAAGAAACAAACACATTAATTCCAATTTTTATTTTGCCTCATAAAGGAAAATTTTCAGAGGCAATAGGAGACTGTTTTGTTTATTTTTTTTTCATTTTCTGACCAGGGGTTGTCACTGACTGGAAAAAAACATAATGCATTAGAAGGTGGACACAGCTTTCGGGTTTATGTCTCAGCCAACTAGTGCTCATAAGACTGTTATATCTTTTGTTCACAAAGACAGGGAACTAAATTTCAATAGTAACAGTTCACCTACAAAGGAATTGAATAAGCATGGAATTCCTAGTCTCTTGCAGTGCTCTTCTACTACTGCTGGGATGGAATCTGGGAAAATGAGGGGGGAAATAAAATGGAAACTATCTATTTGGCACAAGCAAGTAAAACTTCTAGTTGGTCAGCTATGCATTTTTGTAAGGAGTGGATCCAAAGTGAATGTAAAAAGAAGATTCCTGTGCACAGCTTGTTAAGAGAGTGGCAATGTTAAATTCAGGACTTAAAATATTCCTGGGCTCATTGATAAAGTAATGCTAAAAATCTAGTGTTTTAGTGGGGCTGACTGTCAGGGAGTTCTGTTAATTTGGGTGCAGGTCAGAATTTGATGACTCGGTGGTATTTTTTGGTGAAGCGACTATTTTAGAGTTTTAAAAACATCCTTTATTTTTGGCCTATAATCTAACCACAGTGTTCAGCCTTTAGATTATTTTATATCTTTTGGGTTTTTTTAGATTACCGTAATTTGTTATTATCTTTTCCCCCTCTAAGGGACTGCCTGTGAAAAAATGGCTCTTTAACCTTTCCTAAATGGAATACACTGAGCTCCTCAAACCTTTCACTGTAAGACCTATTCTTTAATACTTTCAGCACTACCTAAGCTTTTCACCGAACCACTCCAACTTATCTAAAATGCGCCTAATTAGTCACCTAGATCACTCAATTGTTATTTCAAGCAACTATATAAGGTAACTGTAAATATAAGCCCAGCAAACTGCAGAACTTAAGAATGGTTACAAGGTTCTAGCATACTTCTTGTGATTTGCACAGATTTGAGTCCCAAAAAAAGAGCTGCCTGAGGAAAACATTTTCTGAAAATGTGGTTGCAGAACTGGATTGTCTTTCCTGCATTCAGATGTCCGCAATTAAAAAATAATAGCACTTATTATTTTGGCTTTGTAATTGCCTTATAAGAGCTACTCAAGCACCACGATAAAACTTAAGAAAAAGACAAGTCTTGGGAAGAAATGAAACTCAGATTTGGGGATGCAAATTTGCAAATGGGTCTTCTCTTCACAGAGACCAGAATGAAAATCTAAGCATTGGGGTAAAAGAAAAATACAGTTTCTATTAACATAGAAGAATGTTCAGAAACACTACTAGGAATACAAATAAATAATTTTATGAGCAGCTGAACTGCTTCAGCCCATTTCTCTATGAATTCAGGTCCTCTATACTATAAAAATTTCTGTAGTCCTACCTGTAAGAAGTGCAGCTGTGTATTGTAACAGTGGAATAAATGCAATAGCACGAACTTGTATACCCTGATGGTTTTCACCTATTCCTTGGCTGCCTGCCTGTTGTTGACAGAAGGTGTAACAGCTGAGTTCGGTGTATCTTTACTTCAGTGGAAGTATTTCTATTTGTGTTTCCCATACCATTCACCAACTTTCACAAAAGTTGTAGAAACCTAATTACCCTTCAAGTTTTACCTCCTCTTTCAAATCTGTTTGAAATACTCTAAGGATTAAAGAAAGGTTATTTTGTACGAACTGACAGACAGGCTGGACATACTAGTAAGACCTCCTTTGGAAAAGAAAGGAGGCCTGAAAGGAGAAATAAAGAAATAATAATGCAAAGAAACCTGAAGAAAATCCCTTCAGTTCCTCTCTCTTAACCTCATTTGCCATTTACACTTTTTTCTTGAATTTGAGGTTCACTTGGTTTTTAGACAGTTATGATTTTTAAGATGAACACAAAATTAAAACTTTTTTATGTGTTAACTGATGACTAGCACTTCATAAATTTTTCAGTATAAATCACATTATTTCTCTGGATGGTTTATAAGAAGATGCCTAAATGGGACAAATCATTCTGTTACGTTCTATTCCAGGGGTCAGTATTTCATTAGCTATCAGTATACACAGTTTATTAAAACCTAAATATTTGGTCTTGTTAAATGCGTTGTGGAATGGAATTTCTAAAATGAGCTGTCAAAGTATAAGGACTGAGCACTGGGAAAGAGTAAGGAAGTGGATAGTAGATTTGAGAGAAGAAAAATAAGATCACTTGATCATCAATGCAGACTTTTTTTGAGGAAGACAGGCTTTATATAATATATTTTCTTGGTGGAATTCATCAGAATCACCAAGCTTTCAGCAAACACCTAGCAAAATTGGATCTGACTGCTGTGTGGTTTAGAGCATGTTTTATTCACTTTACTTTAAAAAAATGAATGAAGAATGAAAATCATGATTGTGGGCAGATTGTTCTAAAATGTTTTAGCTACTCTGTGTTTCCTCTTACTACTTTGCCTGAATCTGGGTAGGAAGATCAAATACCGAGAGAATGGCATAGAAAGAGCCATCACAGGGAGAAGAGGACATCCAGTTGGACTGATGTGATCACCTAAATGCCTCTCCAGCTCATCTCTAATTGAGGTTGTCATGACTTGGCAGAGCAAAAGCAGATTTTGTTGATGAAATCTTCTTCACTGTTAAGTGAGAGGATCAGCCTTATATATGATTATCAAGCAGGCAGCAGCAATGAGCAGGTTATGCTCTTACATATGCATCTTATTTTGCATCTATAGAAATCAAATCTGGGGCCCAACGCCCTTTCTAGAGGCTTAATTTACAGACCTCTTGCAAGGCTGCACAGGAAACTGCCTGGTCAAAGCAGATGAATTCACTCACACAAGGGCAGCAGATCACACCCAGTCTCCTGCGTTTTCATTGGAGGAGGATTTGGACACACTGGGGAGTCCAAGAAACTCTACCCTTCACTGAGTAACAGGTTTTCTGGTGTCATTTGCTACACATATCAGTTGTGACTGGGGGATGGTAGAAGACTGGTTTGGTTTTTCATTTATATTGCTTTAAAGGGTGGATGGAAAAAGGTGAGATACTCGGTGCAGGGAAGTCAAAGTACAGATCTGGATCTCCAAAAAACCTTAAAGTTCTTGAACAGTTTGTTGTCTTTTTCCTTTTTCTTTTTTTTTGCCTTTTTTTTTTTCTTTTTCTTTTGGTTTGAACCTAATTATAATAAACAAGAACTAATCTCTGATTATAAACAATAGTGTACCAGCTTTTTCCCTTTTTCTTTGCTCATGAAAGTCCTATTGAGGGTGGCACTCTGGCATAAAGCTTCATTCACAGCAGCAGTAAGAAATTTTTTTCACTTCTGGAGTCTGTGAGTTTGGTAAAAGTCTCTTCCTTACCCCCAGGTCAGTGGTGTCTGTAGTTTAAGGAAACAATTAGTTTGCCTGGTGCCTGAACCGCTGCTGAATAAACAACTGCAGAAGCTGAATCTATAAAAAACTCCTCACAGTTTTATTTATCTGGACTCTCATTTGCCATCCAGATGCAAGAAATTACTTTAGTGCATTTTTATTCTTGCCATTTTCACAGCATTGTGCTACTTTAGAAGGCAAATAATTGCAGTGGAAAGATACCTATAGATGTGTTCAGCAGCTGGAGAGTTTATGACCTATCCTAAAAAATGCAAGTTGATTTTCTTGTAGTAATTAATACCAGCAATGTTTCTGCTAAATTCTTCTATGTGCCTTGTAGATCTCCTCATGTCTCAGCAGTAGGTTGAAGCTCTGAGAGACAGTTTCACTCACCAGCCATGACTTTTTCTGAATGGATTTGTAAACTTCAGTGAGCACTCATAAAACTAAGTCCCAGGCTTCACAACTTTTACTTTAAATTGTAAAGCAAACAACCTACCCCACACTCTTTATCAGATATAAAATTTATTTTACAGAAGCAGGAAAAACCCCAAGCTTTTTAGGTAGGAGGATTTCATTCTACAACAATCATTAAACACTCTTTTCTCCTAAAAGAAAAGATCAATCCCCTGCTGTAATTAGTATCATGGGGTTGTTTTTTTTTTTACTTTATTGTAATTAAAACCCAGCACATGATTGAAAAAAATAATAGCCATTTTAAAGAAACAAAAACCTGTTATCTTGCAGTAGATACTTGAGGCTTATATTAATAAATGTTTTCTACTATGGACCATGCAGAGCTGTCCGTAAAACATAGTACTATTGAAGAGTACAGCAGAGGGAGAGACAAATCAGATTGCCTTCCAATCAACACCAGGGAGGTACCTGAGAAGGTAGCTGTTCCTGTAACTGTAAAAACACTGTATTCTGGTAAACAGTCCAAACTCATTTCAACCACCTGAGGCCCAGGAGAAAAGTGACAGAGTTTCTGTCAAGCCCACACTTCGTGTTATGTTTTTCAGTATTTCAGGAAGAGGCACAATGATTACTGTTATGAAGAAGAGAAAAGGTACATTTATTTTCATCATGAGGTGAACTTTACATCTTTGCTCAACTTCTGCTAAGTAACAAAAAAATAGAGTACATGCCTGTTTTCTGAGTTACTATCCCAAATACTGATGATAGATAATAATTTTATGATTTGGTTGGATTAAAACCAGTTAAAAAACCCCAAAACACACACAAAAGAATTGCCTGTATCATCTGCCATGCAGATGAAGCTAAGATTTTCCCACAAAAGCACGCATAAGGTCTGAATAATTTGAGCACAGAGTTGAGAGAGAAAATGGGATAAAAAGATTGACAATGTGTATTCCAGAGGCTTCCAGCTGGACGTGAAATGAAAAATGTGACTGTTAGGATGTCAATCTGCTCCCTAACAAATCTCATAATTATTATCAGACCCATATTTGATATCATCCATCTATGAGAGAAACGAACCAACTTTTATCAACTTACTTTGTCCACTGTCTTCTTGACTTCAGGCTGATGGAAAAACTTTGTTATTTAGGTTGCCTCTTCTCTCACAGAGACCTTTTCAGTTTATGGATATACTCGATTCAGTGAGAAGACTGAATGTTGAACTTCAAAATTGCTATGGCTGATTACAAAACCATGAACATCAAAACTGTACAACTAGGAAAGAGATCTGTTGTTTATTTGGGTTTAACTCAAAGTGCAGTATGTTAATAGAAAAAAAATCTACTAATTTCTTTTCATTAAACCTGTTTTTCTGGAATATCTTCTTCAACTGGTAGAGCTAAGTTGCGCATCACTGTTAAGGTAAGGAGTGACAAATTTAGGTTATTTCAAGCGTTCTTCTGTTTAAAGTCACGTTAGCCAGACTGGTGATGAGACACTCCTTATCCCAGCTAGATTCAGGCAGTACAATTGTGGAACTGAGAGGGAGTCTCAGTTTAAACTTCAACTTTACATAATTTTTTGCAGCATGGAGATTTAGGCTAGTTATCATAACACATAGACCCATGTGCATTGTTTGGGTTTAGTGTAAAAAAATCAGTCTAGGTGGACATTTCTTCTTTTCAAAGCCATTTGTATATTGCTTATCTCCAGGCCTCCCTGGTTTTCAACTCATATGTGCTCTGTTAAAAAATTTTTTTCTAGACTACTTCAGAATTTAGGAGATTGTAACCCTCTGAATGTATGAACTCCCAGGCTCTTACGTACTCATGAAATTTTAATCCCTCTGAAAACTATGGATGTTCTGATAATCTAAAGTATGAACAATGCTGCTTTCCACTGAAACAGTTGAAGTCCTGACCAAGGGACTGTTCTCACACTTGTGCGTGGTTTTGATAAACTAAATAGGAAGTTCTGGGTAAAAATAATAATTTTAGGCTAAAAATCTTCTTCACTTTTTAAATTGCTATTGAATATATTTTTGCAAATTCACATTTGATTTGGTAAATTAAAAAATAGCAGAAATTTACTTGCTCGTTGTTGATCCAAATAGACATTCCTTTTGATTATAAAACAAAGATAACCATACGAAATGAAAGTAATTACAGTGCCATTTCTTAGTAAATAGGCTTTTATGGTTTTTAATCACAGATGCTTTAGTATGAGTAAGCTGAGACCTTGCTTGGCCGTTTAGTTCACATAATCCTTACCTTACTCTTTTTATCCTTCTGGTATGAGCAGATGGAAAACAGGAATCTCAAGTTACTGTCCTCTGTTTTTCACTTAGTGTCAATTCATGTGGACTTCTTTAATTATTTGATTGTCTTGTTCTTTACTTCACTGTCTCCTTCATTAGTGAATGCATTTTTATAAAACAGGGTTCTGAAACTACTATCAGATTCATCATTTCATCAATGACAATTCCTTTTTTGGTTAGCTTGATACATAAACATCTATGACTTAAAATCCATGGGTGAAATCTGGAGAAGTTAGAAGGGAATATAGGCAATTTATGTGAAATTGTATTTTCACCAGAAAATTAGACAGCAGGTCTGCTTGAGAACTGTAGGTTATTCACTTTCAAATTCATCCAGCAATGTTTTTTCTTCCTGAACTTCTTACTCAGCAGTGAATGCTTTACTTCTATATGTGCTCCAAGAATAGGCTGAGAAAGGAGACATTGAACTGCATTGAACCATTCCAGGCAGCCAACAATGCAGACTAAACTGGAGTCTAATACAACCAAAGGTTGAGGCAAAGAGCACATTTTCTTCCTTTTTAGACTGTAAAACTAATTCTGGTACCTGATTAAAGTTTTAGCAGTGGTTCAAATAGGCCAATTTGTAGATTACAGAGAGTTATTGAAGTATTGGAGGCATGTCTAAGTCAGCAAGGTTCTATCTCCTTCTCTCTCTTCACCTCCCCCGTGTTCACCTATCCTAGTAGCATTCCCACCTTCCAGAGCATGGGATCGTGCTTCCACTCTTTTCCCTTCTCTTCTTCCCTCACAGTTATGTATCTCTGCTGCTATGCAACACCCTATCTGACATACTTCTCCCCCTTACAACTAATTTATTTGCACGTCTTCCAACATGAAGTCCACCCTGTCTGCCCCCTGGTCTCCCGCCTCCTGCAGTGTCTGAGCAGAGAGCCAACTCTGGCTCTTTCCATGTGGGAAGTGAAAAATGCAACCATTTTGCCTATGCCTAAAACTTACATTGGTAATATATCATCTTGGTGCCTCTGCTTTTTGCTTTACAAAATTCTCAGTCTTACTCTGTTCAATATACTTCGGGGCTTATAGTTACATTGCAGTTGGTCTTGCACATTTAAAGAAGAGTCAGCTCTGAAACTATATGTGTGCATACAGAGAAAAGGATGTTCTGATGAAGATTTTTACTGGGTGAATAATCTGCAGCAAAATGTGTAAAATGCTACTCACTGAGTTCAGAAAAAAATACAAGTGACGTAGCTACAGGATGTATCTTTCTCAACTTGAAAGAGGTTAGTAGCTCAGGTAAGATTTGCCCGAATGTCTCATAGTTTTGGATCTCTCAAATAAGGACTTTATGGTTCTGGATGCAACTCAAAAAAATCATGCCTTCTGAGACATATACTGTTACTAAAAAGGATAGCCAGAAATTTCAACATATTAGATCAAAACCACTGTTACTTAAAGATCTATTTAAAATATGTATGTATTTTATGTATGTATTTTATGTATTTATTAACTCATATTTTATAATGTTAACTAATACAAAAACTGAAGTATCTGAAAATTGAAAATTTTCTGAAAGTGTAATTAGAATGTCAATGTAGATGAAAAGTATGAGATGAATTTTTGGAAATAATGGATTAACATTTAATAAATTTACTTACATCAACATTGCCATCCAGATATCCACATTTCATCATTAAATATGACTAAAATAGTAATAAATTTCTTATTAAAACCAAAATCCATACAACAGATAATTAAACAAATCAGCAATTAAATTAAACCAAACCAATCAAAGAGGAGGCCTATTTAAAAAAAAATAAATCCAACACCTGAAAAGTTACCACTGTAAATAGAAACTGTATTTTGCAGCTTGCTCCATGTTCATTATTATTCATCCAAGGACTAAATGGTTTTAGGGAGGCTTTGTCAGGACTATAGACAAGGATGAATTATTAGAGGAGGATTAAAATTTCCAGAATGAATGAAAATTCCAAGAAACAGGATTCCTTTGAAGCATAGACAAAACCCATACAAATAGATTGCCTCTGAAGACCACAGAATTGCAAGCCAGATTGTAAAACTGGAATAAAAATTATTTCACATGAATGTTGGAAAAACTGAATCAAGCAATTGGTTATTCTCTGCATAATTTCAGTTTTATTCGGTATCCGTTCAACTTTTTTACTTTATGTCTTTCTAACACACTCAAATCTGAAAACTCAAGCTAGTTAAAGCAGGAATATTTTAAAATATCTTTGAGAAAACAAAACCTAAGACACGTCATAGCCAATGCCAGAATTACCATGAAAGGACAGTTTTCCTTCTTATCCTAGGTGAATATAAGTGTTAGGTTTGGAAAATTCTTTAATGTGTTATAGAGATTTAATGAAGATCACAATAATGAGGATTGCTAATTTAGTGTATGAAAACAGAGATCTATATTTTTGTTTATCTTTAAGTCCTGCTCTGCTGAGGTGTTTTGATGATGCAGTGAATTATTGCAGTTGTGCTCTCTACACTAACTGTGCAGTTGACACTTTTTTCTGGGAATGTAACTGGCAATGAATGTGGCCAGACAGCATGACATAGAGAAGCTTTGAGTCAGTTCTTTATTAATAGGAAGAACAGTTTCTTAGTCAGGGACCTTAACTGTTTTGGTTGTGCTTAGTGGAAAACAGAGATATTTGTCCTTTAGATTGCCAGAAAATCCATAGCAGTGAGAGGGAGTAGATTTTCATGAGCACCTGAGAGTCTGGGAGTTTGTACATTTATGGGGTTATGAGCTCCTAAATTTTGAAGTAGCTTAAAGAAAGATTTTTAAAGGTTTGTCGGTGTTTAAAGATGCAGAAAATGTTCAGTAGGATTTACAGATTAGAAAATTAGCTAAAGACCCTAAAGCTCACACTAGCAATTTCAACAGACATATACCTACACAGACACTTATGTGTCTTAGTTTCTTAGAAATGTTTTTCTTTATTCTGCTCATTACTAGAATGCTTAAATCATTATATGCATACAACCCTGGAATAACAAGCCATCTAATCACAGTGAAAAGAGAATGAACTGTCAGTTTGGACCTTCGCCTTCCCAGTCAGCCTGTGTTGTGACAGGGACATGTCTGCTTAAGGCAAGTTTAGTAGAATGTGTAGTAGACATCCTTAAAAGCAGCTGCAGCTGGTAACTCCTGAAAGGTATTTGAGAAACTCAGATAAGTGTTCGAAATTTCTGGATCCATGTCCATTCCCAGATACTCTGTCAAAGGGTCATTCATTAGTAATTGTCTTACAAATGGTCACTTACTGGTTTTACTGCATGGTATTGTTCTCTGAATCCATACTGCAACAGGACTGCCACTAATGCAGAAGCAGAGGACACAGGCTGCAAAACTGCAAACCAGATTTGAAACAGATGAACAAAAAGAGCATGAAGTGGGTAAGGCGACATCTGCTCAAGCAACAGACTTTCTGATTAACTTGTCTCATCATTTTCTTTCTTTTGACGCATACATTTGCACCTGAGGTGATGTACTCTATCTTTTCCTCTATCTATATTTTGAACCTTGTTGGGCTCCGTTCTAACAGGAACGCCCTGCCCTTCATGATGGCTGTGGTGGTGTGAGCAAACCATTTCCTGTTTGGATTAAATATGATTATTTTCAGCTGATGTAAGCAGTGCAAAGGGAAACATCCAACAGCCAGTCTAGCATGGCTCCTTGCGGTATGGCTGCAATGGGGTGCTTTCTGTGCTTGCCAGTGCACACCAGGATGTCTTGAAATATGATGACGCATGTGTATCTTGGCCCCCAGTGCACCTACAGAGCATGGTACTGATGGCAGAGGAGATAATGATAGCTCATTTCAGCATCCCACCTTCCATCAGCTGATTGCACAGCATAGTAATGAACCCATAACTGCTTTTTGTGTGTCTCTGTGTGTGACTTATGTGGACACTCAGCTGACCTGTTCGAAAGCTACTACTTAACTGTTCAGTTTTTCACATGTGGATTTTACTTGGACAGCATAGATTTACTTTGGCTATTTCACACTGAAAGCAGCAAGAAACTGTGCTTAAAAAAAAAAAAAAAAGAGAGCGAGAAAGAGAGGGAGAGAAAATTATTTTAAGCCTACACATTCCTGAATTACTGCACACTTGCTATGTCATCCATTTTTCTCTGGATATCTATTCCAGCATTCCAAAATAATGGCTCTTGGGCCTGATAGCATAAGATAAGTTGGGGTAGTTTTGCTGAAAACCAAATGTTTGAATAGAAGGGATGTCTGAGATTGCAGTCAGTAGTTGCTCTTCTGTCTCTGCAATAATCTCTGTGAAACCAGACACAGGTGCAATGATAATTATTTGCACAGCATTGTTAAACGTGATTGTGGCTTTTGCGGCTTTGCAATAGAGACAAAAGTCCATCAGGAAACAGTCTGAACCCCGAAGATATTGTCTCCTAAATGTGGTTCCATTCTCATTGCCCTCTGCAGCAAGCTTAGGCCACTTTTGAGAGGCTGAGGTTAGTCCATATAGTTTTGCTTAAAGAAATACAGGAATAATTTGTAAGGTTTGTCTGCTTCGGGTGGATAGTCACTTCCTGGTTTGCATAAGTTCTAACTTCCTGTGCAACCACAGTTATGCACTTTACACTGTGTATTTTTACTTTCTCACATCTCTTACAGTAGGGAGTTTCTGTAAATATCTGATGTTATTAAACAGTGAACAACACACTGCCAGGTAGAGACCCAGGTACATGAATAACATGCAAACAGCAAACCATGTTTCTTGAAGAATGACAGTAAGGATTTGGTGCTTTTCCCTTATTTTTCCCATCTGTTCTCAATTGTAAGAAACTCCTCTTGCTGGTTTAAAGGAATAATGTACACCCTGCAAAGTCTCTCATCTCTGTACAATATGTGACATCTGTATGTAACAGATGGACTTTCAGGTTTCTTCACCACTAGCTTCTTTCCCAGGATCTATGACTACAGCACCTAAGATCCTATTCTCAAGATGCAAAAGCAAACTCAAAATAAAAAGGTTTCACACTCACTATCTCTGTCCCTGAGCTCACATCAGGTGGACAATGCAATGCCATTCACCATTAAAGCCTTTACTTCCAACAACACAATACCTGTTGATTGGGAGAGAAAATAATTTTTTTCTCTTCACTCATTGGGAGAAATTGTTAGTGAAGGCTAATTTTTACTTCTCTGGGTTTTTTTTTCATTTAACAGCAAGGTCTGTGTAAAATGTTCTTTTGGCCAGTGTATTTGGGCCATGCTTGAGGCCTAAAGCTGCTAGCTCAAAGTGAGAAAGTGGTATTACTCATTTCACACTGAGACTTGTGCATATGAGAAGATCCAACACTCCTCAGCATGCTCATCGTGTTCTGAGTCAGACTGATAAGTCCCACACTTGCTCCACTCACGGGGACAAAATAGTTGCCTAATTTCCCATGGGCGTTGCCTCAATGTCAAACTTGATAAGACACAACAATGACTTGACTAGCCACAGCTTTCAGAAGTACCTACTTTTGAGTACCTTATTAACAACTTTCATAACCAAATTTATTTGTCTTAAAGGAGACCTATTCCATAATTCATGTGTGCTCTGAATTTATAAGCCTAAAAGGCTACTCTATGCTTTTATCAGTCCTAAAAATGTAAGCCAACAAAGATTTTGGCCATCTCTGTCAGTTTTCTTAAATGTTCTAAAGTATCTTGGGGTTACGTTCATTCTTTCCTTTTTCTCATGTCTTTCAACTTCCTGCATTGTGATTATTTACTTTCCTGGCTGGTTATTTCTTTTCCTGTGCCTAACCTGGTCCTTCATATCCACTATTTCTCTTTTTTTTTTTTTTGGTGCTGCCCTGGCTTGGCTCTCTGCATTTTCCATAAGCTTCATAAGCACTTTGCCTGGCAGTGCACTCATCCTGGCAGTGCAGTTCCCCGCAGTTCAGCTGCTGTTTTCTCTAGAGCATCTACCCTGCACTTACACCTGCTGTGACCAACTGTGCTGCTACTGAGAGGGAGCTGCAGTCCTGTTGGGAAAGGACAATCTACCACTTTGTGTTGTCACACAGTCCCAGGACACCAGCAAATCACTCAGTGAAAGTTGGGAAAACTCAAGACTGCACTGTGGGCAGCTGTGACTCATATATGAATGAGAAGGCATTTAATGTTGTAACCTATGAAGAAAAATTCAAATGAGGATGGGAAGTGAACTTTCTTGTGCAACTTATGAATAGCAGGCATTCATCTAAATATTACAGGGATTATTTTTCAGCGTACAAACCACAGAAAGCAGAGGATCCTTAAAATGGAGAAAGGAAGAATTATAAAAAGTGGATATTCAGTAGCTGATTGAAGAATGGCAGTTCAAATGTTTTTAAAATAATATAGGCACAACTAATTAGTTCACAAACTTACACATACACAATGCTGCTAGCATCAAACTAAACTGAAGCACCTCTATGTGGATCCTGGGCTGATCAGTAGTTGTGGGCAGTGTTATAGAATTCCTGCCTGTGAGAGACATCTCAGCTCCTATGGGAGAATACAACATGGTGAATGGTGTCTGCTAAATATCACCTGATATTATTTCCTATTATTTCACTCCAAATTCAGGATTTTATTCCAATTCAGAAATTGTGTAATTTCACATGTAATTTCACATGTAATTCAGAGGTCCTTAAAATACTCTGATATCTAAGAAAAATTACAACATGTATAGCATCATTCTTCTTACCACTACCAGCATCATGATACAGATTGCGAATACAGGATTTGTTTGGAGATAAGTGTTCCTTGTATATGGAGTCACTGACTCGTCATAGAATGAATGAATCCTAAGACAGTGAGCTCTGGATATTTTCACGATCAAAGAATTTCCATCTTACAGCAATTGGAAAGTTACAACTTAATCTTTCAAGGAGCAGGAAAAAGAGTCGGTGAGAATCATGGAGCAGATTAATGGCTGAGGTGATGACTGTACAGGCATATCATTCTTTTCTGCATTTCGTCACCTGCTGATTGTCTTCCTACTCCAGGGTATACAAGGGAAAAGAAGTTAGTCATTCCTTGCAAGACACTGTAATAATGGTGAACATTTGTTTTCCCTAAAGGACTATTTAGAGCCATTATTTTCAATAAGTCTTCTATCTTTATCTCATCTATATAATGAACTAATTCCTTTCTTCTGTAAATTATATGAATTTAGAGTACAGATTTTTTTAAATTTTGTTTGCAAATTTAGACCATCCTGTTGATAATGATACTAGTACTATGGAACTGATTTTTTTCATGCTAAGGACAATTTTATTCATTGTCTTTTAAAGATGTAGGAGGAGATGCTTAACAATCTCCAGTTTAGTAAAAGAAGAAGTGATGTGTCAATCAAAATTTCAGTGTTTTCCAATAAATGAGTGAAACTAGAGTCCAGGAAAATTAAAGATAAGGTGCTTGCCTACTCTTATTTGGTACTCAGAGGAGTGGTTTACTGATTACATTGATACCAGGGAGTTTATGTTGGTAATTTTTTATCGAAGATTCAGGATTCAGCCTCTTTCATTGCGAGTTTCAGTTTGCAATCCAAACATGAATAACATGCATGTGAAAAAACAAAGTGCATGCTACCTTCTCTGAGTTTTTCAGGCAGATGTACAAGTGGTATTCATGCTTTAACTTAACACATATATACCACATTTGAAGTGAGATAGTGTGGCAAGAGTACAAGATTACAAAGGGCTTTCATAGCTCACCCTTTCCAAAAGGGTTCGCTTGCACCTGTTTTTTACCACAAAAAGGACGTTAAACTTTCTGTTATGTGACCAAGTTGTAAATGAAAGATCTTCAAGATAAAAAGTGATATGATTAACTTAAAAGGTCAAAATCTAATACTTTGTCAGTTTATGGTATGATAATTTCACAGAAACATCAAAGACACTGTGTGACCTCCCAGCACATATTTCTCACCTTGAGTGGCATGTGGCTCTCCCAAATTTCATGGTCCATCAGTGCACACTTCAGCTGTGTTTCTTTAATAACAGCAGAGCAGGTTAACAGAGCATTTATCTTCCTTGATACTCGGCTTGCTGGGGTGCAGCTTTCACAGCCAGTATTAGGGAATGATGTGCTGCTCTGCCCATTGCCCTTAGGAAAGAAGCAGGGGGGCTTTAAAACAACACAAGATTTATTTTGAAGCTTTTCCAACAGATCAGTCAGTTGAGGAATTGCTGTAAACTTGTGTAAACCAGAAGGCAGGACTTAACTCTTGAATATCAGGTGCCTGGTTTGAGACCAAAACCCAGCATGCTTCATTAGATTTCTCAGAGGAGTTATGAAGCACCTCATTTTATAGCTGTAAATATCATTCATATCTTATCTAAGCAATTCCCTTTCATATGCAGAAGTTAAGATTAAGAACTGCATCCGAACAAATCTGGTATAAAGTGCTGGGATCTTCCTCCTGTCTCCTAACAGGAAATGGGGTAAATCGTGAGTGATCCATGCTGCTTTATGGTCCACATATGGTGCTCTTTAAAATGAGCAGAGGGAGAGACGGATGAGATGTTTCTGTTTATCGCTGAGACTTCAGTAGTTTTGCAGAAGAACAGGAGTGTGTTTGCAAGGGTCTAGGCAATCCTATGTTGCTTTTCTGCAACCAGCCTCCATCTCATTGTTCTCAATTTCTCTCCAAAAACATCAGCACACATCTTCAAACACATAGTTACAGGGCTATCAGAAGTGTGAAAAGAGGATTTCAGTATTTGGAAGGTATGGGCAGGAAGGAAAACGCAGAAGAGTATTCCTGGAGTTGGACAGGAAGGGCTGCATGTACTGTCATGTACATGGGAGGTGAAATGGTAACACGCACCATGGAGTCCAGAGATTTTGGAAAGGAGTAAGAGGACTGGGGAAACAAGGTAGCACAAAGTCTTTCTTAGTTTCTTCACCAACTCCCCAGATCACATACACACACACACTTTCTCATACATACGGACTTCCTTGCTCTGTCTAGCTATTCTATCCAGATATACCTATGGTCTTATCAGTACCTTATTCCAGTTCTGTTACTCCCCTTTTCCTCTCACCTTCAGCCCTGAATACGGGAGAAAAATGTGATCAAAATGAAATACACTGTAGGACAATGGACACAGCACCCTTATCCCTGTTAATTTCCTTTAAAAGGAAAAAAAAAAAAACTATAGAAACAGATTTGCTCTCTGTTGCTTTGCAATGGTCCTGATTTTGTAGCAACCTTCACTTGGAGAAGTTTGCTGGTCTGTGGTATAGGGGGAAAATATTCCAATTTTAGATGAGATTTTCTGTCCATGTAATACAATAATGGAAATCATCCAGTGATTAATCCCGGATATGATACAACTTGTTTTTGGTATATTAGGGAGTGGGGGAGGGGGCCAGCATAGGAAGCAGGGAAGCATTTAGACATATGCAGTAACTATTTTTCATAAGGATTTTTATAATGCTTTTACATAATAGGCAGAAATTGCTCCTAAAGAATCATTCTAGTCTATTGGGTAATTAATATGCATTTTTAAAAAAACCTAAATATATATTTAATCAACTTGGTACATAAAATGCCTGAAGCCCTGAATACATATGAACCCAATAGACCAGAACAGCTGAAAAAAAGCTTGCTCCAGACTCTGGGGATACATTCCATGGAGCTGGCTTTTAAAATAGATCTAAGACCCTAGACTGGACAGTTTTAGAGAAGAGTCCTTTCTTTTCAGGTCACAGACTTAATCTGTATTTTGGTAACAGAAAGAAATGGGAACACTTGTTTTAATGGGTACTCTAATATTTAAGATAGTGGCCTGGGAACTGACTCTCTTAAGTGCTCTTCCAGGAAAGTGCGGCTGTGAACCTCACCTAGCCCATTATCTGCAATTGTGCCTCAGTTTCCCCTTCTGTAAAACAAGAATAACAACACTTTAACTCGTCACATCCTTTTGAGGTGGGTTGAAGAGAAATAGTCAAAGATATAAAAGTGAAAGATAAATCCTCAGGTTTCATTGAAAACCAGATGGAAGAGTCATTGTAAGTGCCCTTCACACACTTGAAAATTTCACCTTTATTTTACTGGTGACTATAATGCACTTTGAGACCTTTGGAGGAAAGGTGTTATAGATGTGCAAAGCTGGTAGGGAAGATGGAGTAAAAATTGACTAAAAGGTCAACTTCAGAAGCAAAGGAATACAATATGAGGGTAACCTATGGCAAATACCCTGAAGGCTACACCTGGGAATGTGAGAGTATGAAGTCAAATTACACCCTTAGATAATTCCGAGTAAAAGACAGTATTAATTATGGAAAAATAACAGCAGAGGAAGGTGACTTATGGCATCTCAGGAGTCCAGAAACTGGTCATTCATTCTTTAGTTCACCTTCCATAGGTAAAAGGTTTCTCTGACCAATCTACTGTGGATCATCACAATGAGGATCTTCTCAGTGGCCATTTTTCCCTTCTGGAAATTTCTCTCTAATAGCCCCTTGACATGGAAAAACCAAGACTTTTACAATTTCAGCTATATGCTTATTTACTTGGTAGTCTTGGATTTTATAACATAGTTAAAAATACATCATAACTACCCCAAATAATTCAAATTGCAAGCATCACCTCTTAAATCTGCTCTCATACTTGCTGTAATAAAGCAATAGCAACTGGATTCTGTAGAAAATGTTTGGGATCTGAAGAGGCCTAAATTTACATTAGTGTATTTATCTTTCTGGCACTCAACTTTATTTCATACTTTCCATCACTCTGCAGTTGAACGATCTCAAAAAGTAGATCTGATTGATAGTAGTCTTTTAAATTTTGGTTTAAATGAAAGGGTCTTATCCACAGGCAACAGAGGAACAACAATTGCTAAAGGCACTTGAATAATGTTTATAAAGAATGACAGTAAAAATTCCAGACTTATTTAGTTATTACGCTGAAAACAGCAAATAGCATTATACTTGAGACATTTAAAAATTAAACTTAACTGGAAAATTAAAAACTGTAAAGAACAAATTAATTTTTACTGGCTTGTTTTAGAAGAGATTTCTGAAATGACAAATGCTACGCATAAAGCCAAAAAAAGAGGTTTACTCTAGTTCAGATAAAAAATTACTGGCTTGTTGAAAATAAGACTGTTTAGAACAATTTCCCTTTTATTACCAAGATGAGATATGATAATTTAGGTTTTGTAAACTATGGCTTATAGCCTTTGGAAGTATTCTCACCACAACCAAAAGAATGATTCTTGTCTCATAGTAGCAACAGACTAAACAATTAAAGAGGTCTAGTTGAGTGTAGCATACAACCATAGTGGTTGGGGTAATTATTGTACTCATTAAGCTATAAGTTTTAATAACACAATTGGCTTATTAATCTCTTTTCACATAGAATCATCTCCACACAGCAATTATTGGTTAGTGCTTGCAGGTAGCAGAAGGAAAATAGTTTCTTACATGGATTTGAATATACACCATTGAAATGATGTTATTCATTGGTGAAATGTATAAGTGGAACACAAAAGCAGGAAAGAATTTAGTCTTCCTAGTGCAACATCTGCAGTGGCACACCAGGTTCTTTCAGGATCATGTTGGGAAGACTCATACATTTATGGGAAGAATTCTGTGGGCAATCATGGGCCAACTGGTCACTGCAGTCTACCTTTAGCTGGGAAATTCTAGCAAGAATGAGTTCGGAGTTAAGTAACTGAATGTTAGTTCAAAGTGGGAAAAAAAGGTGCTTGATGATTTCCCTTGTAATTTTGCAGAAATGTATAAAGTTAAAGCATCAGTATAAAATTAACCTAAAAAGTTTGAAAAAAAAAGAAGACTGTGTTTAGGTGAAGCATTAAAGACAAGGACCTGATGTTTACATTTAAACTTGTGTTGGAGAATAAACAGAATTTGGTTTAAGGGATGGAGTTGACCTAAGTGGACCTCTAAGTGAGAAAGACAGTGTGAGCATGGTATTAAGGCTTCACATGTGAGGGAATCAGAAGTTGGTACAAGGGGCTTCCACTAAATGAAATACTAGCTCTTTGGACAGAGAAGATTCCTAGAGTTTGGCAAGTGACCTTGAATACTGTATTATAGACAGATTCTGTACTGACAGACTTCAATAGTCAGGAGCACCACAGTTTAGACGCTTTGGTTCTCCTATGATAAATTAGGACAAAAAAGTAACACAATACAGTTAGGAGCATTTTTTTCTTCATACCATTTGCTCAGATGTAATAAAATGTGAAAGTGGATAGAAGCAATTCTGCTTGACTGTGAAATCAGAATTCATTCAGTGAATTTGTTCAGTGCAGTTACTACTAATTCTAAAATAGTAAAATAGTTTTGGGAATACCTTCGTCTTTGTACCTCTTGAATCAAGGGTGCAGATATTTGTAAAAAATCAGTTAATGAGAGAGGTGGATCCTGTGAGAGTTTGTAAAAAAATATTGAGGGATAATTAAAAGAAAATATTTTCCTTGAATTCAGGTAATAATATGAAGTCAGATCGAAATCATCAAGAGTCAATGGAAAAAACCAAAACCTAGACCCAACTAAACAAAATACACCCAACACAAACATTGAATTTAAACCATCAAACAAAGTCCAGGAAATGGAATTTAAGGATCTCTTAATCTTCGACTGACATTGGTAAGCAAGGAGAAAAAGTTAAATGGAGATCCTTGGAAAGTTTGAATAAAGATTCAAGATCTTAAATTGTTCTTTGAAGCAAATTGATCTCAGAGATTCCTTGTATGTTCATTCATGGAGAAAGTCTCTTAACTAGATACATGGCCACTATGAGGGATAATAAGGTCTCCAATATTAGCAATTACCAGGGCAGAAACCAGATTATCCAGACAAAAACTGACCTAAACTTGGCCTAATAAATCTGTCATATTCTCCTCTCTGTTGGTTTGTTTATATTCCTGAAGTTTAAAAGCAGTCAAACGCTTTCTTTTTCAGCTGGGTGGAAAAAAGGAAATTCACTCTTTCAACAACAGATAGGAGCGGTAAGTCCTGAGAAAAAGTCTGTGGCCACAATAAAAATGACTCCCTGAAAATGGGGGATTGTAATGGGAGTGCTGACACAATCTGATTCCTAGCTATCACTTTGCAAGCTGTGCTGTTATAATAAGAAGAAAAGGTTGTGTCTTTGGTGGAAAACTGACGGAAGTTAGTAACGCTGGGTGAAAATATGAAGCTCATTTAAAGGCAGAGAAACTGTAACAAAGTAAATGAATCACATAAAAAAAAGGTATTAAAAAAAGACAGATAGGCCAGAAATGAAAGACATAGAAAACATAAGGGAAGCAGAAGTTTTTTCCCTCATTCATCATACCCTCAGAAACTGATTGTCATCCAATTAGAGGCTAAGAGAAGGTTTGATTAATCTATTACAGGCAAAAGGCCCTGGCTCCAGTCACTAATCAGGGAGGTGTGAAAACTGTGTGCGGGTCTCTAGAGGTTTCTTTAGCTTCTGTGTTTGCATGATCAGGTGTTCCCACATAGTTCCAGGACAGCTATGTTTTCTCAATTACTACAGCTAATTGTAAAGAAGACCATACAAGACAAGGAGTTCAGATTCTACTTGCTCAGTATAAGCTTACCCTAAAACAAGAGCATAGCCTCCTCTGAAATCTCTGCATCTTTCCTTTTTAAAGTTAGATATTGGTACAAGTGCAACCAGCCCCATATGTTAAGCAGTTGGTGACTATTTTTAAACAGGACCTCTGAGTCAGTTTGAATAGCCTGGGTGACAAGCATCTTCACGGTAGGCTACAAGAAAAAAAGGAAAATCTTTCTCTTGAGCAGTGGATTAATTACAAAGACATTCAAAAAAGGTTATTGAAGCACAAGGCCCACAGCAGCAGTCTGAGGGCTTAAAGTGGTGATGGTGGATCCAGGCAGGTTGCTGTCATCTATTTCACATCACCACCCCCGTGCACAGTGACAAAAGCCTTGGCAGCAAAGCTGCTGCAAGAGTCAGTCTCCCTTGTCCATCCTCTCTGGTGTAACTTTTTGGATTTGCCTGGTTGACGTACCTGCCTGGGGTGGCAGGATTTGTTACCTCAGCCTGTCTCTGGGAGGTTTTGATTCATTTTTCTATATACTGGCACAAAGTACTGCTTGACACACCCTAAGCCATCCATGTACAATGACCAGATATGATGCCACACCTAGGGGAGACTTGTGTCTTTCTGAAGTGGCAGCTGAGGAAGGGCAAGAATGACCTAGGGCTTCTCAAATGACACTAAGTGCATTTACAATGCTCAATGCCTGTAGAAGTGAGCCATAAGCATCTATTTGGCTCTGTTTCTGAGAGAAAAGGAGGAGGAGAAGACAGCAAAGCACAACCTAAATATGCAAGAGATTAATATCATTTGGTAGCATGATAGCCGTCGAACAACCTTACTGGGTGTCACAATAGAATTCAGAGTACCTGGAAAACTATTGCTCTGTTAGGTGACATGGTTTTGCCATGTTGAATGTATTTTAAAATCTCTATCAAGTCATTTTGCGTTCATGACTTCCAGTTTTGCTTCACTGTGGCTACAGAGGTGGCAAATAAATCCACATGGAATACAGTGAATACTCTTAGAAATCTTGCTATCTATATAGCATTTGCCTTATGGACCTACATCTCAGCATGTTCTCGAGCCTCTTCTCGGAGGATGGAATGCTCTGAATGTTGTCTGCCGGCCTTCTGTATATACCAGGCATTGTTACACCAAAACCTAGCTACCTGCTATTTGGTTAGGCAGGAATTCCTCTGGTCACCATTGTCACTATGGGTCAATAGCTTACTTTCTGTCATTTGAGATAGGTTGCCTTTGTTTTTCTATTATTGCTCCTTTGGTTTATATAATCATGTAATTTTCTTTCCAGACAAGGAAATAAGGACCAATTGGATCTTCTCTCACTCTCTCTATGGAACATGTATTGAAATAAGTCTAGTAGTAAGATTTTGTACAGAGTTATATGTATATATGTACATATATATGTGCATTTTTATATGCACATACGAATACCTATACATGCATCTACCTATCCACATATGTATGCATATCTACAAATAATACATACATAAATATAGAAAATCTACAAGGTAGTACACCTAGATCTGTGCAGTTACTTGTATCATTTCATAAATATCATTCTTTCATAATAATTTTCTTTACTATTTTCAATGGATATATAAGTCAGAATGTTAAAAAAATGTAAATTTTGAAAAATTTCTACAAAATGTAAGGCAAAAAATATTGTACGTGTTCAGCCTGTGCCACATTGCAGACTGAAGTGTGAATTAAAATGTGAAATAAATGGTTTCCTTTTTAAGCATATCTGACCACAGGATTCTGTGATTTTGGTCTGTGATTGCCTACTCATGAATTAAAATCAAATGGAAATTTCCTCAGATATTTCTGGCAACACTGTTTAGCCATAGATTTAAAAAGAAATAAAATAAACTTAACGTTACAAATATGTGTGTGATTGCCACTTATAATGAAAATGTTGTAAATAACTAAATCAGAAGCATTCACTCCTGAGGGAGGAATTTCAGGACTTACCTCTTCAAAACCACAGAGTTCTAGCATTTAAACTAAAGAAGAATCTGTATTAGCATGTAGTAGAATTTACAAAAGCAGAAACATACTTCAGGAGGTGTAATTATATAGGACATTTTGTCTTTGTGGGTGGCTGTCTTTTGAGCTGATTTTTTTTTATTATGAAGTATAGGCATAATTAGTCTAACTACTCTGATTTTCACTCTACAGCCCTGTAAAAAAATACTAGTCTAATATCTTAATTAAGCCCACACTGTGGCCCAAAACTATGACCACACTAGGACATGAAGAGAACTTATCTCTCTCCCATTTCCTTCATCCATTCTTCTCTAAACTGTAGGAATGGTAGGAGTAGTCTATACATTTTACCTTATCCTGGATTGTGACAATAAAGGTGGTCTAACAGTTAGGAAATACTGGTTACATTCCCTTTGCAGTCAGGAAAATGCTGTTGACAAAGGTCTATAAATTATATGACATTTTCTATCAGAGGAAGAACAGTTCAATGCCTGGAATCAGCCTGGAGGTCTAGTTTCATTCATTGCCTTCATGCAGGTTCTTGAGCAAGTCAGTTACATCTAGGTAATCAGATGAATTTTGGAATCTTATTCCTATTTAGTTTGAAAAGATTTAGCTTCTTAGATACGATCATGCAGGTCTTGAGCATTTGGACCACTTGGCCACTATGTCCATAATATGAAGAAAAAAAATTCCTTCTCTGTGATTTTGCTGTAAAAATAGGTACATGAGACAATACTTTGAGATACTGCAGGTACACCAGGTACTTTGAGATACTGCAGGTACCCCAGGTACTTTGAGATATTGCAGGTACCCCAGCAATATGAAATGGTACTGAGTACATTACTTCTAAAGATAGAAGATAATGTTTTTTGAGGCACAAACAGTCCTTTCTGTTCATTAGGAATCTATGACAATGTATAGGAATCTTTTTGTTCTACTAGTAAGAAAAAAAAGTTATGATATGGTTTCATCAGTACACTACTAAATGTTTTCTTTACTGAACTCTGAAAAACATTAACCATTGGTCCTGGTTGTTAAATAAGGTGTCTCTTTTTCAAAATATCAGTGATCATAATGCAGTAGAGCTCCTGGTCCTGTTGGGAATTTTACACTAACTTTGTATTATTTCCAAGTTTTTATCTTATATTGGCACTGTTTTATTGCATCGATAACTAGAAGTAGCAAATCAGAAATTAGAAAGAAAACTGACATTGATTGATGTCCAAGTCTTTCTCCTGATTTGCTGATTAAACTCATCAATCTATATGCAGAAGAGATGTCCAATGCAAATGGAACCAACCAGCCTTAACGAAGTTGTATTGTCAGCATACTAAAGGGAAAATGGGATCCTCATGGTAGACAGGAAAAATAAAACTAAGCCAGAAACTGTCTGCTACAAACAACATTTATTTTAAGAGATGGTAAATCACTATTTAAAACACATTCTAAACATGACAGTAAATTCTCTTGGCTATACTAGATTAGATTGTGGTATATTGATTATGGATGGAAAAAAATACCAGGCTAGTTTGTGGGCCCTCTGTGAGAAAACTGCCTTCAGTATTCTAGACTCAGTAATCCCCAGTTTGTTTGGAGAATGAATGTTAGTGGCCCTAGCTAAAATATCCCACTCTCTAGACACATTTAAGTTTTCTCAGATTGTTCCTTTCTCTTCCTCTCCTACTTATACATGGAGGTACTACAGTCTATTCCTTGTAAATGAGAAATCATCCAATTGAAGCTGTACCCTAATTTTAATTAAATGAAGCCTTTTCATATGGATTCACAGTATTTATATTATTTTCATATGGATCAGAATAATTTAGGATATGAAGCAACTGAAGAAAATGGCCCAAAATCCGAAGTGTTCATCTGGAAAAAAAAAATAGCTTTTGCCCTTTGATAAATGATGTAAACCCATAAGTGAATGGAATAAACAGACTTCTGCATGTAGACACAGCTGAACTGAAAAAAGAATCAAAACAAATAAATCTGCAAGAATTTTATAGAAATCTACTGAAAAAATCTTTGTCAAGGGTCTGGTCAGCCAATTCAAAAGACAATGGGTACAATAAGAACATCCTCCCAATATTTTAATTAGTAACGTTTAGACTAAAATATTTTTCTTTGGAGAATGATTTGATTTTTCATTTCTTAATAAACAAGGGAAGGGTTTGCTAGAAATATATTCACTTTTTATATTTTTTTTACTTTTTACATTTTTATTTTCTGTAGTTACTATTGCTAACATGGTCATATGTTTTGCAATCTCTTATTAACGATGTGACTTCTGAAGTTCCTTGACTTGATTTTTCTTATCGTCAATGAATTGTCAAGAATCACGTAAAGACCTAGATCAGTACTGGTTCTGGACAAAAAAAAACAGGAAAATACAATGTGTTGAGGCTGTTTCCATGCTTCCATATTTATAACAGTTATTTACAAATATGTATTTTACAAATCGGTGTAAGACAAGAACCTAAAATGTTAAGTGTGAAGTCACCACCACCAGATTTCTGGTTGACTGCAACAGTGAAGGGTAACACTTCCTAAGGCTGCTCTTTACTCTCTACTCTCTGTGGTTGCCAGTGGGAGGTGAGCAGTATCATCTGGGGAGATGGATACAGATTTCAGTATAAAATGAAGTCCTCTCCCTGATGCTTTGAAACGTTACATTTCATATAAAAGCATACTCTCTTCACTGCTTCCCTTCTGAATGTATGCTACGTTCCTACATCATCAGAAGTTTATTTTAACGAAGATGAAGGAAAAAAAATTGTGTAAATCTGTCACACTTTATTCACCTTTAGGCACTCCCATCCAAATAATTTCTTAAAATAACTGTAAAGACAAAAAATATTTTAAAAGATCTTTTGTGTCCTACGCTGACATAAAATTAATACTGCATGTGAAATTTGTACTTTAAAAAATACTACTGAAAAAGGAAATACCCCAAAACATGTGGAAATGAATAGATTCCCCTCTGACAAGACTAAGATGCAATAGGCTTAATTGGGGCAAAAATGGTGAGACATTAGAAAATGTCTTCTAACAGAAAGCCTAGGGAAGCAGTGGGAAAAGACTGTCTGGGAGCTGTGGAATCTCTATCATTAGAGGTCTTCCAGAGTAGATTAGACAAGCAACTGTCAGGAATAACATAGGTACAGTTGGTGTTGCCTTAGGGCAGAGGTATGGACAGGTTGACCTCTTGAGGTCATTTTCAGCCTCGTGATTCTGTGAATGAAAACATACATCGTCTCCTAGCTGCAATATAATCCGTCATCACTCAACACCCTTTCCTTTCAGTGTCATGCATTCAACTTTAACTATGTCCTTTGATTTGCTCTATTAAGAAAGTATGCCCTCAGATATATTGTCTTTACGTAATGTAATAGTTACTAAGTGCTTTGTAAAGAATGAGAAAAAGACTTACAGCTCTGCAGGTCATTAAGAAATTACAAATTTCTACACATTTGTATTGCATGATGGAGAAAAAGATATGATTAATATATGAAACGTGAGGTGATATGTCTTCTTGGTTATATTTACTTCATTAGTGTAGATCTTGCAAGGTATTTTTACAGTGCATTGTGTGTACACATAGATGCATATGTATTTACATATATATGTGTGTATGAGTCACTGTGAGGTTATATTACAATAAGAAATGAGTTTAGGAAATGGAATTTGTAACCTAGCAATGTATCATTTTTATATTGGCACCATCTTTTTAAAATTTTATATGATAATGGAAGGATCAATAGAAGGAAACAAAATCCTTAACTGGTGAAGTCTTACAAGAAGAATGATCACATTTCCAGGTTCTTACTGATTTTTCAGTCAAGACAGACTTGTGCTAGGCTGAGCTTTGTCTTACACTGTTATATCTTTTTCATACACTTGTTCTGATAAATACCTGTTCAATTATGAACTAACTCACCCCACTGAAAATTTCTAGCAAACTTTTACTAGGCATCCAAGTGTTTAAGAAGCTGGCATCATTTTCAATTTGTAACCTAGAAAACAGATAAGCAATTAAAAACCCCATCCAAGATGACTTATCAAGCAATAATCTTGCCATTATGTTCTGATTTAATATTTGAATAACTATATGATTTTCCCATATGGATCTTTTTCTTACTTTTCCCTTGAGTTTTTAATGATAATTTTTTCCTGGAGAAACTCTTGATCTTCTTCATCATATTCTCCATGATTTTCTGCCACTCCTCTTCTTTTTGTTTTAGTTTACAAACACGACTTTGTTTTTCTCATCTTGGGAAGTTCGTTCATTATGCCTCTTGCTTTTCCAGTAATGGTCTCAGTGCTAATTTAATTATTTTCTGCTCAAATTTTTAAAGAAACAACCACAGCATGTGTTTTGGATTTCTCTATTCTCATTCCTACCTCTACCCTCACTGGAAAGCCTTCCTATCAACTGAAACAACTGTCACCAAAGCTTTTAAGGATTCTGAGTCAAATGTCAGAATTAAAAAATCATGCTCCTCTCATCAGCATAATCAGTCTTGTCTTCCCTGGCTTTCCAAGACTCTTTTTTCTTACTTGTTTTCCTGTTTCCTCTAATCCTTCTTTTGATACTTTCTCTGGTCCATTGTTTCAAGCTCACTTTCAGTTTTTCATGGTGGTACCACTTTTATTTCTCTTTGATACTCTCCTTTTCCTCTAAATCACTCGTCTTGGATACCTGTTTCATTTAGAATGAGGTATCTGTCACCTTGGATTTACTTGTCTTCATAGACCTAAAAGAAAACCATTCTCTATGCTCTCTTCTTTTTGGCCAGATTAATCATCATATATGTCTCTCAGGCTTATAACTGGCTCATCTCTGACAGATACTTAGTCCTTATATCCAAATAATCTCTACATAATTCATCTGAGACACAACTTTTCTTTTCCATCCGCTATTGTCAGCTTTCATGACATCCTGTCCTAATTTCAACAATCGGCATTCTACAATTTCTTAAAATGTACATTCTTAAGCCCTTAACCATGATGTTCTTACTCACAAACTTATCCTACCTTCTTAATATCTCTAATTTACCATTAATGAGATTTTCAAATCTTCAGGACCACTACTTTTCAGACCTTAATCCTGTGATGTGCAACGGCCGAAGCATAGCACTTTGGGTATTAATGTATCATTGTCTTCTTGTTTTCCCCTTACTTATATGATCGATATCCTTATCTTTGACTTGTAACAACACAACATTTTACTTTGTGTTTGTACAGTGTCTGGTAAAATAGCAGTTTCTGTTCATGATAAGTATCTTGACACTTTGCAGTGTTGATTCCCTGAAATTTTACTAGAGCTACTTGGCTTTAAGAAAGATCAGAACTAGTCCTGCTGCATCTGTTAATTTTCACATGGTTCATATCTATCACTATTCCTGGAGAAGGGACATGTTTTCAGTTCCTCAGTTGTACCTTTAATCTTAAGATATGGGTAGGAAAAATATCAGTACCCATTATTTCCTACAGTGAATCAGAAGAGGATAATCAGCTACAGAAGAATATTAAAACATTTCCAAAGAAGAAAAGTTTCTTCATTTGAATATGAAATTAATCATTATAGAAGGGTCTTTAAGTATTCATCTGTGATGTAATAACACTCACTAACCTTGAGGAGAAAAATATGCCCCCATTCTTTTATTCCTTTGGAGGGACTGAAAAAGGTAATAAGCGGTGACAAACTACTGAAAACAGTGTGCCATACTTACAAATTCCCGCTTTAACTTAGCCCTGGCACACTTGAACAAAAACTACAATACTAGAAAATTGACCTCTGTTAGCTGTGGCTAAGCCAAGTTAAAGCATTTTTACTGATTATTTAACAAACCAATTAAAATAATAATGGATAATGGCTAGTAAACATCCACCAACTTTGCCTGAGAACAAGTAGCATAATTAATCAGGCTGGGTAGTCAGATGGTTTATTTGCCTGACTGTCCCTTGGACTGACCTAACACTTTGTGTTGTGAAGTGGTCATGGAAGTGAAGGGCTCTGTTTCAGATGTTTCAGCTGTTGAACAGCTGCTTTTCAACCAGAAGACCTGTTTATGGGACCACCACTGAATGCAAGGGGTTGTAATGTAAATAATTCTTTGTTCATATTGTAGAAGATACAGTAATGAAACTCTATGTTTAAACCAAATGTAATTCTCAAGTCTATACCTGCACCCAGAATCCCCACAAAGTGGTGAATGATATCTGTACAAGTTCTTCAACTACTGAATTTGTGTTTTTGCTAAGGCCATGTACTCTAAGGAAGGAATCCAAGTATTTAGAGTAATGTTACCTTTTCCTTTTAAATGACTAAAGACTGCCTATATGTCTGTTCCTCTCACCTGGAGAGAAATGACTACGCTTTCTCAAAATTATACCTTAATTGGAGGACGCTGCTTACTATTGGTGACTCAAAAAAGTAGTAATCCATGCAACAGGTAAGGTGTTTCTCCTCTTCTCACTTCACTGATATGTGAAAAATGATTACATATCTTTTTTTCTCTTTTTTTTTTCCCAAACAATTCTGATTCTTACTTATTATGCCTGGCTCTTTTGCTTCTTCTGATTACGTGTCCAACTTGTAGATGGTCTGAAACACCACCCTTTTTCAGACTTGCAGGTATCGCTTGAATATACTTTCCTCCACACTTCCTCTCCTCTTTAATTCTTTAGACTTTTCTATTATAAATATTGATAAGTATTTTTCAGAAAACAACTTACATAACAATGTATTGTTTCAACAGTCAGACTTCGAAAAATACAAGAGAAATACATTAAAAGACAAACACTCACCAGAATGTCCTAGCAGTCTACTTTTAATTCCAGTTACAGCCCCATAAAAAAATAAAGGAGTTTTTAATGAAAAAATATTTGTACAATCATCTTTTAGAAATATTCCCTTGTATGGCAATTTTAGCTGGTCAGACTTGAAGCCTACTGTTAACGTGTGTGGCAGAAGTGAACAAGGATTCTGAGTTCTGAACTTTTGACAATGACTTAATTTTTCCTCCGCGTTTTCCCTCTCTGTATTATAAAGATGTCAGTTCATATTATGAATTCTGCTCTAACAATAAGAAAGGCGATATGACATTTCTACAGGATTTTTGAAGATGAAATCACTGTATCAGAGTAATACTTATAATGCATGATATTTACCAGGAGAAGACACGAAAGTACTGGGAACATTTATGTGCATTGCTGTAAATGAGGTTTCACAATTACTACTGTGGAAATGATTAAGGAGAAAATACTTTGTATGAATTCATTCAGAGGTGAGAAAGAGGTGAGAAGTGTTAGCTGTTTTTGCTAGTGGTACATATGCAAGTGTTTCTTTTTTCTTTTAAATTATACATGTTTCCAGAAGTTTCTGAGCAAAAGCAAACTTTCAGAACAAATGGGTTAAAAAGGTGAGACTCTGCTAATAAAATCCAAAGAAATAAAAATCTATTTCAGAGAGATTGAGTAGACAGTCAGCATATTCAAATGATAGCAGTGTGAATTACAGATAGCACACAAGCAATGTAGCAAGGCCACACAGCAACCTGTGATTTAGAATTTGTCGACATTTTGCAATTTCCCATGTGAGTCACCACTTGGTTGATGTTTCCCATTTATTGTTTACATAGACTTAAGCTTTGGAACATCCATGCAAAACAGCACATTTGAGCTTTAAATCAGTCACACATAATGAGAAATCTCAAATCATTCCAAGTAATTCATTTAATATTTTATAAGGAAAATACAACTTGAGTTGTGCAGTTAAATTCGCAATAAGATCAGGAAGGACAGCAAGAGCAGCCACCCATACATTACTGGTGATAAAAAACAGAGATGAACTGAAAAACTGTGGGATTGTATATCTGAAGTCTTCAACAGCTGTACTCATACCTAACGTGTATATTTCATTCATTAAATATATGTAAGACATAAATATGTTAATCTTGTGCCTCTGTCAGTCTGCAAAGAGGATAAGAAAGGTAGAAAACATAATTAAAAAGCATGTAGGTGTTTCTGTTAAAAGAAATTTGCTGGTAGTGTGAAATCTGAATTTCTAGCTTGCCTTTAATTTTGTGATGCCTGAGCACTAGGTATCAAAAGAAGGGATTTCCCTCATTTCTCCAAGCCAGGCAGAGCCATACATTGTGGTGAACACAGAGACTCCCAAGATAGCAGTCAAAATGCCACTGGAGCAGAAATAGAAAGAATGTCAAGAAACTCAATTCCTAGATCTTTACCAACACATAATCTGATTTTGCTTCCTTTTTCTGTCTGAAGCTGCACAATTTCCAGTGACACTGCAACATGGCTTCACAACCAGTTGCTAAAAAGCAGAGCATTCCCTATGTGCGCTATCAAATTATTAATCAGGAAATTGTAGCAGCCTGGGGGTTGTGTTTGTTTTTTCTTCCCCCCCGAGAAATGTAGTTGCTTTTTTGTTTTGTTTTTTTTTTCTCTTTTCTTTTCCTTTTTTTTTTCTTGTTTGCTTTTTGTTTTGGTGTTTGTTTGGTTTGGGGTTTTTTGTTTGTTTTGTTTTTTTTTCATTTTGTTTTTGTTTGACCATTGCTAAATATATCCAGACTGCTCTAAAAATCTGGAAAAAGAAATTACAATCTTGAGCAATCTGTCCACAGTGGTTTCAGGGCTTGGTTGTGGATTTTATCCTGATAGTGTTGATTTTAGAGACTATTACATTAAAGTATGAATGGCTAGCTGCAAGCTCATGTTTACTACTTCACACAACACACTTGTTTCCCCGAAAGCCAATTCTGATTCAAATCAATTTAATTAAGTAACAAAGCTGGTTGTCATAGTAACAACGCTACTAATTTGTCATGGCAAATACTCTGTGAGATTGACCAGTTGCTAAGCAACAGCCAATGGGCTTGAAGACAGAAGATGACAAATTCTATCTGGTGCAGATATTGTGATCCAGTCTTGAATTAGGCCTCTGTTCAGGGTGGATTCCCAAGAGAGCATCACCTGGATAGCTTAATAGCAACACAGGGAGTAGCATGCCACAACAAATTACATTGTTTTGCAGTTTTTAAAATGTGTTTGAGGGAGAAGCTAGTAAAATAAGTTTATTTGATGTTCCCTGTCATCTTTTTTATTTTCCTGTTACAGAATATATGGAGATGGTTCAATCTTACTGTAGTAGGCTTTGCATATGCATATTTATATCTCAGAAATAGTCTTTTATCCATCTTCGTACATATGATACATAAAATTTAGACATGCAAACACAAAACAAGTGGATTATGGCTAAATCACTTCATCAAAATCTGTTTGGAGTAATGTGCATAATTCACTCACAACAATGGAGAACAATTTATTTTTAGTTCATTATTCTTTCTCTCAGGATAGCCTCCCTCTTCATAGTGTAAACTTGATTTATTTTTATTTGTTAGAATAAATTCATTTTTCCTCTCAGAGAAAATAGTACGAAAATTTCAGACTGTAGATATCTTCCTAACTATGCATACTTTTGATCTGTACAGAATTAAAACAGTGTAAAATAATGTCATTTTTTCAATGCACGACTTCCTTCAACTAGTCATTAATTTATCCTGAAATCCTTGTCTAACTGTCATCTAAATAAATAACAATTTTAATTTTGAAATAATTAAAAGTATTCTGTTTGCTTCTTTGTTTCGGTCTTTTTCTAAAAGCTACTTGTTAAATTCAGTACTTTGTGTGCAAAATAAACCACACTGGCAACAGATAATGAGTACAGAATTTTGTGAGAGTAAGACTAGAGCATTTAGAGAAATGTTGACGGATTTACAGTTCACTTGAAAATTTTGCTATCAAATGCTCTGCAAAATGGAATTGATGTTTCTAAGATTTCTCTTCCAAATGTAAGGAAAATTTCTGAGAGTTTTGAAATGGTTCGTTTTAACATCTACTTTTCATTTTTTCATGGAAATTAATGTTTCAACGAGAGATGATTTGTCAGATTATAATCATAACAGAATGACAAGTGGTCTAATATAACAAAGACTCAAACATTGAAATCAAAACAAATCCTTCTAATTTTCTGAAGTAAGATAGCTGAATGACCCAAAGTTCCCCTCTTTGCTCTACTGTCATATTCTTTTCTCTGAAATCACTCCTGCTGGCAGACAAATTTTTAAATTCCCGAAAAGCTTTTATACCACAGATATTCCAGCCTCCACATATTTCTAATATGGATAGTACATTAGTTTCTTACTAGACTCATTACAACTAATGGATTGCTGACAGGAAGATCCAGCCAAGATTTTAATATTATATTCTACACTATTCATTTGACTATATACAGCAATGATTTAGCAGATTAGATAAAGTGTTATCAAGAACCAAAATAAGGTTTTGTTTGTTTTATCAGTTTGAACATAAATATAATTATTGTGATAGAAACTTAATAAAACCATGATTTGTCATTGTCTTGCAAGAGAGTTAAAATAAATAAAGTGAACAGTCTAATAAAAATTTTGGTTTTATAAAACTAAAATCAGCATTTTTTATTAGGGTTTCAATGTTAATCTATAAATACAGGGAGAATTGTGCCCGTCAATTTGGTTAAAAGGCATTCTTCTGCAGAAATTAGCCGGGGTAATTTGTGCAAATTAACAAAAAATATAAAAGCAACTGCAACATGCAACTGAAATGTTGTCCCTTCACTATTTCCAGTCACTTTTTAGACTACTAATTTTTGTGTTATTTTCTATTTGTTATATGTGGTAAGATTTTGTCAGTAGGGGCACTATGAAGGGGTGTCCTCTGTGGGTGTAGGTGGGGGAGCAAAAGTGTTTTAATGTTTGTCTTCTGTTTCTCAAACACCTGAACCTATTTTAATTGTCCAAAACAAAGATTAATTTTCCCCATGTAGAGTTCATTTTACCAGTGACAGTAACTGGTAACCAATCTCACTGCCTTTGTGTCATACACAAATTTTCACATCCTATTTTCTTCCCCTGTCCTGCTACTCCGAGAGAGTGAGTGTGTGGTTGGGTGGGAGCTGAAAACGGCATTTAGATACTCCAATAGTACCTTTTGAGTGCCTTCAGTGCCAAATCTGGGTATCTCAATTTGCACAGTCCTTTTTATTTATGAAACTCATAGCCAGTTACATATTTTTAATTTTCTTTAGATAAAGCTGACAGTCCAAAAATAATTTAAACTCATCAGTGGAGTGAACAGTTATGAACCTGTTTCTTGTATCAAGTCTGCTGGTAAGACAGAGCACACCTTTTCAAAGCTTTTCGTTTTGAGTTAAACAGCAAGATCTGAACATGCCATGAGATCCTTAAATAAATTATTCCACTGGTTAATCGTTAGCTCCTTACTCTTTTGGGCCACAGATCTAAGGACTAATATTTGCTTTCATAGCTTCCTGATAATATATTTTCCCATGTCATATGAGTCCCTGGATATTTCTAGCTCCTTATGATACTCTTTTCAAAATCATTTTCTCATAGAAATTTTGCCTTGCAGCCTTGGTTCCTAGAGGTGTAATATTGTCATTGGAAAAGTTAAAATACATATTACTCTTGCAAGTCCAGTTGTTTATCAGATCTATCTTTCTCAGTATTTGCCATACTGGGCTTTTATTTGTGTGTGCATGTAAATCTTAACAAGGCTGATTTTCTGTCATTTCGTGCACTCTTGGTCAAGTTATGACTTTAAAAGGGCCAGAATGAAGCTAACAGGAAAAAACAGGTGGATTGTTTTTTCATTAGTATTCCTTTTTAAAAACTGTCAGTTAGAAAGTTTTTAATGATTTCACAGTCTGTGGTATTTTTAAATCATAATGAAATCAAACGCTTTACAGAAATCTTTGTCAATGAAATAATAAATTCAATCAAAAAGAGCAAGTTTATTTGACAATTTTTTTTTTATCAAGATGTGTTGATTGAAAACGTGTATATTGCCATTTCCTCCATCACCTTGACTTAGTTGCTCTATATCCATTTAATTAGCCAACAATTTACTGAAGTATTTGTTCTTCTTAAACACTGGCACAGCAGCCAGTTTGTTCCAGACCTCCAGAGCTTTTTCCCTCTTCCAAAATTTATCCATCAGGTTGACATTCCTTTGAACATATTTACAACTTATCATGTATGATATATTTCATCATACTTAAAGTGAAATTATTTTTTTCTTAAAACTGCTGTTTTGTTCCTTTCCTTTCAAAACCTGTTTCGGTGTTGTTAATAGTCTTTTTTTTCTAAGAATAGATGCAAAGTATATACACAGCATTACTGATATTTATATTGTCCTCCCCCAGACCCTGCCCCCAGGACAGAATTGTTGGGAGTGAAGAGAGGTGGAAAGCCCGGGGGAGGGAATTAAGAAGGTTGCAATAATTTAATCACTTCTCTTAGTACAGGGCACGTATGACTGGGTCCAGGGCACAATGCTGGGTCCAGTCCTGCTCAATATATTTATCAGTGATCTGGATGAAGGGATCGAGTGCACCTTTAGCAAGTTTGTGGATGACACTAAGCTGGGTGGAAGTTTCGATCTGCTTGAAGGAAGGGAGGCTCAGCAGAGGGATCTGGACAAGCTGGATTGATTGTCTGAGACCACCAGGATGAGGTTCCACAAGACCAAGTGCCGAGGCTTGAGGAAGACTGGCTGGAGAGCTGCCTGGCAGAGAAGGACCTGGGGGTGTTGTTTTAGAACTGGCTGAACATGAGCCAGCAGTGGGCCCAGGTGGCCAAGAAGGAAAATGGCATCTTGGCCTGTATCAAAAACAGTGTGCCCAGCAGGACAAGGGAGGTGATTGTACCCTGTACTCAGCACTGGTGAGGCTGCACCTCGAGTACTGTGTTCAATTCTGGGCCCCTCACTACAAGAAGGACATTGAGGTGTTGGAGTGCGTCCAGAGAAGGGCAACGAGGCTGGTGAAGGGGCTGGAGAACAAGTCCTATGAAGAGCCACTGAGGCAACTGGGTTTGTTTAGCTTGGAGAAGAGGAGGCTGAGGGGAGACCTCATCACTGTCTGCAACTCCTTGAAAGGAGATTGTGGTGAGGTGGATGCTGGTCTCTTCTCGCATGTGACAGGTGATAGGATGAGAGAAAATGGCTTCAAGATGTACCAGGGGAGGTTCAGACTAGACATCAGGAAAAATTTCTTCACTGAAAGGGTGGTCAGGCATTCGAAAAACTGCCCAGTGAGGCGGTTGAGTCACCATCCCGGAGGTGTTTAAATGGCAGGTAGATGAGTTTCTTAGGGACATGGTTTAGTAAGGGGACAGGTACGGTTGGACTTGATGATCTCAGAGGTCTTTTTCAACGAGATGATTCTGTGATTTTATGATTCTGTGACAGGTTATGTGATGGACAGATATTTCTTGGTAGTATCCTCCTTTCACTCTTTTACACTCATGTTGCAATTGCCCCTGCAGCAATCCATCATCAGGAATCACTTTGTCATCTATGCAATACTAACAGCAAGGCAAAATTCTCTGTTTTCTTTTACTTCTAACTTCCCCGATCTTAGGAACCACCAAATGTCTGAAATGGGCACACAGTTCAGAAAACTCCTTTACTATTTTTTTCTTAATTGATCTGGCACTTAACAGCTTCAAAAGGTTAAAATCTGTTCCTGTAACTAATCTTATCTTCAGTAAAGCCCCTGTTCTCTGGTGAATGGCTGGTCTGGACTCTGGCTAACTTTCTGTCTTCAAAAATATCTCTGAAATTCACTGTCCTCTCACCTTTCATTGCAGTGAGGGTCTCAAGACAGACTCTTACAAATTCATCATTGAGAATGGCAACCAGGGAAAACAGCCATTTCCCGCTCCTCCAGAAGAAAACAGTCCTGCCACATTCTCTTAAAGTGTATTCTCCTCCCAAGGCAAGCACAGAGCTCCCATCAACACTAATGCACACACAGAGGTGAATATTCCCATTTGTGAGGGACTGTAATTGAATCACCATTAGCTTCAGCTCCTGGCGTTGTTCAGAATGAGTCGAGTCCTATTGCTTTGTATTGCTAGAATGCAATAAACAGAAGTTAAACTATTTAACGGCAGTTTTGTTCGTCTGTCAGACACCTGCTGAACATTTGTTTGAAATATAACAACTCCAAAGAGGTATTAGAATCTGGCAAAGATAAAGGCCTGAATTAACCTTAACTAGAGAATGGCTCAACCACTTCAAAATTCCGTTTTCAGGTATCTATGGAACAGTTATTTTACTAATCCAAATTTAGATCTAAGCTGTGTGAAAATATATTTTTTGAGTGTTTGAGTGGAAGAAGTTATAAGGAAGCAGGACTGTCACTTTGCTTCCAATTTTTTTATGGATAAAAGTGGTAAAAGAATACTCCATCGAGTAAATTGTTGTTGCCTGGGTTTATTTTTTTTCTTTCGAGAATATAGAGCCTTCTTAAGAAAAGTTTACAGACTTACCCACAAAAAAAACCCCAAAACAAATGAAAAATGTACTTTTATGAAAGCTATCCATCAAATGTCAAGGATGATAATTTTTTTGTCACAAAGAACTGATAAAAGCTTTCAGTAATAATGTCATGGGGAAAAAATTTGTGTTGGAACTCGTAATGCTCAGCCTCGATATCAAACGAATTCATAAAACTCAATACCACTGTAGCCCTCGGAGGCATGACGAAACACAATTTCTCATCCACAGGATATGGAATAATTCCTTCTTTTTATTTTTTTTTTCGCAGAGGGAGAAGCAAAAGGAAAAAAATCTGAATTTAAAAAAAAAATATTACACAATCCTGCTTATGCAGGTGAACATTAGCGATCATTTTGGTCACCGATATCACAAACCGTTATGGTGATTTCTCTCACATCATGCAAATGGCTGCATAATGTCTACTCCTCTTGGAATGTAAAATCAAATCAGCATTCTAATGCTACAAGCCCGTGATGAGCCTGGAAATAAATATGCAGAAGCGCATAAAAAAAAAATCAAGGCAATCAAGGAGAGCCAGCATCCTAGCTCGGACTATAAATCTTTGTCTGTTTCAATCGTAGAGCTGGCCGAATCAGTGTAAAATTCGAGCAGGGATGTCATCAATTTCTGTTAACCTCTCTATTCTTCTTTGTGTTGGCGGTGCAGTGATGGATTGGTTTTGTCACTTGTGCTCAGTTCACAGTATGTTAACATGGAAGAGTGCAGTCAGGTTATGAAGAAGGGTTATTACTGTCCCAGCTCTGACCTGGACTTACTATCTTTTCTAGTATCTTTTCTGTCTTTGGGACTGAGAACTAACATTCTTGGAGCTGCCTAATACTAAACAGAGCAGTCATTTTTTTTTTTCCTCCAGTTACTTCACTGTAGCTCTTTCCATTTGCTTTGCTCCAGATCATAGACTTATTCTTTCCTACCATTTTTTTTTAAATAAATTAATGTAGGAGATGCTTATTCATCCAACTACCACTGCAGGAAGAAAAGTAAGGACTTGTTAGATTACATTAAGAGGAACTGATGATTTCAAATGCAAAAATATTAATGTTTTACAGTCTCCAAATAGTAAGGCACTTGAAGTAAAAGACAAATTAACATAAACTTATATATAATGTACATAAAAATATTTTAAGGACTAACAATTCCTCTATCATATTCTGTTGATTGTGTGTTTAGTAAGGGTGTTTAAATTGGACTACCTAATTTTGACACTGGATTTGATGAGTTAGGATGTTCTACGGTTCTTGTCTGCTGATTCTCCATGCTTTATCAATGCACTTGCTGTGATCTGTATGCACAGCATTAAGACACCTGCCCCTACCTCAAAAACTTGCAAGCTCAACTTTAAGCAACTTAAAGTTCTATTAATGTCAATGGAACTGTTCAGGTCCTTAAGTTAAGTATGTTCCTAAGTGCTTTGATAGAGGATTGTAACAAATCCTAATTCAGACCCCAATGAAATTTTTAGGACCCTTTATGTTGACTTCAGTGGGCATTGTATCAGGCTAATAGAGCTCAACACCTCGAAAAAAGAAGCCCTTAAACAATTGGCTCATTTCACCACATAAGTGGTTGTTTTAGTAGTGGATAAAGTGATCCCTATGTGCAGTATTTGATGTAGCGTGTTTCAGCTTGTTAAGTTAGTGAAGTGCTTTGGGATCACTTGAGATGAAAGATACAATACGAATATAAGTTGTTATTACATTGCAAGAAGTACTATTTTTGTCAGTGAAAAATCACATTAAAATAAATGTTTTAAAATGAAGAAAATAGAACATTAATCTATAAAAAAACTATAGCTATTTCTGTAAATAAAAGCCCAGTGGAACAAAACAACTCTGGCGATAGGTAGCCCAGATTCTGCAAAAAAGTCAAATGATTGAGAGTCAATGGCATTTTGTAAGTGATGCTTTTGCTCTTGACACATTAGACCCAGGATGTAGGAGTAAATATGGTCACAAATGTCTGCCACTTCTTGGAGCTGTCTTGGCTTCTTGAAAGCAATTAAGTGAAGTGTGTGCTCAAGTCCCATTGAATGTTCCAATTAACAATTAGCAGGACTTGTGTTCTTAAGGGTTTTTGGAGATCTTCTCAACATAGCACTAAGAAAGTCAGATGGAGAATTTGGTTTCTGTATTCTTTCTGTAGGAGCTATATTTGAAGTCATATGAAAAAAATCCTGAATTAGATGTAGTGGGGAACTGAGCAAGAAGCAATTGCGATGTCACAGTTTACATTGCTATTCATCATTGACTTCAGAAATGCAAATAGAGTGTAGCCAGACAGGAGGCTAGGCAGCCCAACCAAAATCAGACTCATAGCAGTTTCTCACACAACGTTTTCTATTAAAAATATATTCCTACATCCTGGTATTTTTAAGTCTTCTTGGGAAGCCAAATTACTCTATATTAACAATTAAAGAAAACTTTGACATGATAAAATTTCCCTACTTCTTAGCTTGTTTTTTCTCCCAAGTTTATTTTTCTCTTGACATGAGTTTAAACAAAGCAACCTCTTCAGTGCCAACCAAAGAGACTCCCGTAGAAGTAGTCAAGAAAGGATCCCAAAGAAGTCCTACTGACCTTGCTGATAAACTCTCGTTGGAAAAGAGCTGCACGAAGTACTGAACCTAAGAGGAACTCTGCATTTTCTCATGCTGCCCCTATCTCATGGAAAGGAGTTGTCACTCATATACCCTCGCACACTTAGTAAATAGAGCAAATGCGATCCACCGTGAAAAAGCCTTATGATAGTCTCCAGAGATATGAATCCCATTAAATCAGTTATTGTATTACAAATATTTTTAGAAGGATGCCCATTTCCTGCTATATTTGCCTTAAAGGTCCGTGTTCTCAATTACATAATGACATACAAATTAAATGCAATTTCACATTTAAGCCTGTACAAGTGTCAGTTATCAGGTTCCTCTGTTAGTCCCACGAGGCTGCCCACCAGTGGTGCTGGAAAGTGCATGGCTGTTCAGACATTACGTTACTTTAAGGAACTCCTATTCAAGGAATAAACACTAATGATTCTTATTTATTGTTGATATTGCAGAGACCAGTGAACTCAGACATGAGTTCATGGGCTTCGTTTCACTGATGTTATGCCAAAACCAAGAAATGCCAGGGCTGCATACCTCTGCTGGATTTTAAGGAGAGATGAAACAATTTTAGTCTTCTAGACCATGGGTGGCAAACACAAGACCTGCAGGCCAAATTTGGCCCTCCACCTGGTTTTATCCAGCCTGGCACTTTGTTTCTACCTTGTGGCAGCACCGAGCTCCTTGCCCCTGCGCTCCTACCAGCGCTCTAGTCATATGTGCAGTGTGTGTGACATGCATTATGCTGCAGGAGCAGGCAGATGTGGCCCCCAGTGAAAATGAGTTTGACATGCCTGATCTAGATTGACCTGCAAAACAAAGAATCTCTCTCTGCTGTTTCATTCTTCTGCGGTAGGACCTATGGGAGGGGCCAATTTAGGTTTTCTAAACTCCATGAAGTTTTGACTATTGTAATGGGCACTTTGCATGATCAATATAGATCAACCTAGATCAAATGAACTGCAGTTCTAAGCACCTTGCTAAAAAAAAATATAATTTCATCCATTTGTGAAAAAGGAATGCAAATTAATTAGGAGCCTGGTTAAAATAATTTAGTTTAAAACCCCTAAGACCATTTTTTAAAATACTTTTTTTTTCTTACGTTTTCTTAGGCTTTATTTAACTTCTAGCATTGTTTGCAAGGAAGAATTTGGGTGAAATCCTTGACATGTTGAAGAGTTGTTTTGCATAACCTAACCCAACTGAGATTTGTTGTTTTCTAAGATTAACTTCTGAAAAGCCAGCAGAGGGTCTCAATATTTGTCTCGATAGTTTATGATCACATCCATTGACTTTTGGGCTTTGGGTTTTGGGCCCAAATTCAACTCAAATAAGGAATCTTTTTAAATGAGTACTAATTAGAAAATCAACACTTTGCAGGCTTCATCAACTGTTATTTAAATCAATCCTCTCCAAAAGCAGAAACAAAATGCACAGGCACTACAGAACATAGACACAAACATTAACACACAAATTCAAATGCTGGTGCATAGAATGCCTAACAAAAGGGAGAAAAGTTGCTTCCTAATAATACAAACTAATTTTAAAATATAGTTCAATGCATGTTGAATTCTACCCTTACCCTTCATTTTCCCTTTTCTGTTTAAAAATGTGTTGACCTTGAGCCCATTCTGTAACGAAGGTGTTTGATAAGTCAAATCCTTCAGAGATGTAGATAAAAGGCACTTTTTAGAATGTTAACATGGCAACACACAGGGTACAGTTATTGCTTTAGAGAAATGTCATAGATGTCCTCTAACCTATTTTTTCAGGAATGTATTTCTTGGATGATTTTTTTCAAGGACTCAGGTCAGGAAGAATCTACCCCAAGGGTAGTTGGAGGGAAGAAAAAATAACAAGGCATGGTGGCACCTGGGGACCACAACATTGTTCACATCCTCTGTAATCATCAGTGCACTGCTCAGCTGCTTTGGTAATTTACATAATACCATCCTGACACGTTCACTTCAGTTATCCATCACCATTGGGATAGTGTTGCTGTTTTCCCTGCTTTATTTTCTTCCTCGCTATCTCACTCTCTCTGTGCCTTTCTTTCTCTCATTGTGTCTTATGTTTATCTGACCATGCAAAAAAGATTGATTTCACATTGTTTCTACCCTCCTTGTTCAACAAATATGAATTTGGCAAATGATGAGGAACCAAGAGCAGCTAATAAGCAAAAAAGCATATATAGAGATTTTATTCTCTACATTTTAATGAATAGCATCTTCGGGGGAACTGAGGAGGAAAAGAAGAGTGAGAATTTAATGGATGCAGAGGTGAGCGAGAGAGTCAATTTAATAAAACTAAATTCTGAGGATACGATGTACTTTATTTATATGTTATAATGGCTAAATCTGCAAGATGAGGCTGGACACCAAACTTAAAAAAGCTTAAAGCTTTTGCCCCTTGAGATGTATTTCCTCAAAAATGAACAAAAGAAAGGAAAGGTAACAAAACATATTTTCACTTAATTTATTGTCACATGCCAGAGTGACCATCTGAAAACATGATTAATTTCTACAGTCCTACCTACCCAAGACCAGAGTACAGATTTGTTCTCCCCAGTTATATACCTCTACACCCCTTTGACTTTACTAGAGTTGTTTTTGATGTACATCACTGTAACTGTTATTGACAGTTACACCCTTGTGCATGCCCTCCTCTGTCACCCTTGTGTATGACAAGGGGGATAAAGGCACCTTCCCACAGAAAATAAAAACTTTAAGACACGGGAAATAACTGCTGAAGTGGGGATTGGGATGACCTATTTGTTTCTTTGTCTAGCCTAATGGGTTAAAACTCTCACACTTAACCAATGATTCTCCAGCAGTGAAAGCCCAGAGTACTTGGGTTACCAGGAATTCCCATTACAGAAAGCTGAGACAACTTTTAAGGCAACCTGTTACTTGAGGAAAGAAAGGGCAACAGGGAATTCATAGTATGCATTCATATTGGTGTCCCTGAGTGAGGGTAGGAAATGATTCCTTGTCTCCGAAAAATGATATTCCTGTTAAATCATTACAGATCTGAAAAGACCAAGCCCTGCAGAATTGAAAGAATGATGGTGTTCAAAGACAGTGCCACCAACTTCCACAAAATTAGCCTCAGGTACCTAGACTTTCTAAACCCCTCCCTTCTTGAAAAAAATGGGTTTATCTGTACAAAGACATGAATAGCCCTACTTTTAAATATCTTTGATATTATTAACGCACATACTACTCAGTTTAGTACCTCAAGATAGTTGGGAAGAACCTGAGCATCAGTCTTTGCTATATGGGTTCAATCCTTATTATCCTAAAATACTGGAACACATAAGCTGAAGGAGAGATGGGGACATACAGAAAAAGCAAACAACCTTAGATGAATCCCCGTAGCTTGTGTTTTTTTGAACTATGTTATTAAGCAAGAGTATTAATTTGCTTGGTTATAACACTTTGGAAAAGTGGATCCTCTGTATGGTCAGGGTCTTCTGCAGCTAAGGACTTTGCACAAACTTATGGCTTGCCTGCATCAATACCACAGTATGAATGAATTTCTAAACTCCAATATGCAGTGTAAGATAAAGACATATTTTTAATGAGCATAGTCTTCCCCTTAAAAACTTTCCCATATAAAGATGTAAAGGTATTTATTATAAACTATAGTCACATTTATTATGGACTATAGTTGTGTTTGATCCCATGATCTCTGCTAAAGGCTCCTTGTACTCTTTGATTCTTCTTTCATAAAAAGTTTATTCTGATAGAGAATACAGAACTTATTGAAGACTCCTTAGAGATATTTCAATTAATCTATATATCAACTTTGTGTGTCACAAACAAATTCAAGGCCCTGTCCAGCAAACACTGATACAATGAGATAACTCAAGAGAGCACTTGAATGATCTCAAGTATAGACTCCACTAGACAAATTTAGCCTTGGCAAAATCAATTTATTTCATGTGTATTAACACTGCTTTATGCTAGGGATGATTTTTTTTTTTTTGAGAGAGGAATAAGAACTTCATTTTGACCCAAAAAATGTATCCAAACCCCGTTGTTTAGAAAAGACAGCAGCATTTATCTTTAGAGAACAAATACGCAAGACATTCAAGAACTTCAGCAGGCTGGGAAAATGCAAGAAATGAGACAATTCTTCTGGGGTCTCACAGAAAGACTGTGAAGATCAGTGATCACATTAACCCCTGGGGACCTTGAAACAAGATTTTACAGCAGTTAGTTAGCCAAAATACTTGGAGCTAAGCAGAGATAGTGTGATCTTTTCTTTTAACCTTTGAAGTATTAATATTCTGCTGTTACCTGATGTACTCTGGCATTTCTTTGACACAGAAGACAAAGACAGTATAACGAGATATGAGTACTGACCATAGATCTGGTATTCTGATCTGTTCATCATAGTGCTGAAGTTATAGGGTTACAGCTGAACCTTTAGCAAACTATAGTTATTCACTTCTTTTTATTCATGTTACAACTTACTCTTCCATGTGAGATCTGGCCATCTCTTTTGTCAAAACTAAAAATCTTTTTGCCTATGATCATTTTTAAACTAGCCCTGTTTTACAGGTTTTGTAAAGTGATGCTAATTACGGAGAAAGTATTTATGAAACAAGAGAATACTGTGCTCTTATTTTGGTTTCCTCAACACTGAGACGGAGCTGATTGTTTCCAGTACAGTACATGTTAATGTGGCTGTCATCATTGCTTCTGGAACAAATTCTGAGGGGCTCAGTTCAGGCAGCAATTTATGTTGGTGTTGAGAGTACAGCCAGCACAGTTAAAGGACACCTCCTGAGCTCTGGGGCCCTAAATCTCCAGCCATTTGACATTAGTGAACAACATCAATTCTGTTTCCATTTTACACAAGAAGAAGAAGAAAAAAAAGACTTTTTAAAAATTTTCCTTTTTTTAAAGCAAGGAGAGAGGCATGCTGGTAACTGATACCAATGTGACCTCTTTCTGACTGACAGAAGGTTCATCGTTGCCTACTATGCCTGTCACCTCAGTAATGTATGTAGTCTGAGTTGCCCAGTGATTGCAAAGTGAAAATTCCCATCCCTGACCTGTAAGTTGTAACCTTTTGGTGCATTGTATGAAAAGCAGCTTCACTGGTGAGCTATGCAGATGTTGACAAGGTGTGGAAAATGAATATGAAACAAGATGAGCCTTTGCCAATTTCTGTATTCAACAATGGCCTCTGACTGACCATTTCGCAAAAAATCTACACGGATACGATAAAGGACATAAAGAGATCCTTTCTTCCAGAGGATGATCTGCACAGAATACTTTTCTAATGGGAACTTTTTCTGGATCTGGACACAAAAGGTCACAAAAGCCTTATGTGTCTTACGAATTATTATATGATAGTTAAAAGTATATGAAAAAGTCTTTATTTTCTAGACGTATTAACTTGCTCAATAAATTACTTTACTAACTTTTTTAACATTTGTGGTCTAAATGTGGATAAAATAAAATATTATAAATAAATTTACAAAGCCTGGGAAAATCCGCATGGAATTTGTATCCATAGAGGAGTTCTCATCAAACAAATTATATTGTGCTTTTGTCAGCTGTAAGTTGGACTGGTTCCTATGTATTATCACTTGATTAAAGCACACAGACAGTGAATTCCCAAAGAACACAAGAAATCACATGAGCATTTGGTACTGTTACATTCTGTGTTCATAAAGATACAGGAAATGAAACCAATGAGCTACAGATTCACTGAGACTTGATGCACATATATTAAAAACAAACAACAAACAAAAAAATCCCAGCTCAATTTTAGCAGTATCTAATATTATAAAGTAACTTTATTTTATCTGGGTTTTATGATACAAATTGAATTGATACACATACATAGACACAGTTTATGTTTGTGTTTTAGGGGAGAACTTTTCTAACTTTCTATTGTGAAAAGAAAAACCATTAGATTCTGACAAGGTGAGGAGGAGGGAAATCACTTTTATTGAAATAAGCACCAAATGGTAGTGTCAGACACTGAATCGTGTGCGTAAGTTATTACATCTAATAAACATGTTACCTATGAGATTAGGTATGGGTGCCTGGACTTACAGAACCACAGAAGTTATAGGAAAACAATAACATTAGTATCAAAAAATAACGACTAGAGTTCCTATCAGGATTAAGAAAAAAATACCTGCATTATTTCTAAAGGAACCTAAATAGGAGGAAGCAACTTGCCATCCTGGAGTGTTAGAGGTTTTTTTGGTTTGTTTTTTTTTTTTTAGGTCTATGTCTGCAAGCCTTGCTCTTGCCTGTTGTCTCATTTGCCTAAGTTCAATTACTTTTGCGAGTGACTGGATCACCTAGTGACATTATGTTCTTAACTGATAATGTACAATCTTCAAAGAAAAGAGGTAACCATCCAGCTCTCCTGGGTAGTCAACATTTCTGCCTTTGAAAACATTTACCCCTACTGTCCGTTCAGAGTCAGGTAGCCAATATGTTACCTGAGACTAAAAGCATACTCCAGATGTACACACAATTCCCTGCAATTTGATGTGGCCAGTATAGCTTAATTAAGCACATGATCAAGCACACATGTCTGCTTCTCCCTCTTGCATCTCTCCTTACCAGTTTGTAACTTTCTTATCCCTGCCAATGTGGGGTGAAACACCACATCCACCCCCTCTTTCATCAGCCCAGCATTTTTATGATTGTCTGTGTAATTGTAAAATTTCTGTGAGCTGTATGGGGACACCATGAAATGTTACTTGAAGAGAAACTTCCATCAAGGTCAATATAGTCCTTCCACTACTGATCAGAAGACCACTTGTCCTATTTTTCTAATGAGTTACTGTTGTAATTTAAGTAACTCTTGCTTTAGAGATGGATGAGGAACATTTGGATGCTGAACTAGAGTCAAGTATCTGGTTCAAAACTCCAATCTGATTTTCTGGATCTTAAGGAAGACATATGGTCTGCCCCAGAGAGGAAAAAAAGCCCAAACCCACCAGAAAAAAACACCACATGTTGTCTGAGCAGCCATTCAGGGGTCAAACACTAAGTTCAATATTTCTGTAGCTTACCTGTCCATCCGTTCTGCATTGTAGGTCTATAAGACTTTATGGGAAGGAATCAGCCAAACTTGTCTATCTGCACTGAGAAAATGGTGTCACAGGACAACATGACAACACATATGGCGGTTGCCTCAGGTTGAGTAAGCCAAGCCACCCCTGTTCCCAGCCATCCATTCGTCCATGCTGTAGGTAGCTATGTAAATGCGGAAAGGCAAATTCAAGCTCTCTCTCCCACTGTTATCAGCACTTCCACAAAGCCGGTGGGAACCTAAACATGGGCTTGCATGCAAACTCTTTGAATGCAAGGTGAATTTGGACTCCAACATTGCTTTGCATCTATGCTGGGAAATGTAATCTCCACACCTCAGTTCTCTACAAAAATGATGATAACAGCCCTTTATTTCTCCTACTCTTTGCCTATAATTATGTGTTTAGCGTTCAAAACTTTTGTCTCTTCCTACATTTTCCAGAGCCTAGCGCAATTTGAACCTGATCATAGTCAGGATCTCTGGACACTAGTCTAATGCAAACAATTCTAATGATAAGAGTAATGCCCCAAGGGTGTTGCAAAGCTATCCTAAACCCAACTGTAATTTTGTTTAGATTTTATATTACTGACTAAGAGTGTTTATCTTCTTGCCGTGTGTGGACATGCAGTTAGTGCACATTGGTTATGGGTTTCCAAGATAAAGTGATGCAAATAAATCATATATTGTCTGAGAATGAGTCAGACCCACACTTCAACTTGATTTGATTTTCCATCACCTGTGTTGCAATGACTATTATTCTGTTGAAATAATGAAAGAAAAAGGATAAGGACTTTTAAGGCCAGTACAGGAAAATACCTGTTATGTAAGCACATTTGGATTGCAGAAGGAATGAAAACGTTGGTTAAAAAACTTAGAGCACTGAAAATTAAGTATGTGATTCTTCCTCTGAAAAAAGCCTATACCTGCCTTGATTGATGCCAGAGAGGATTAATCTGATAAATCTGGTCTAACTTTAGTCTTGTCCATACTCAGGAACGACTCAGATGTTTGGAAACAAGTGGAATCACATTCAGCTCATACCTCATACTAGGTTCAGATTGGTCTTTCCTAGTACACAATACAGCACTATAGTAAAGCTTCTAATTTTGGCTCTGGATCAGTATTTCTCAGCAGTTATCACTGAGGGCTGAAGACCCAAATCCTTGTGACCAGAGGAGGGACCATCCCTCTCATCTGTCTGAGGCTGTCAGGCTTTGATTCAGGAGGTAATACTGGGAAATTTCGATAACTTTCTGTACAAAGTCATTTTGTGAGCAGAGATCAGGAAACAGCGGGGGATTTCCAGGGTGGATAATAAGCATCTATTTTCCTAAGTAACTGCTTTGGCAAAAATTATGCCTTCACATCCTTCTTCACACACACATCCCCCCAAACACTCAGCCATGCCACCACTCCCTCCATATACCAATTTTGTGTTTTGCTGGCTGGACCTGGAACTGAAAGCTGTGTCTACTGGCACTCTGTTTTGCTGGGTGTTTTGCTGTGGATACGCTCTGAACTGCTGGAATACCTGCTGCTCTTGAGCACAGATAACAAGGTAATGTAAGAAAAGATTTCAAAGGAGACACACAGACATGTTGTCTCATACCTTTTCTGCTTCTCATTATTTAAAGTCTGAGAGAGAGATGTGGGGGAAAAAAAGAACTCTTCACAGGTCCCACGGGGCTGCAAAGACATCAGCTCGTGAATATTTCACAAGTGTATCTCTGTCCTGTAACATTGCTGTACAGTTACCTACAGTTCAAAGGTAAGGACAACAAGGCATACTGTATATTTCATTACCATGCCAAGCATGAGAGCCTAATTTTTGCATTTGGAAAATCCAGTGTTTTCTCTTTTGAGTGATTAACATTTAAGTGACAATGAAATCTATTTAAAACTTAAATTTAAAATTAATTTATGCTTTCTGTATGCTGCATCTTCTCCTCATCTGGTGAATCTAACCTGCCAGCTATGGCGAAAAGTCAAAGACTTTGTTTTAAACTGCTTCTGAACGGCAAAAGGCAAGGCTCCTTGCTCTCGCTCTATTTTACATTCCCAGTTTCAGCATATCTGAACTGATTGTGACCACCATAACTTTAGCCATTGAATCGCATCTCAAATTTGCAGCCCTGCTGCAAACCGTGTTATAGTTCTATATATGAAAATTTCTGTAATGGGATGGTCCAAGATACTGTTCAGTACACGTTTGCTTTGGTGACTACAACTGCGTAATCTCTGGATTTTGGAAAGCCTTCCTTATTTCTGTAGATAAGAGTGTATCTTCCATCTCAGTTCCCTTCTCTTTTCCTTCTGTCCCCTTGCACATCCCAGAAGGATTTGCCTTCCTTCCTTCCTTCAGCTGACTCTGATTTCATTAACTAGTTCCGATAGTGAAAAACTCACAAGAAACGGGGGTTTGGGTTGCATATTTGCCTTCATGAAAGAGAAAGGAAAGCAGGAGGATCCATAAACATGAAAAGTGCAATAATGAGCAAAATGCAAAATACAAATTGCTTTTACTCATCTTGACTAGCAAACAAAGCAAGACAGGATCAGCATGCATTGGAATGTTTTGTAAGATGCGTGTCATTAAAGAGCCTTGTGTTTTCAGTTAGCTGATTCTGTAATAAAAATTGTTGGTATTGGCAGCATTGCATCATTGTTCTTAGCAAGAAGAAGCAATTTGGCCTATTGTTTCCAGAAACAGTTTTCTCTTATAAAAACAATATAGTTGTTTAACCTAAATATAAACACATACGATGTCAATAATTTTATATACATTACTGACTGTTACATGGTCTTTAACAACTGTCAGTGCTAACAGATAAATTCTACATGGCTGCTTTTGCTCATTTATTACCAAGATGAAAGGCTCCATGGCTGCTGCTGGCTTTCTGTGCTCTGTGTAACAGTATATAGTTGCTCTCTACATACAGCAAAGTCCAGCCTTTGAAATGCAGAAACTCGTTTTTATAGGACTACATGCACTCTTACTGCTACTGCTTTCTTTCTGTCTGACTATCTGTAACTCAGTGATTTTGAGGAGTGCAGTGATGAGTACAGTAAGAGTTGTAATAAACTATGAAGCAAGAAAAGGGACTCATTCTCATCTGGGCTCTGAAAGTGTTTTGTTTTCTTGTCCTAATTTACTATGTGTAGAACACCAATGTTAATTCTTGATTCTGTTGCAAGGAAGACTTCGATGATGGATTAGTTAATGTGAAAGTTATACAGCTCTCTCTCCAAGTTAGTTGTCAGCTGGAGGCCAGTATCATCTGGATCAGCAGATTATTTGGATAGTTATGTTCTGACTTCTTTTGTAAAGATTACTCATGCACAAGGACTTCAGATTTTCTTCCCTTAAAGCACCAGGATGGTAAATGTCCTGATGACTGTGTATCATACTCCCAGTGCTAGTTAAATGTGAGTAGGTGAGTTGGAGGGAATCTTCCTCCTTGGCATCCTTACACTCCTCACTCCCACCTGCCTTGCAGCCTGCTGCATGGTCACCAGGGGCCACACAGATCCTGGTGATGTTTTGGGAAGTAACGTAACAAAAATACTTTAACAGGCTGAGTGAAGAAAGCTCTGGAAAAGCAATGTAGCCTGAGAAGAGGAAAGCATACGCTTACACACACAGCAGATTTATTCATTTAAATGCCTGTGAGCAAGCAGGAATTTGTAAGTACTTGCAGAAGAGAGCTGTACACAGCCTAGTGCTCCAGGATGGAAAAATGAAGACGTATTAAGGTAAAAGCATAGATAGTTACATAAATGCTGTGGCACCCAGCTCCTGGGCCTGTGGAGTTACTAGTAGTTTCTCAGGGTTCTTTAAAATTTGGTCAGACAAGAATAAAATTAAGCATTGTCCCATACTTTGCCCTGTCAAAATGCCAAAGCATCTTCTTTCTGCATGTGAATGGAGTTGCAGCACACATCTGCATGGGTCATGGCTTGCTGGCCTCTCCAGGAGATGCAGCACACCTGACTCCTTTAGAAGTCTGACTGGCTGATAGAGAAATGTCAAAGGCGCATTTCTGATTTTACTTCTGTGTTTTAGGAAGAAAATGGAGCCTCTGGGGTGAGAGGGGATCTGGCCACATTTTAATGGACCTTGCACTGCAATTTTGCATGGTGGCTGGAGTCATGTCATTAATGAGACTACAGAAGATGAGCCACGTGCTGCTGATGGTCACAGTGGTCCAAATGCATCAGACTGCTTTCGTACAAATTCACTGGAGGCTGTTAATCATAATAATGGAATAAAATTGGACCCTGAGTACTTATAGAGGTGTATGAGTGCTCCTGTGCTTAGATCTCCAAGAGCACATTGTTCTAGTAGAAGTGATAGATACAGTATGAAATTACTCCAAAGCATGTTCATAAACCTCAGTTAAGTAATTTGATCCCATTCTCCTGCTTCCACCAACAAAGTTTTCCTCAAGAGGCTTTAATGAATGTTTTAACAGCATATCATGAAACACTGTGCATATAACCCCTCAAAAATGAAATCAATTTCTGTATTACAAAGAACATCGGATTTTCCTTGTGATTCCTATTTAGATTAGTAAGGCTAAAATTAGGAATTAAAAGAAGAGTTCCCATATTGTAACTAAAACAAGCTTACTGCATAAATCTGGAGACTGTGCTGAGGGTGTGAGAGAAATACCTTAAATTTCCTTAAAATACCTCATTTATACATAGCATAACAGCATGGCATAGTAGGAGTTAACACAACATTAATTCTATAGAAGAGATAGGAGTTGACTGTTTAATAGTTTCTGTTTAACGCTAGGCCACACAGACAAATGCTTCTGTGAATTATCTAGAGAGCTATTAGGGAAAGAAAGATATTAATTGGTCTGATGCGAAGCGGGAGGGACATGTAAGAAAGGGAAAATGAAAGGGGAGTACAGAAAACCGCAGTTGTAACTATCTGGTTGATCTGAGCGTGATTTTGTATGACTCATCATTGAAAAATCTTATCTTATTGGTTGAAACATGTTTGGGAGTGCTATTGATTTTTTGGGTAAAGGATCATTAGTCTTTTATTATAAGTTCTTGATTTATACTACTCTCAGTTCGTTGGTTCCTGGGAGAGAATGTTGAATTGATGGGTTGAGCTCAAGGTTTTTTTTTTTTTCTTTTTTTTTCTCTTACTTTGCCTGTTAGCACTTTTGATTCTTTTTTTATTTATTTTTCCTTCTTTTTTTTTCTATTCTTCCTTCTTTTTTTTTCTATTCTTTTTTCCCCATCTTTTTTGTCTGATGTGATCAATGAAGTGATTTTGAAATCTCCTTTTCATAATGCCTCAATGTTATTTAACTTTTATTCATACCATTTAAAGAAACAAAAATGTTTTTATCTGCAGTTAATAACTTATTTGAGAAGTTGAGTCTTTGTCTTTCAAGCACATTTATATTTGGCCAAATCTTAATCACTGCAAAGAGACCATTCCATGCTTTAACAACGTAAATTGTTCCCAGTTACCTTATGGTGGAAAAGAAATGTCAGTGATATAGGTCAGAAGAGATCCATAAGGTCATTCAACTCATGTCGCATCCTTAGAGAACTGTTTCTGCATAAATAACAATAAAAACATCCAAATGTTTTATCTAAACAAATTTTAAAAATAACAGAAATACTAAAATGTCCACCATTTTGGTTAGCATATTTTTCATCTCCAACACAAATTTTTCCTCTCCAATACTAGTGAGAAGTCCACCCTCTCACTGGAAACTCTCATTACTTGCATTTTATAATTAGGAGTAATTTTCTATCACTGCTTTAGAAAGGCAGAGTTCTGCTGTAAGCATGGCCAACAGTTGACGTTACTGTCTGCGGCCTTAGCAACTGGTCCGTGTGCTGTGGTGTGTGCATTCAGGGATCATTATGAACAGTGGCTAGGAACAAGTAACAGCAGAATACAGAAGGAAGTTCAAAGGATGACTTGTGGCAGAGTAAATGTGATGAGTGGTTTACTTGTTACTTTAGTGAAATGGTTTTTAATGTAGTACTAGATCACTGGTCCTTATAATGGTAGGACTGCAGTGTACAGGCTGTTCCTGGACTTTCATTCCTCTTCTCAACCCCATCCTTAATCTAGAGACTTATGAAAGTAGGGGGGGAGAAACAATCTCTCCAACACCACCATAAACGAGTCATGCAGAATAATGACCCAGGCTCTTTTCAGATGCATCACCCTTCTTCCTTTGATTCTGATAGCCCTATTAGTAACGTTGCTCTAGCTGTGTGATTTATTTAGGGGCTTTGTGTTTGCTGTTGAGCTGTGCAGCATGCTATGGGCTATACCAAAGGATATGGTTGACTACATCTGAATAGTGTAACCCTACAGAAGCTGGAGACAATGTGTTGTAACTTAAATACCTTCTTCTGGAGAATTATATTACAACTTGATTTAATTTTTACCTGATGTTTCAAATATTAAAAAGAAGCATTTAAAAAGGGGGGAATATGCAGCTGCTGGCTTTTCAGAAAAGATGAACTGTTTCTGTAATTAATATAGAAGATAACAATTTAAAATGATGAAACGCCCATAATATGTTTCAAGAGAGCAGCTTGTTGCTATAATTAGAACTAGAGTCAAATTGTTCTGATGGCAAACACCATTTATTGAACTTCATGAAGGGAGCAGCTTCAGCAAGCAAATAACACAAATGGGACAATATCAGAAATGAGTATGTGACAAGGAAAAATCAGGCTGATGGGAAAATCCTACAGTTGTGCTTCTTATGGCTCTGTCTCTCAAAGAATAAAGCATGCAGAGTGTTTAACTGGTGAACAGAGGCAGGCTGTTGTTTATGGCAGAGAACATGGACCTGCAGCTGAATCCTCATGTAATCACAGATTTCAGACAGCGGTATGAGGACAATGGGCTTGTCAGAAGATTCCTTTCTACTGCAGTACTGGTATGCAAGGTGAAAATTCACCTCCCATTCCTCTGTGTCATTTGTTATTGCTTCAGTCTGCCCTGGAGAGCTCTGGCAACTGGTATGCCCTCCCAGCTGATGTTCCTTCAAATGATTTCTGTTGTGTGCCTTTGCAAACGTTGGCTATTTACCATGTGAAAGCCTCATGTGTTAATATTGCTATTGGCCCAAATTTTGCCTTCTGCATCTGGTGGATTTGAGCTGTTGATTAGTGATTTCTCAAATCTTTATTTCAATGATGAAGTATGAAATTGTTGTATATAAGACCTTGGGTTGTCAGTCTCGTTTGTTTTTCCCTGGGCTTTGCTTTCCATGCTGCATTGCACTGTGGGAAACACAAGAGAGAGAACTGTGACTTCTCCTCTGTTGTTCTGATCCACAAACTCTGTGCTTACTCTCACAATGAATCTGTATTTCACAGGTTGAGAAATGTATGAGCATAGAGGTGAAATAAAGTTTGGGTCTGTGACCTTGACTGACTTGTGTTGCTAACTGAGGAATTATTGGACCAAAATGAAACGTACAGCAATTTCTGGAGGAGCAAAACAAAACACAACAGAAACAAACCCAAAGCAAACAAAATATGTTGATGTTCTGCCACTGCTTTTGTTTCTGCTACTTAAGAACAAAACCACCATCTGAGGTTGTTAATGAAGCTCTTTTAGCATTTTGTTGTGGAGCATATTCAACCATATTGCAACTGGGAGGCTGGGCAACTTCTTTCACCTCTTATGTCATGGGAGGCTTAAGTATTAGACAGCGTGACAAGGTTGGAGAGACCTTGATCCCTTCGCCTTCCTCTCCTTCTTCAAATAAACTTACCCTGGTAGGGTAGTTCTAATCTTCAGTAGAGTTAGAATACATGGGGAGCTAGGGAAAATATGTCACATTCACGAGTAGTGAAAATGTGCTCCAGGCTTTGTTGAAAGGAATTGCTTCATTGCAAATTTGGAGTAGCGGAAGGATTTTATTTATTAATTCCTTCATATGCTCTAAAAAAAGTTTGTAGGATCATATCTACTTTGGGCTAGAACATTGCAACCAATAGAGAGTTCATTATTGGCAACCATTTGTTTATATGAACAAGAACATGTGTGCAGTAGTACTATAGAAGGTAAAGTACCCACTTTGGTTACAGCAGATTACTTTTGCAATGGATTTGTTTATTTTAATCAAATTTTCCAGACATAGCTTAGGATCTTCAACGGATTTTTATATTTTTAAAGAGTTAGATCATATAATTTTTAATCTTTTTTATGTTGTTAAATACTTGTAAATTTCAATTTTTTGTTGGGTACTTTGGAAGCTGATATAATTGGGACCCTGTTTAAAATGAAGCAACAGCATTCCTAGCACTCCATTTTGCTGGGTGACACTGTCGCTGAATCTGGAAGACACAAGTGAAGACAACATCCACAATCACTGAGAAAAAGCGAAGTGCTTAAACTACAGGGCAGATTAAACATATTACAATGCTTACGGGAAAACAAGCTAAACTGATGGAAACTTCATGTTTGAAATAGCTTTCCAGCTTCCTAGAGGGCAGGATAATAATTGATCATATGATAAACTTACCAGACTTCCTCTGTTTGCCTTTTGCACTAAACTATTTTTGATGTAAGTGGTAACTGTAGCTGAATTCCTCCTACTCCAACCAGATAGTTACTTGCTAAATGGCCCTTGTCATCATGGTATCTGAGTGCCTCTCACACATTAATGGATTGCATCCATAAGCTCTCCAGTGAGGGTAGGGGAATATTAGCCCCATTTCTACAAATGGGAAAAAAGGTAGACGTGATACTCTTGTCTATTCTCAGAGTGTATCTCAAGGGAATAACAGAAACTTCTGAATTAGACTTCACACCTAGACAGGAACTCAGAAGGGAGTGCTGTCACAGCCGTCTCTTTAAGGGACAAATTGCCCTCATTGTGCATAGGGTAGAAATGACTTTCCTGAGCTTATGCTGGAAATCTGTGACTGACAACAGAATTGAACCAAGATCCCTTGAGCATTGCATTCAGTGAGGTTATCTTTCCTCCTATAATTTCTATGTAACAATTATTTAGTTAATAACATGAATTTCTTTCCTTTTTTGTGTTGTTTTTATTTTTTAATGTATTTCATGCTCTAGGTTCACTGTAGATCAAGAAAATCTAACATATATTTTTAAAGCCAGATAATATATACTCATCCTGCAGATAATATTGTTGTCCATGATGTATGAAGCAGAAAAAACAGAGTTTGATTTTCATAAGCTCTAATGATCCTCCTGGGCAGCTGGAAATGTATATTGTTTGAGATAATCAGACAAACTCATTTCATCATAAAAAGATGTATTGTTTCCATTTTATGTTTTCACAAGAATTTTGTCTAATTATTGCTGACATTTCCAACCATATTGTGAAGATTTTCAGGGGAAAAGAAGGAGTTTATCTCCATAAAAACTGGAAACAGACCAATGTTAACTGTTTTTATAAACTGAAAACACTAAAATAAAATTAAATGCATTAGAGTAATTAGGAAGAACTATAGTAAAGTCTGTCTCGTCTATACTTTCTCTGTGAGTTATACCAAAGATATACCAAAGATTACTATCTAAGACTGTAAGTCTGTTGTTCTTAAAAAGCACATTAAATGTTTTTCATTAAGTTATTTAGCACAAGAAGTCTGCTGTTTAACTCTTTCACATTCCTAGGTGCTGAAACATGTTTAAATGCTGAAATATGAAAGCAGAGAGATGATGCACGATCAGTTAGGATTCAATTATTATTCTTGTTCCTACTTATTTGTATAGATATAGATAAATAGATATAGACATAAACTTCTCCTTGGGCTAAAATACTATACAGTGTTTATCAGCATTGAAATACAGTGATTGTTTTGTGGTAGTGATTTAAAGATAGTAGTATGGTGTTATCCAGGTTAGAATCAATGATATTTTTCTAAAACAAAACATTCAATTGTTATTGGCAAATCAGCAGATTATTTGTTAATCCCATAGAGCTTGTAAATCATGTTGAGAGCTTGATAGAAATGGCATTATGGCAGGAAAGAACACTGTTAATGATTTGTATTAGTTGGAGATGAATTCTCGTGCCCCAGGGGATACCCACCTTCTTGCTGCTGGTAGTGCCTCAGCTGGAGCTCTTCTACTCTCCATTGGTACACGAGAAAATGTGTTGCTATCTCTAGCTCCATAAGGGATCGGTGATGCTGAGTCTTCAAAGATAAGCAAGTAAATAAGTAACTGCAGGCTGACCTCTTCTGAAGTTGTCAAGGACACATAAAGTTATGTTCTCAGATATGTCTGGTTGTTTGTGGTCCCTGATCTTTTCTGGAGATCAGATCTTCTTATGAAAGGTTGATTTCTGAGCAATGATTTTTCCTAGGTTTTCTACTATTTTTCTAGGAGTGAATTTGCTAACACTAGTTGACATAAGTGTAATGTACTGCCTGCTTAAAAGAAAAGAACCCCTATTTTGACTAGAGTAAATCTGCTGAAATATCTATTGGAATTAAACATTGTTCTTGATGTTAGCTGTAACATTGACCATCTCCTTCAAAAAAAGCCTGTGAGTTTATTTGTCTGAAATATCTCATCGTTCCTGTAGCCAAATGCGACAGGAAAAGGACATACTCTGTGTGTCTTGAGTGCTTTGTCATGTACACATAAATCATGTGAAATTTCTATACATCTGGGTTAAACAGGACACCAGACTGAGAGCTAATGCAGCTGAAAATATGTTACAGTCTTGTTAAATATTATTTTTTTAAAAATCAAAACGCAGGGGTTTTTGATCATTTTTTCACAGTAAAAAGCTGACTGTAGTTTATTTTGCTACATGGAAAAATGGAAACAAAGTAGTGTAATTTTAATTAGGCTTATTAATCTATTGACATATGTATGCCCTAGTTATTTCAGACACCTTTGAAAACTGTAGTTCCAGGTGCTGGACAGTCTGTCAGTTTGTCTATAGAGGCTGTAAAGGATAATTCCTTTCTAAGTCTTGATAGTTTTTTTTTTCCAAGATATTGTGGATTGGAGAACTTCAAGATTAAATGTGTTTATTACAGGACAACTAAAAGGTTTTATTGTATCATTTTTTAATATAAGCAGTGGAAAAAAATATTTTAAAAAGTCAGACATTTTGCACTTTTATCTTGATTGGTAACAAAATAATAAAAAAAAAACCTGCCTTAGCATTTGGATGGACATTTAAATTTTTTGATCGGCTGAATACTGAAAAACTAGAACTGGGGCTTGATTATTGAGAGTGTTATTGATTTTTTTTTTCTGTATCCTTCCAGAATTATATTAAAGAGAAATCCCAGAGCTGAGAAAGAAAAGTAGTAGAATGTAAAATTACAAAAGTAGGAGGCTAATATTTTGTTCCATGTTTTGTTTTCTGCCTCAGGAAATGTGCTCTGTATGAAGCATAGTTTTAAAAAAAAAGAGATTATTTCTTTGAAGACAACAGACAACACAATTTTAGTAAATATAATATTTATAGGACCTTGCAATTAATTTACAAAAATTTTACATCAAAAATGTATGCTGATGATTTTAGTCTTTAGGGACAACAATTGTCTCCTCAGTCATGTTTTCATACACTAAAGGCAATTATTGTTGCTTCTAGCTGTAATAAAAAATAACCAAAACAGATAGAAGTGTACTGGTAGAAATTGAGCTGAAACTCCCACTGTGGAAATAATCAGAAAATTAAAAGCTCTGCAATCTTGCAAATAACATTGCAACTTAATATTATTGGAACATAACATTATTATCTCTTTTTATAGGGAAAACAAGCAAATATGTTTTCAAACAACACTGATGTTATGGTTTCACTTTATTGGAGAACAGAAAAAAAATGGGGGGAAAACAATAACTTTTTGGAGTTGCATATTGAACAACCAACTGGGAATTTGTGGAAAGTTATCAAGAGTAGCAGGATTATATTTCTTTAGGCAAGCATCTTCTCCACTGAACTCAGTTTCCATACCATCTATGAAATATGGCCCATCTGACGGGCTCTAAACTAGATGTTATTCATACTTGGATCGCTTACTCTCTTAGGAGCTGCTATTAGCTTCACAATCTGAACAGGACAGCTGAAAACTCAAAACAAAGAAGGCATCAAGTAATTTCTGTGTCCATCTTTGTTTTAGTGTTTTGTCCTTATTTAAAAGTGGGGTACTTGTTTGCTTTTTGTTTTTTTTTTAATGATGATCTCATGTGACTGACGAGAGCCTGTGTATGATTTACTGTAAAAAAAAGAGAAATTTACTCTAGAAAAAACTTTTCTTCCTTAAGGATAAATCTACTTTTGGGTCTGTTTCTGCTTATGCATTCTAAAATACCTCACCAGCCAGAAAGGGTAGACTCCTCATCTCTTGGTTGTGTGAAAGTGAAAAGTCATATAGCATCTCCAGGTCTCCATTGCTGCCGTGTTCAGTAATTGCTCAGATTTCTGGGAGGAAGTTGCACCACATTTATGATGGTACCGCACAACAAATTTGAGATTTGAGCTAAAAAGGAATATTACACAGGTTGTGGGCTTTGTTGGCTCAGCTACCTTACAAGTTAATGCAGACCGAAGCCTCATCCTACCGATTAGTGGCGAATGTCATGGGTCATTTGTTTCACTTATATCTCTCTCTGGAGAATGGTCATAATAAAAGAAGTCATAATTCTCCTTCCTGTCAAAAAGATACAGATGTTAGGAGCAGTATCTTGTGGGTAAGTCTGGGGGGCGATAGGAATCAAACTGAAACTTCACCTACACATCAAATAAAAGCTAGCCATTTTGCTATAGTATTTCATACCTTGACCAATAAAAGCACCTCAAAGTCTACATAGCGTTTTTTTTCAAAGGTGTGGATGATCCCACATGTGCAAGATACCATTTGAGACCTCTCTAATTCAAAAGGCCATACCATATTTTTGTCTTTATCCTCTGTAAACCCAAACCATGGGCTGCATATACATGCACACCCACATGAAAACAGGCACACATAGATAAGCCACTATATTTTAGTTTAGATTTCTTTATTTTATTGTTTTTTCTTTTCATGAATTCTACTTAAAAGAAACATGAAAATGCCTATGCAGGTAAGATTATGAAAGAAAGAATAAGACAGGTTGGAAGGACGTTAAGCTACATCACTGTTAAGAGTGCTTAGACTTAAGTTTGAGTGCTTAGACTCTGTTGGGGTAACAGCAGTCAGAGTGTCTTAAGGAGTTACCTTCCACCATCTGGAAAGTACTAGCCTTCGGTTGAAACACAGTACCCGAATGCACACATGCTTTCAGTTCACAATTTACGCTGGCTAAGTTTGCTTTACTGTTGGGAGGAAAAAGTATGTCCATGTGGTTATCTTATTTCAGTTTACAAGGATGTAACTTCTAGCAAAAAGGCAGCAATTGCAACTTGATTGTTTGCGATCATAGGGATGTTTTCCAAGAATTAGAATTAGGCAGAAATTCCTCTTAAAGCAATGCTAACTGCCTCTTTTCCGTAGAGGAACATCTTCATTTTTTGAACTTTTTGAGGGATATCAAGAAAAAGTGGCTTTAATCTTGAAAACACAGAATTTCTAATACTCACAGAGGTATCTTATATGAGGAGAGTATCAACAAAAACAGCACTGTAAATCTAAACCTATCACTTCTGGAGTGAGAGGATCTGGATTTGAGAGGAATGTGAAAATACAGGTGAAAGCAAAGGTGCAGATGGGGTGCTGCTGAGAAACCATGGACAGAGAAAAAAAATCAGGTACAGATGTTGAATGACGGAAATATAATCCTGTCACCATTGTCCAGACATCAATATTTTTTCAAGGATGTCCAAACCTGCTCCTAAAGCAAAGTCAGTTTGGGAAAGGAAAGGAGTACCTTCTGTTCCAAGTTTAATTTCCCAGTAAATGGCAATACCTACAGGCATCACTATCTAATATCTGACAACATCTAGCATCTAAATATGATAGATAAGAGCCTGGCAGACAGGCAGCGGACTCCCTCCCTCTGTTTATTCATGTGAAATTAGGAGGAGAGAAAACCTCCACAGGACTTCTGACCCCCTCTTTCAGCTCCACCCCTGTCAAAAGCTGAAACTAATGAGCTGGAAATAGGAAATGTGCAAAATAACTGACACTTCCCTATCTGAAATGCATTCCTTAAGAGTTGGGGTTTTTTTATTACTAGATAAATGCTTTGACATGTGTATTAATGTGAAATTTGAATGTGATTTAGATACGAACTACCTGCTGAGCTAAGAATATTTGCTTCCTACATAAACCAGTATGTTTATTTAAGGGATCTTTAAGTTTTAGAATGCCCTTGGTTTCCAGCTCTATAAATGGCTAATCTTTGTATGTGGAATGCATTGTGCATTCCATTTACTATTAATATAAAGTAATACTCTCCTTTTGCTCTGCTCCATTCTTTCCTTTAGGAGTCCTTTTACTCTAGCAGACCCATGTGAAAAATGTGCATATGTATGTTTGGAAGAAGATGGAAAAAGCCAATTCTCAGAGCTTCTGCTTAGAGATGATGTCCACCAATCTTGTTTAAATAGCTAACAAAGAGTCTTTGTTGCTGTTGCAGTGAAGTATTTTGAGATATATTGTTCTGTGCTTTTGTGCACAGCACAATAGGGCTAGAAGTTGTGGATGCTGCTTTGATATAAAGAATAAATGACAAAGTCAGTGTGCAGACAAAACAATCTAATTCATGATTTTTACTTAAAAAGGCCTCATAACTGAACTCTATACGTTCACGAGTGAATTCCTTGACTCTGCTCCTTGATTCTTCCTGTTTAATTCAGGTAAGACTTTGCTCATCAGAATCTCTCTTTAAGATCAATGGAAAATTTGAGTAAAAATACAGGCTTGTCTCCAAATGCAAAAAATTGTTTATTGTTACATTGAAAACATAAAGTACTATTTTCAGCATTTTCAGGTCTTCTGACTTGGAAATGTTTGGAAAGCAGCCAGCAGTTAGAAAGCATGGTCATGGTTTGAAATTTCCAGCTAAAACTGGGACACCTTTATTCATGAAAACTTTTCTTGTAAATAAAACCAATGCAGGCTAAAACCTTCTAGAATGAAGTCCTCTGAATGCAGATGTATATAACAGGATATTTGGGTTCCTGTCAGCAACATCACTGACACATGTGCTCTACGGCTTTCACCTGATGTATAGAAGAAACCAGCAATGTACAATGCAAAGTTTTGAAGGCAATTACTCTTTCTTTTTAATTTGAGTCTGCATTCAATTAAGTGGAGCCGAATTGCTCACATCCTTTCAGCCAATTAGTCACAGGCCTAAGTTTTTGTTTTGTTTGTTCTTCTTCCCCTCTCCTCCTATCCACCCCCTTAACCCCCCATTCCCCTCACACACACCCCCTCCCATCCCCCAAAAAATATTTAGTCCTTGAACTTCCTAACGAACATAATCCAAACTGTCAAAACAAGTTTCTGGCAGTTAAGATTTCAGACAGGAAGCTCTAAGCACTAGATCCACAGCAAAGCAGGTGCACCCTTTGGAAAACACACAGAACTTAGGTTTGGGATCCATTCTTGTGGGGGAACCATGACACAGCCTCAGGGTGACAGAAAGTAGCACGGCAGTGAGCAAGATCTTTGTGCTAAGGACACAACAGCACTCACAGCTGAGCTGAATCATATTGAAAAGGAACTGTCAAGTGCTGTGCGTGCCTTAATTAACCTTTTTCAGGTTTCCTTCCCATCTTTTAACAAATCTTTCTCACAGGCTATTATGCCCTAAAGCCCATAATGATATATAAAGCTGTGATGATGGAGCACTGACCTCTCCACTCTGCTTGGATCTGACCCATAATATTTTGATAGTGGGGAATCTGAGCATTTGCCAATATTTTCATACCTTTGTGATCAGGATGAAAAGAAAAATTCTCTTGATTTGTGTGTTTCATATTTCCACAACAATGAATGTTAAATGGTATTTATTGGAGTGGGGGCGGTGTTCTAGGACTCATTTTTAATAATTCCTTGAAACTGTTTCCTTGTGGTGAAATAAGGAAAAGTAACTGAAAAGATCTGTAAATGCAACTTCTGAGTGTAGCATTATTTTAAAATATTCCTCTCCTTGTGATAGCTTCAAATATTTGTATAACAGAATTTGTTGCCCTGTCTAAAGTTGTAAATAATAAACTTAGTTACAGTGGTATCCCTGAATAAGAGCCCTTATGCATGATATTGAGGAGGATATTAGTTATTTGTTCATTCTAAAGCAAGTATTTCACTAGAATATGAACCCAGAAAATCATTAAAAATATTATTTACAAAGGTTTCATATAACAGGATTAAAAAAGGGTGGGAGGGGAGAAAATTCTAGGTTTCTTCTTAATTTTTATAAAGGGAAAAAGACAACCTGGATGTCATGGCAAGGTCATTAATACATATACGATTGTAAGACACTAATTCTAGTGAGACAAATCATTGGACCTAGAAAGCTCAAAAACTTTGAAAACTCACAATCTGCCCCAAAAGAACACTATTAAAAAGTATTTCAATGTGAACTGAAATGCTAATCTGTCCACTAGGGTTTTACAGTTGTTTTTAATGTAATAGTTAATAATACTTGATTAAAAAAATCAGCATTTGTCATCATAGTCTTGAAATTCACGCTAATTGTTTGTCAAAGTCATTACTGCTATAATAAGCCCTATTAGTTTTGTAAGAATTCCATTCTCTTAAGGCTTTTCTGTAAGGCCAGTTCAGAAAACCACTGCTATAATCACATCACTGAATCCTTTTAGCACTACATCAAATAAAATTACTAGTTCTTACCTTGAGCGTGAGCGCACACTGAACTTCACATGTGTGAGTAATCATACGCATAGGGCCATGCATATCCACATGGTTTTGCAAGTCCGAGGTGTCAGCTATTCATTAGCTCCTGACCTCACTTCATTGCTCACCCTGAACTATTTCCCAGCTTTCCTTTTGGTTCTATGCATGCAGACTGTCTCCCCAGAATTAGCTAGAAAAAGCACTGTCATATAAGTCTTTCTTTGAACCCACTCCTAACAAAATCACTGTAAAACTACCACCTAATAACGTCTAAATAAATGACCAGGAAGAATTTAGGGATGAAATCTTAGTTCCACTTAATTTACCAGGGCATTGACATCACTATCACAAAGATTTTCTTCTTAATCTTATTGTCTTGTGTACATGTATTTTAATTTCTCCACCCTCCCCAGCCCCTGAATATTGCTTTTTTCCTTCCAAATTGTTTTTACACCCATTTGTTATATCTAGATGCAATCGGGGTGGCTGAAACCAACGGTATTAGGTCTTTCCATGTCCTCCCTTCCCTTTATTTAATCAGGAATAGCTATTTCAAAAAATATTTTCCCTAAGAAATCCACATGTCTAAGCATAACTTTGTGTCTTTTGATAAAGTGACATTGCTGTGAGCTGTAAAGGCTTTATGAAATCAGGAGGGTTGACAGTAAAGTTCTTTTTGTTTTATTGCAAATATCTAAGACCACATAACTGATATATGGCTGGCTTCACATATGGCTTGTCTTTCTTGCCAAATCTACTGGAAGACAAGAAGATTGATCCAAGAGTTATTTTTTGCATGTGCTTGGAAGTCCTAGTTGCAGATTCCTATTACAGTAGGGGGACACTATTTCGGTATCAGTTTTATTGCATCATGCAGAGATTTTACATCTTTAACACTATATGTTGCAGCTGGCTTTAAAACAGTAATAATTAAAAAAAAATAGAGCCAAGTCAAACAGTGGAAAGTATATATTCTGCTTTTATCTTTCACTGATAGAAAGTGAGATTTGTCCTACATTTTATAGGGTTGCTTCTAGTTTCCAGGAGCCATCTACTCCAGTGGCATCTACTCAGGACACATAGTGGTCCTGAAGGAAGCGGCACACATTGCAACTCTGTCTGCTTCATAGGCATCCTTTGCTATTGGTTTTGTACTAACACAGGATATGAAAGCTTAAGAAATGCAATACTATTAATAATAGTGTTTGTTCGCCCATCTGGTGAGTAAGAGCATCCAAATCATTTATGACTATGTTGTAAGGCACACATAATTCAGGTTTCTGCATTCATAAACAGCACAGTGCCACAGACAACGCTCTTGCACTGTAACCTGAAGACTTCATGTGCAAAAGGTCACAATGTCATTGACAGAGCTGACAGCAGCAGTCCAGATCCCTTTCATTATATTTAAACACAGAATTATAAATTAAAATAGAGATTTATTTTATTCTTTTTAATGGAGAAAGTTACAAGGTGAGAAAGGCATGCACAGAAGAAGAAATGGAGAGACAGTGAAGCTGACACTAACTGTTATCACATGCAAATAGGAGCAGCAGGAAACACAGAAGACACTTAATATCAACTGCTGTGGAAAAAGGAAACTACAGCCACTCTTGAAGAGCAGGACATACAGCTAGGCTTGGCAACTGCTGTGAGAATTGCTAATATGTGTAGCTGGCTGAGATGAGAATGAACCATCTTGTTGGCACCTTTTCTGTCAGGGAAGGCAGTAGAAGCCAATATAAAATGGATTAAGGGGACTTAAATCACCAAAAGAAAAACTCAAGTCAAACCAACAACGACCAGAAAAAACCCACAAGAACTGAAACCAAGCTTTTTAAAAAAAGAATAAGCAGAAGCAATAATTCAGAGGTGCATTAACTGAAACTTTTCACCTAAAGACAGGTTTCTCAGTGGAAGAAGACTAAAGGACAGAGATTCTGGACCATACAAGCCCAGCAGACAGGAAGGCCCGACAGAGTGCTCCAGCAGATGTTCTCTGCTGTCACCTCCTCATTCTATCTAGAAGACATGCTGTGTATTGGCTGCTTAGGCAGGACAGAACACCTTCCTGAGATTACCTTGTACTTGCTTTATTAACTATTATAATTTCTGCAGAATTGGATTAATGAGTTTTGTGGCAAAGGTAAGAATGGGATTTACAGTGAAACAAGGCTCTTGGGATAGAGTGGAAAAGGTTAAGTACTGAAAAAAATCCACTTTTACTACCTTACCAAAAGAGTTTGATGCAAAGAACCTACATTAAATAAAGGACAGGTGGTTAGTATATAACTATGTTCTTAAAAGAATTTTGGCTTGATCCTACCTTCCAGTCATCCTGTCTCCAGAAATGTCAGTTATGGATGTATTTCTGGAGGATTATGCTTATTTCATTTGATTAGACTTGGAATAAGTAAATTGATATTGCACTGTTGTTTTTTTCCCCCCTTTTTAATTTGAATGCCTTATAAAATATTACATTTTATAGTTCATTAGGTTCTCATTGATTGGACACTTATTAGCTTCCTAAGCCTGTTTCATTGTTCTGCTGCCGTGCTTTTACCATTTGGTATTCGGCACTCTGCATAATGAATAAATTACAGTTGAGAGAACGGACATCACCATATGGAGGTAATTTGTACTTTGACAGAAGGAGAGGGCTCCTGAACTGGTCCTAAAGGGAAGCTCTGCAATCTTCGAAAATCCTTCTAATTTTTCCAATTATTTACTTTCAAAAGGCCTTTTCCATCCCCAGTGTATGCAGATAGGAGCTTTGAATAGCAGCAAGCTGGGGACCAGGCTTAAAACTTCTAATTTTAGTTGCAGGGTTTCTTAGATGCAGATGAGACAGTACATACACTGATTAACACCTTCATGGCTAAGAGGCACTCTAGCCTCTTGTAATCCTGTGATTATGTTGGCTATTTTAAACCTTGGAAAGTTTGTTGGATACTGTCAGACAACATGGAAAATAAACTTCGGAAACCTAAATTTAACACAGGTACTGACATGTAGGTGCTATATAGTTGTGCAGTCACACATTTTTCTACAAGAGAAAAGAATAATGTAATGTTAAAAACTAAAATCAATTATTTTTCCTGCTTTTGGTACAGAGACAATATGTGCTCCATACCACGTTATTATATTGCAAAGTACTTTCTATGGATAAAAATTCCTATCTTCTAAAAGCAAACAGAAAACTGTGGTCAAGCTAGAAATTCATAGTTGAGCCCTACAAAAGAGCACATATACTGACTCCAAGAAAACATCTTGTTTTCATTTGCACTTTGCTTACTTTTTCAGGTCCCTTGAAGCTTCCTACTCCATCCTGATTAGACCTGTTCGAATTCTAAAACAGTGCCTTTAGGAAGAGAACTTAGCAATATTTTAAACAAAGCCTTTCTCATAATAACTTCTAAACCTGTTTGAAATATTTTTTCTTACTCATAGTGTCTTCATTTCATGTAGTTCTGACACTGCCTTCCTAGTTAACACACTGAGGATAAAAAGAGTGAACTAAAATATCTGAGCTACTACATATTGAGCAAGATTTCACACCAGCCAGAGACATATGTTTTAGAGGAAAATCTCCTTTACCTATAGGATGAGATCATCTTTTCATCTAATATACTTAGCATGCTAAAGATAGCATGGTATTTTTTTTCAGTTTTCTTCCAGCTTGACATTAGGTCCAAAGCTCCTTCTAAAGCAGTGGTATCCTAGACGGTCTCACATCCTGTGATGCTTCACCAGACTCTTTCCTGAATACACAACTGGCAAAATTTGAACTCCAGATTTTGCTTTAGGGATACATCTTAACTAATTTTGACTACGGATTCTCAACACAGAAGGAAAAATATCTCTAAAGAGTTAAGTCACCCGTTCATCTTTCAAGTTGTTTGCAACTTGTTCAGATCATTTGCCCCATTCAAGGGAGAATATTTGTTTAATAGTTTTCATTCATTTTCCCTTAGCACTACCTAGACCACCAGCAACAAGAACAAGGCAAATTAAGTTCTTGGAAGAAATTGCATTAGCTCTTCTTATAAGCAAGAAGGAATACTCAAAACCTAAGTATTAAATTGTTTAATTGACATCTTTTAAACGTGGGATAATCCAGATTAACCCCAAATGTTAATATCATTGGAGCACGATCAGAGAGAGCAAAGCAGGCAACCCATATTCATATCCATAAGCTCTGGGTGTAATCCACTGCATATTGAAACAGAATCTATTCAAGACTGACATAAATGACAGCAGAGAAAAAAAAGGAATAAGTATTTCCAGCCAGACTGGCTACTCTCCAGGTATTCAGTAGCTGATATTCTATGGCTAATACCTTATTTGTTACCTTTTGGTTATTGGCAAACATTAATAATTACTTGTATTTCTTGGTTCCAACTGAACTTTCTTTTTAGGTAAACAATAAGTTTAAAAACCCATAGTAAATAAGACTCAAACCACAGAGCACAATATGGGAGGCATGGAGCCCTGGAAGAGTATGCTGTATCCAAATTCTTTGTCTGTGGGTTTTCTCAATCACTCTTGCAAAGATCTCCCATTCACTGGCTAATGGAATTAAGGTTCAGTTCTACAGTTTTAACAACCTTACTAAATGTATGGGCAACAAAGTTACAGGCTGTGACGGAACAGTAAATCTATACTGGAAACTGTATACAGAATCTGAGAAACTGATCATAGACTTTCTGGTCAGAAACACAGACTAAGCTACCAACAGGCAGAGGAACATAACTGAAGTTACCTTGAAAATTGTTGAAAATTTTATCCACATTCAGAGCTGCAGATTTAACTTTTTAGGCTACGTTAAAGAAACTATAAGTGCTCCCTTTCTATATTTAAATATCAAAGTAATCCTGATATTGAAAATATTTGCCCCCCTTTTTTAATACTGTAGCCATTTTACTTAAAAATGGAGAGGAACTGAAGGATTCAATATTCTCTATAAAATATCATTTAAGGAAATAAGAAACCTGCTGTAGCTATATGGATACCATTTCTATAGCTTTTCAGAGATCTGATTCTCATAATGTGAAATGTTCCTTTACATTCTTTGTCTATGTCTATGGAGATCAAAGCTTTCCTAAGCATTATTTACTCGGGGTAAGAGAAAGGACATACAACCCCCTCAGATGCTGACTTTTGCACTCATAAAGGAATGTTTTAATCTTGAGTGCAAGCCTTATGTGGTGCATTGAGGTGATAAAATGTGAAGATGCACTGTTGTCTCATTTCTGGGTACCTTTTTGTAGGTACCAGTATGAAACTACCAGAGGAACAATCACGGTCAATATGGTTTATAAAAAAGAAGATCAGAGGGTGTAAATTGCAAAGGCGTTGTGAAAAAATTTAAAGATGAAGTATGAGCACTGCATTTGGGAGGCAGATCGCCCACACTGAACAGGTCTCCCCCATAGCGTCTTATCTCATACTTTAAGAATCTGATGCAGCTATCTATACTAATATATTCTTAACTGGAAGGACACAAATTTAAAATTAAATTAATATCCCTACTCCCTAATACTCAGAAATAATAATAAGAAAAACTAAACCTCATGTCAGATCATTTCATTTGCTTGCTGCTGGAGCAGTTCTTACTAACTCTAGCTCTTGCTCAAGAAGATGATGATAGATTTTTAAAAAAGGTCTATCTATAAGGGAAATATCTGATTGTTTGTGAATTGTTTCAAAATCTCTTTTGGTTCTTGAGTTCTTTCATCTTAATATTCTGCTTTACTTATATGGTCTTGCAGATATTGGTTATTTATCAGTCACAGCTCTCTCCTCTCTGTTTCTAGGAACATTACAAACAAGGAAAACATAAGACACCGCTTATTTAAGATGACCATACTCCTACACCACAACTGTCTTTAGACTGTATCTTAAATTTAAACTAAATATTAAAGTCATATGAAGCTTTCTCTTCATATTTGTCTCCAAAAATCTATAATATCACCCATTCCTGCTCTTAGTGCTTCTATAGGGCAGGTTAGAGCAACATAGAAAATGGATATTTTTTTACAGACTCAAGTATAAACTTTCAATTTATTGTGACTGGAATCTTTCTTCTGGGCATACTTTACAGAAGAACAGTGTCTGCTGCTACAACATTCTTTGTCACATCATTGTTTTAATACCGTCTTAATTTATGTCTGGGCAGGTGGAATAGAAGACATTACTGTTGCAACTAGTGCAAACCCCAAATTCTCCAAAACGTGAGAATATTGGAGGTATACATATTTCAAGATAATTTTTATGGTTTTGAGCAACTGGCATGACTTTATCCAATTGAAACTTCATGTTATGTCTTTACTAAGAATGTAAAACCTCAATTCTATATAGATGTTGTTAAAACAGAAAATATTTTGATGAATATAGAAGCTGCTTGACCTGAGCAGCATTGTTTTTCACAGGTAGAATCTTTATCATGTGCTAATCCAGGTCCCAACTGTAACATTTGAAGAGGTCGTATTGCAGTAAAAAGAAAAGTATCAGTGGTTTACTGCAACACAGAATGTCCTGGGCAAGCTAGTAATTAAACTGTTCATGGAATTTTTCTTTTTACTAAAATGAAAATTAACATCTAATTTGCCAATTATGAGTAAATTATTAATTACTACATTAGTATGAACACACAAATACAACTGATAGACACACAATGTTTTACACTGAGAAGCCATGTTTTCAGTTTCACTTGCAATAAACTCAGATCAGACTATGCAATGAAAAATATGACCTCTGCTGCTGAAGCAGCCCATTTCTCTTTTACAGATTATGCAGCATTTTATCAAATATTGTTATCAATTCAAACATCTCTTTAAGACAGAGACCTGACTTTTTCAGAGACTGGATTTCTTTAACTGAAAACCTCATGAGTACATCTTCTGTAGCAAACTCTACATTTTAGGGTCAGAGGTGAGCTCTTATTTGAGTAGGGGGAAAATTGTTAATGAAATTTTGCTCAGTGATCTGTGTCATCCTTTATTCTTGCTGCGCTCCAGGCAGGTCCATACTGTCAAATATCAGAAGAGGCTGGAAATGAGTGACACATTTCTGCAAGACCAGAAATGACAGTGACCTACCATTTCTTTTTTGTGAAGGAACAGGGGTTTTGTACATGACTATTAAGACCAAAAAATGAACTCTGACATTTTAATAATGTTCTATTTGGTTCTTCGTTTCTTCTTATGGCAGTGGTTCAAACTCTATTCTTAGTTTTCCCAGAGCAAACTTACGGCAATCCCTTCCAGGACACACATCCAGATCTATGTTGGAGTCAGCAAGGGCAGGAATGCCTGGTAGGCTCCATTATTCGGATTGCTACATGTGATGAATACTTGCATAGAAGTAATGTTCTCATAATCTGAGGAGGGGAAAAGAAGTTGCCCTTTTATCACACTTGAGAGCAGAGACAATTACAGTTCATAGTCCTGGGTTTGTTTGGGTTTTTTTTCCCCCTCCTCTCACAATTATGTCTTTTCTCTATGAAAGTTTGTTTTTTTCAGTACTGCACTCAATTCTGCATATGGGAATGATAAGACATTTCATGGAGGCACCAGATATTGCAAATGAGTAGGGATTGGAGGAAGAATGTAAAGTGTATGACCCAGCCTATTTACATAGGGAGAAAGACATAGGGAGAAAGTGGTTGGATCTACTGTCTTTAGTCTTTCAGGTCAGCATGGTTTACAAAACACCTGCAGAAGTTCAACAAGACAGCTAGAACAGTCCAGACAGAAATCTCAGATTGAGCTTGATGCATCAAGACAGAGAACAATTTATATTTTCAAGATAAAATAAGGCTGGAAAAAGAAGAATAGTTCCTGATTTACAAGCCTTGCTTGAACATGGGCAGTTATTGTTGGTTTGCATAGCAGACCCCATCAAGTTTTTGGTTTTTTTTCACTGAGAAGCCATGTTTTCAGTTTCACTTGCAATAAACTCAGATCAGACTAGGCAATGAAAAATGTGACCTCCTCTGCTGAAGCAGCCCATTTCTTTCTTACAGATTATGCAGCATTTTATCAAAGATTGTTATCAATTCAAGCATTCCTTCAAGACAGTCCAGTGCAGCCATTTCTGTTATGTGCGAACTTCACTGCACTTACCCTTGCCCTGATTACATTAAAAATGAGGCTAGCACAGAGAGATGTGCATAAACCTTTATCTAGAAAGCTCCTCAAATTTGAGAGCTAGTGCAGAATGTAGCAATACATCTGGGAAGCCATAAATCAAAATATGAGACAGTGAGGATAAAATGGCTTTGCCTGTTTGTATCTTTGCAGTTCCTCTGGCAGCAGCTTTCCAATCAGTCACGCTGTTTTCCCTTGGCAATCCCTCTGGAGTATCCCCTTAGTGTACAGCAGGGAGAAGGGGAATGCTGGAAGCTTATGGCCTTCCACTGGTGTCCGTGTTTCTGTCAACTCTATTCTGGACAAACTGTGGTCTGACACAGGCTGTCTAGCATGGCTGGAGACTACCAAAATGTTCCCAACAACTCTCCCCCTTAGGGAAGGAATCCAACTCCTTTCCTAGGGCCTGAAATGTTAAAGAAAGTAGTTGGTAGAAAAGCCTCCATGAAGACTGCAGCTGCTCATGACTGTCCTCTGAACAGAAAAGAAGAAAGATTCGGACACAACAGTGTCAGAAAAAGGAATGGGACAGGAATATTGCCAGGGCTTAAAAAACAGTATTATGTTAGAAAACATCCCATGAGTGTGACAATTTGCATTGTGCTTTTTTCTAAGGTGTCTTGGTTGTGCAACAAGTTTGTATACAATGCCCTGGGCTGGCATAACCTCAGTTGGGCAACAGTTCTGAGTGACCTAGCAGCAATATAAATACAGCCATAGTGAGCACTGTAGCACGTAACTTTTTGAAAAGTGCAGAATTCTGCTACGTAACAACACTTGTCTGCCAGGGAAAAAATAGCAAAAGCTGCAGCACTGCTGCTGGCAGAGACTGATCTTTGGCATAGTATTTTCCAAGGAAATGCTTGATGTTGGAACTTTCTTTTCCTGGAATTTACCAGAAACCAGACACATCAGTTTTTCAGTGTTTTAAATCAGGCATGCATGAGAATAAAATGGGATTCTGGTGACCTAAGGAGCCACAGCAGAGGGTAAAGCAGTTTGGCGTATGAAAGAGGGATATTCTGACAGCAATAAAATAGTGTGTGGGCTGTCCACTTAGTCTTCTGCTTGAATTTCGGTTGTGGTGTGTTTTAGTTGTTGCAAAACACAAGTCATAGAATATTTTTTTTTAAGTTTATTGTAAGTAAAACAAAACTCTAATTAGCAAAATACAGGAGTGTTTTCTTATTTCTGTTTGACCTGTAAAGTGTCAAAATCATCATACCATATATTATTTTATAACAATAGCTATCTAATTACTTGCACAAGTGATGGATATACACAGAGACAACATGGAACATCACCTAAGAAGCTAATGTGTATCAGAAGATTCTTAGGAACATGGAAGACATTTTGCTGCTCTCTTTAACTAAGATTTCAATGGCCCTGAAGTATTCTCTATCCTTTTCTGGAAAGCAGATTCTTTCCTGAATTTATTACCTCTAAGAGCCACAGTATGAAGACCAAAGGAGAACGTGACAGGAATATTAAGATTCACCCTTGAGAATCAGCACTAATTACTACAGCTATGTACTAGACAAGTTGCTGATTTTTTGTCCGTTTACTCCATTTAACACCGTACATGATGTAGAAAAACCCCTGATAGATGACTAATATTTTTTATGAGATTTGGTTGTTTTCAGTTTCTAGTAAGAATGAATTTCCTTTGTGGAATTTCACGTTTACAAACAATGACCCACTGCTACTTCAGGAGGAAAACTTATTTGATTGCAGTCCTATTATAACTAAAATTAGGAGGTAATATAGTGAAATGATACAAAATATACAGCAGGAAATGTGTTTAAAACATTCTGAAAATAAAATGAAACTTTTGCTTCCAAAAGATCTCCTGGGAACAATTTTTTTTTAATAAGTTGTTATTTGGAAGGATAGAGTGAAATGCAAATTTAGACTTTCCAATGTAAATTTTATCCAAGTAACAACTATTTTGAAAAGTAAATTTATCTTCTGTTGATTTGTTTGTCGGCATTTGGTAAGCTTGTAAATAGAACCTTTGTTAGACAAGATCGGGGGAAGTTGTAACATAAACTACCCACCTAAATTGAGTGCATCTCTTTTAATCTTGATAAAGCTTGTGAGGTCTTACACATGAGTGTGAAAAAGATCTATTTCTTTTTTGTAAGGAAAGTATGCTAAGATTCCCAAAATGATTATCTTCTAATGCATCAAACATAACTGGTTGTTCTTTAGTAAATATCAAGACCAAACTAAGCACATATTAAAATTGATTTAAGTGAAAAGAGTTGAAACTAACTTTTTTTACACAGACTTTACCATTCTTATTTACAATTCATACTTACTGCACTACTTAAAAGTTGGTGTGCTCTTTAACCATGGTGCAGTATTTAAGATAGCTTGCTTGCTCTGGTAGTACTTGAGAAAATCAGAGAGGCAGCTCCATTCCCCAGTCACCTAGGTTCTCATATACTTTCATTGGTATGTCATTTTTTCAGTGTACCACATGTTTTAGCTTCCCAAAGCCACTGCGTAAAGAAATAATTTCTGTCCTTGCAAGAAATTAGTGTTTGTTGTTTTAATTTTTGGTGAGAAGCTGGCATTCTGTCATTTCATCTCGTCACATTATTATGCAAGTAATAATATGACATGCTTAACTGCTAGCTTCAAGCTGAACATTTGATATGGGATACACCTACAGTGTTTTTATTTCAGATAGCTGCAATCAGTTCCTCAGAGCAGTTTTCTCATCTGGAAAGATAAAGTCCATGGTATGCACTTTTTTGACATGGATAGATTTGTTTTAACGTGTTTAGAATATATCAAAATGTGAATGATAGAAGTCCATCCCACCTCTAAATGTTTTAAAAAAAGAAAAAGTTACTACGGATCTTTATGTATATGTGAGCAGGTGTGTTTTTGTGTGCTTGCATGTATGTTTCTGGTTAAAATAGATGTAATAAAACTTAACTATTGTAAAGTATGTTACAGAGGACATTTGTGATTGTAAATCCATGAGCAAGAGGTGTATACATGTTCAAGTGTCTTGAAATCCCAGCCTGTGGATATGCCAAAGAATCCAGCAGTCTTTTTTAAAGGAAAAAATAAAACATGCCTTACACAAAATATATATTTCTTTCCACTTTCTTTCTTTCCTTGCAATTAGCCTGTACTAAAATACAAGTGTGTTCAGTAATCTGCTGATCAGGAATCATTTTAAGCATACTGAAAATAAAATGAGTGTTTATTACATTAATATTTGCTACGTAGTGAAAATGGATACTAAAACACCCTCTCTCCCCAAATGGCTTCTGGTGAGCACACGTTCATATACTGAGCTTTCCAGATCTCCGTTTGCAGCTGCTGCTGCACTGAATCACTGATAAACCATTGCAAAAGTTCCAGGGCCAGAACACGGCAAAAGACAACTGTAAGCACATGTGTGTATAGCCTTACTGTGATTCAAATTAATTTAGGACTATTTAAATCAAAAGCTGATTCGTGTCTAGGTTTGTGTTTTTAAATCGGGAAAGTATCTGCAGCTGGCTGTATTGCCTCATGGAGGAGTGCTATGAAATAAGAATGAAGGCACCAAGACACCCGAAAAAACCTGTAGAAGGAAACAAGAGACACTGTACTAGACTATAGTTGTGATCTTGCAGTCACATATTGTCTTTTTAATATGACAATAGCAACCACAGTCCATGAAAGACAGAAAGACTCTTATGCTTAGTTTCTGTTCAAATACATATTACCAGGATTGGGTATATTCATGAGCTGAGTATGAGATTTTCTCATGGCTCCTTCTCTTGTCTGGTTCCGTGTCTGCCCTGTGCATCTGCAGCACAGCCTCCCCACCTCTCCTCTTTTCTGGGAGCACTCTACAGATGGAGATCATCATGTCCACTTCTTCAGCATATGACCTTTTTTTATCAACCCTGTCTTTTGCATTCAGAGCAATACTATTTGAGATCTCTGATTACATAATTTTAGCTGTTAAGAGTTTCACAACCCTATAAAGGCTGACAGTGAAAGAGAAAACACAGACTTCCACGTTAACTCTGCTCCAGGACCCAGCAGAAACTGTCTTGACAGTAATAGGAAACAAGAATGGCTAGAGATTCTATGGGTCTTGTAGCCCTCCCTGCTAATCATTTGAGGAAAAGGATAAGGGCTAACTAAAATGAGGGTATTATAGAGTTGGGGGGCTCTCAGTGCATATAAACTGTTTGAACTGACTGTTTGTCAATCACTTGTGGTTGATCACATCTTGCTGAGGTTTCAAACACTGGTTTTAGGTTTACCTGAGCAAATTTATCCATGTATCCGAGCTATTTTAAAAGTATCTGTGGATTATAATCCCCTCATGTCTATTTCTTATGTCAAATGTAATGTTTTGGAAACAGAGATAATATTTTTGAATTATTCCTTCCCCCTCTCCAATCATGTTTTATTTGAATAATCTAGGTTGAACAGTAGATGAATACTGGGAGCTCTTTTAAGTAAAATAGTTTCTATATTAATGAGATCGAGTCCAGTTCAACTTAAAGTAAAAGATTTTTTTTTGAGAGGGAAATGCCCTTTCTTCTGTTATTAAAATGAATGAGAGCAGTGAGATGATTTTTAAGGGTTTGGGTTTTTGCTGTCTAATTGACTCAGATTTTGCTCATCTGTGGTAGGTTATGTTTTCTCATTGTAGAAGCTTTTTCCTGGTAAAATCATTCCCTTCACTAATGAGATCCATCCTGATATGACAGGAAGACAGCTCTTAAAACACCCACCGTTTTCTCCCATTCATTTGAATAACAGCAAAGGGACATCTTTTAAAGTAATTTTTATCAGTGAGATTGGGCTGAATCTCATTAATAAAGAAATGATTTTACTCAAAAGAGCCTTCATGGTTGAGCTATAACCTAGATTAGTGAGATCTAGCCTGATTATAACTTTACAAGACATTGTACTTTTGCCTTTCAAAGCATGTGGCAGCCATGTAGGCACTATTGCTTCAGTAAAGGCTGTTTTAGAAGGACAGGTATGAAAGGTGAGGAAGGTGTCTGGAGCTGTTGTTCTCATAATTTCAATGTATCTTGAGCAAAGTGACTCCTTCCTTTTGTATATTAAGATTGGTTTTCACTATATGTATTTTTATTTTGCAGAGCTTAAGAGGTTTGGATAAGTGCAAATGTGCTGAACATTGCTGTTTGACTTCACCAGACATTTACATAAGCCCGAGTCAAGTACCCACTTTCCTCTAACTTTGTCTCACAAAAAACAGAACAAGCATATTGTTTGTCAAAGGTTAGTCTAAGCAAGAATGTCTGACATTTTTGTTTTAAAAATGCATTTGACTTTTTTATTTCAGCAGAAAAATAGGAAATAATTGATGAATAAGAAAGAAAATTCACCTCAGCAAAGAGAAAACCTTTGGTGAATTACTGTAGCTGCTAGTGGACTAAATAATTTTGGCACAGTCCAGTGTTGGAACTGGAGGCAAACAAGTTTTCTTTTGTTCAGAGGGGGAAAAACAGATGGTCAACATAGCTTCCTTTTAGAAAATTAAAGGTTTATTAAAAAAGTTTTATTGCAAATGGGTAAAGATTCTTTCCTCAAATGACTTTTCAATTATGTCTCCTTTTTTAGATACTATTTTCTTTTGTTATTTTTTTCTCCCAAGGAAAAGAGAGAAGGGGCAGGGAAGAAGGATATTTATTTTATATTTTGTTTGAAACTAAAAAGAAATTATTTTCCTTCAATTTGAAACTTTTTTTTCCAAAATGGAGAAGAATATGGAGTGAAAAATCTATGGAAGATTTAATTTAAAAAAGATTTCATGTTTTATTGAAGGAAAAAATGAATCTAACATTTCAAGCAGCAGTCATAGCAGGCAAACGTCTGGAAACCACTGTTCATAAGGAGATTGAAAAATTGGTACTTGCCAGGTACAAGATCTTCATCACCAAAACCTGACACCTGGGCTGAACCACTTCATTACATTTGGCACCCTAAAATCAAGGTATTAGAAAACTGGGAATAATTACCTTTTTATGTTCAGCTATATTTGGCATGCGGCATAGGTGCACTTGCCTATTCGTATGGTATAGAGTTTGCATCCCCAAAATAACTATTCACTCAAGATTGATGCATACTATTGTCAGTGCAAATACTGCACACTGAATGACAGAGCTAAGCTACTTAAAAATGTATTTCAGATGAATTGTAGAAAGTCATAGGAGCCTGAGCTGTGTAAAGTACAAAATACAGTACAAACGTAAAAAGAAAACACTTCAGTCAACCTATGTGTATAGTGTTTTTCTCGGCATTATCAAACTAAGAAGAGACATTTGCAATAAAGACCACCATTTTGTTTCCATAACTTTGTAACTCTGATTTTCTGATGCTTTGTATGATGATCCTCATTTCTAGATATTGCTTCCAAAAGATTTATGAAGACAGAGCTGAAAAACTCAACACCAGCCTTTCTCACGGCCAGTAGCCTTCACTGTATGCCTCTTCTGGTTTTAGTCCATGGTCTTTCCGTAGAAAGATGTAAGGACCTATTTACGTTTGTCTCCTTGTTTGTACATTTGTTTACCTCACCAAAATGTTTGTATGTTTTTGTACCACTCCAACCCACAGGTACAAATACCTGCAGCTGATTGCAAGATAACAGCAATGGAATCACTTTGAAGAAAGGAGAACAGAAAATGCCTACCAAATTAGACTGAAGAGTATCTCTGTGAGAAAGTATGGCATCTTGCCTGAACATTAACGGACAGTTAGCAAACAGCTGAATACTCTCAGCTGTCCTTAGTAGAAGACCAAATAGGTCGCCCTACTACTGAAGAGAAGGGGCATAAAGCTTGCTTCTATTTAGGCTAATGAAAAGCAGATACAACAGGAGGAAAGACGCTAGCACCTTACTAATACAGGACTGCCCAGGTACCAGGCAACCTATGTTTCATACTTAACTGATTATATTGGCTTTTAAATCACGATAAACTATGTTAGTTCAGGAAATACTGAATGTACTCGATAACACCCAGCTTGCAGAAGCCAAACAATCACAACAGAACATCACAACATAACAGGGTGTGGCAAATAACACCAACAACCCCTCAGGCCATTGAAGGGGGCTTCTTCTTAACTGTTTTCCTAGGAGCAGCTAAATCTGAACCATAAAGAGGTGTGTCAATCTGGATTAAGTTAAGAGGGCCCTACTATTGCTCAAGCACACCTGAAGGAAGAAAACTATTTTCTTAGCAAAGCCCTGAAAAATATTTTGATACCATATTCATAGACAATTTCTTTACTTTGAGATAAAGCTACTGTTTGAAGCTGTATGTGAACAAGTACATCTGAAAGACCAACTGCCCACACCTGGGAAAACTTAACCAGAGGTTTCACCAAGGATTGATCACAGAAGGGGAGAAAGGGGTTGGTCTGAGTGGGCTTCAGATATTGATTAGATGGTGATAGAGTTTGCAGTAGCAAGAGATTGGAAAAGAGTTAAGGAAAAATTTTTACTTTAAATAGACTGTGTTTGAATAAGTCTAGTCAGTGGGTAGCTATAGTGTTGCGTTGTAAATCAGCTCTAGGTTTGGGGTTAGTCACTGAATGCCTTAGTATTTGTGTAGCAATACTTCTAGAAAGGTGTCTGTGTTCTCAAAAATGCTATGTTGCATACTCTATGGAGAATGTAGAGTCCTTGCAAGGATTTTCATAATTTTCTATTCACACTAGGAGAGGGTATTTGTTTTTCTATATTTAGTACCACCTCCTCCTTTTCCCCTAGTCTTCACTATCGTTGAAATTTTAGATGGCTCAGGTTATTGGTGTTATGAGCTTTCATTTCTTAGGAGAAGATCTCTGTTCTGTCTTGAGTTAGCACCCTAGAGAGATAAGCAGGTCTTTCTTGCCTACAGCTAGACATACCCATGTTCTTTGCAGAAAGGACCAGGAGCAGCTGAGAAGGGCTCTGGCTGTTCAGAAACAAAGTTCACCTACTTGCTTTATCAACTCCTCCCTTCCGGACACACTAAATTAATTCACACGTTAAAATATGAAGTGTAATATTCTGCTGCCTTGTCTTCTTAGACTGCAGTGTTTTTTTCAGATCTTGGTTATTGCTGGAATGTGCCAAGCAATGAAATGTCTGTCTTTGAAATATAGCTCTTAGGAGATTTTTTCATATTATACAATTTTAATTTTATCTCATGATAATATTTAATTATGTCCCATTTAGTATTGTTTCCATTGTGCTTCTATCAGCCTTCATTATGAACGCCATGTTGCATCTCAGCCCTTCTGCCTCTGAAACTCATGTCAATGCCGATATGTGGGTATTACTAAATACAGAGAACGCATAAGAAATAATTCAGCCAACACTCCTCCACTTTTTCTGAAATTGTTATGTCACCTCCGCCTCCAGTGGCCTGTCTTGAAGAGCCCATAAGTAATTTTTCAATGCATGGCACTGCTACCCCCAGGCTCCCTGCAACACAGTTGTGCAATGTACTTGTTCTTTTGTGTATGAGAGAGAGAATATTTGTAAACCAAGCAAGAAGAAAACGCCTAATGTTTTCATAAGTGTATGAACATTTGATCCAGAGGGAAGGTTCACATCTTCCTCCTCTTCTTTTTAAAGTGGAAATTTTCACATCTGATCTAAATATTAATTTCTGTTGTGAACCTGCTGCAGGAGGTAAATTAGGAGTGGGGGAGTCTTGAAGGCCAAGCTTGGGTGGGTATTGTAAAAGACTGGATATTAGTTTGAAATTTGCATTATTTTTGCTTAGAATCTGAACACAGAGCAACACTATGACCCTTTGTGCTGCCCAAGCTTACAAATTCCACAAGGTATCTTCATTTCCACCTACCTTCTTCTCAGCCTGCCAGTGTCACAGTGGGCGATACAGATCTTCTATCACAAAGACAGAAAATGAATGAAGGAGATGTTAAAAAATGTTTAAGCCCTTGCCTGCTATACCCATCACAGTTTTATATTTTTGGTGCAATAATGCCAACTATAAATATAGCCACCTAGAAGAAAATAAGACTCGGATAGGTGACATCAGTCTCGAAAAAGGAAGGTTTCAGAAGGATTTCTTAACTTGCCTGAAAATCAAGCCACCTTTGCCCTACTTTCTTAGGTCTGTGGGCAGTGACCAGTGTACAACAGCCAATGCGAATATTCTCTGATAAGTTCATAGATCCATTATTTCAAGAAAGAGCACAGGGCAAAATCAAGAAGGCACCGTGTATTCCCCGATGCTTTAGCTATCTCTTATGAAAACAAAAATATTCCTACAAACCTGTAGGGTGATTTTCTACAATTGTTGGATCCCAATCCTGAGTCATGACTTTTTGAAAATCTTTATGATGTGAGTCTTCATCACAGCAGGTAATGTTACACTAATTACCAAATAACTAATTCTGGCTTTCACCACTGTTTTTCGCTGTCCATGAACAAGAATTGACTGAAGACACAAATTCCCTTCCTCATTTGGAAGGCCATTTTTGCTGGTGGTTTGTTAATAAAGGGATTTTCAAATTTATTTGAGAGAACTTAAAGGGGTTTTTATGATCTTGATAAAAACAATGATTAACAACTGCATGGTAAATGGATATTAAAAAACTCGTTTAGGGTCTAATGAAAGTTAACAGGCCTTTTTTTTTACTAATGTTTCTAATTGACTCTTCATTTAAGTGGTAGATTTTTTTTTAGTGTCCTGTTATTGAAATGGACTTCTGATAATAAAAAATGGACAGTAAATCTTCAGGAAAATTTCATGTATAAATCTACGCTTGAGCTGTACAATTATTTTAATTATTGATTTATCATATCAAAGTTGTAAAGTCTGCAAAAGATAAAGAACAAGGAAGATGCCTCAAGTTATATATTCTTTACAACTTTTTCTAGGTTCCACCCACCATCACAATCAAAGGCCTGTTTCCACACCTTGTTTACTAATGTAGATGCCATGACAAGTTGCAGTATATTTGTTCTAAATTTGACCTTATGTTGAACTTTCAAAGTAGCTCACAAGACATTTAGCCAAATTAATTGCTCTACGAAGTAGTTTTTGAATTATTAATTACAGTAGTACAGCTAAAACTTGTAAGCAGAGGATCATTTATAGGCAAGCTGCTACACAGAAGAGTTCTGATAAAGCAGCTTCAATAGCAGATGCTACCAATAGTGTGAATACAGTTCTGTATACAGTAGAAAAAGCACCAATTAGAGATTCATCCTCTTCACAGTTGACAAGCGGACCTAAACTTTTGTGCAGCTTGCCTGAGACACATGAATATGTAAATTTTCTATCCACCTCCTCAATTATAATTCAAAATTAAAAATTGTGGTGTGTTCCTCTTCATGTTTCTATGAATATAATTCATGTTTATTATGTTTATATCTCCATGTAAAGTACAAGATCACTTACATATCTCCCCAAATCTTCAGCCATTGTAAAAAATGGCTGGCTTTCACTGAACTCCACTGACTTATGCTGGTTGACATTCTGGACAGAAGTGTTTCACAGGCATTCATTAACATTACTTACTGTTGTGGAAGCACAGGATGATTCTGTAATGCTCATTGCAGTGATTTTAGAGCAACAAAGACACAGGACTGTTAGAAGTAATTTAAAAGAGACTTTTTACAGGTGACAATGAGTGCACACAATTTTCATGTGCTTACATGCAAGCTCTCAACATGAGGTGTAGATATCCTACAGTTTCCCCAAACTCTGTCTTGAACAACACAGTATGGAAAGTGATTGACTGTGCTACCATATATTTTTACTTGATAGTCATGTTTTTTCCTCTTGTGTGTAGCTCGCTCTGAAGAAAATCTGGTTTATCTAAAAATAATCTTAAGGCTATGTTACTAACACTGATGTCCTTGATACCAGTCCCAACTACTTAGTGATCTTCTAGTGTAATCACACTAGATGACTTATTTTATAAACATTTTATATTGTTGTTTTTTTAAGAAACTTTGCTACATGTGTCAAGGAATATCTGGATTTGTGATTCTGAATGCCAGGGAGACTGCCTCAAAGGTAAGAAAGAATAAAAATAACATCCCCTCGAATGCTGTAGCTATTTCCAGTTTCTAACTATCACCCATCAGCATATGAAAATGAATTAGGAGGAGCTGCAAACAGCATAGAGAGCATTGACATAATACAAGATAAAGTGGAATGCCTTGGGGCAAAGTGATGGAGTCTCTGAAATCATGAGGTCCCTTCAGCCATGTTGCCTTAGGATTCAGTGAACTCAGACATTTGGGGTGGAGGAAGGGACGGAAACATCTTGAAGGTTTCAATTTGTAAATATGCAAAATGATGCATGGGTGGAAAAAAAAGAAATAATGTGTGTAATGACTAGAAAAGTGATAGAAGTAGCAGGACTGAGAAAGGCTTGAAAGCCTTAGAGGTCAAAGCTGAGTTAAAAAAAGCAATATACCATTTGAGTAAGGAAGCTTTACGCTAAGAGAGTAAAGGAGAGGAGAATACAAGTCTGAGAACAGCAACATTCTCTCTTCTCCCCTGCCCACAGCTTCCTTCTTTTTTTGCTGGTATAATGAGAGATCTCCCTCCATGCATTTCAGTCTCCTCTGTCACTGTTGGTATGGCTGTGTTACAACTAGGAGCAAAATGCCCTATCCATGCTAGGAAGTGAAAATACAATGAGTTTCTTTTCTAAGTGTATAAAAATTGAAAGACCCTCCATCTGCATGATACTTTCTTACTTCCATGAAAAAGTTGGGGAGTTTGAACTGCTTACAATAAAACTTGATATTTTGATATGCTGTACATTGGGTCCATGGATAAAAAAATTCTAAACCAGTTGTCTCTCTCAAAGTGTTCAGCAAACATTTAAATAGTATTATTATTAAGGTTATTTCATATGGATAAAACTAAGACAAAAAGAGGAATTAAATTGCTTACCTAGAGGCTGAAGAACCATTGGCTCTTGGATGTAATATCCATTTTCCTTCTCTGACTATGACTTCACATGACTGACTGACAAGTTCTTTGTATGTGATATAATAAGGACTATTGGTGAAATCTTGTTTCCTCTTAAGAGGATAATGTGTGAGATCATGGCAATGACAAGCATGAATGACATGCCAACATTTGGCACTCTTTCTTTGGTAAGCAGTGAAAACATTATCAGTGAGAGGTGTCCAGCAGTGTTAAAGAGTAATCCAATCAGGACAAGTTCATATCTGAGTCAACATCAACTTGATAGAACTGCTGCTTTTGGCAGTTAATGTTGACAATTAGTACAGTGCCCTTATCGCATATATGAGGGACTTCAGTTGCTCTAGTGGACACAGAGTACAAAAGCCAAGGAAACAGCTTCTGGGCACATAAATGTCTTGTTGGAAAGATATGAACATATTTAGGAAGATAGATTTGTGTTGCTGGCCTTGATCCCTTGCCTTAAGTGCCCTCTTTCTGATGGTCAGAGATAGCAGTGCAATTGAATAAAGGGAAGGATTTTTGACTGGCTAGTGTACATCAGGTCCCATACACATACTGACTGAATTCACGTTGCTTGTCACTTGATACAGTTACGAGATCTGAATGATTTTCAGTCACTTCAGTGAAGGCTGTATTTGAAACCTGGTCCCAAAGCCGCAAGGCAAGTGTATTACATACCTGTCAACTAACAAGACTTGCCAAAATGAATCTACTCATATGAACACATGATCATTACTGCTGTTCACACTGTGAAACACCATACACTGTGACAAAAGTAAAAAGCAAGAGGATTATTATGCTAGACAGTCACTTACTAAATATATTTATTGAGGATAAATGAATATTCCTTTTATAACAAAAATGTGAGCTTTTGATAAATTTCTAATATTGAAAAATGTGATATGGGCAATTTAGTAAAGCTTGACTTTTTCCTCTTGCAAAGCATAAGAAAATATTTACATTTCCTGGCTAAACAGAGACTTTTGTGCTAAAGGCTACTAAATATTCCACATACAAATCTCAAGTAGAAGCAATTGAATTCAGCTAGCAGCTGGACGATACAGGCCAAATTTCTTTACACTGTTGCAGAATGTTTAATGATTCATCAGATTTAAATTATAACCTAATCACAAATTAACAAAGGCATATAGGAAAACATACTGCATGCATTTTCTAGGTTTGCTTGAGAAGGATGGATCAGTGAATTGGTGAAGCTGACAAGAAGTTCACTGACAAAGAATTGAAACAGCTCCTTAAAATGGAATTTGGAAATGTATTTTCTTATATGAAATTCCCACAGGAGACAGGAGACTGTAACAGTATAGAAGAAGATTTAGAAGTTAGTTCTACTGTCAGATCCAGAAAATTGACTCTGTCTTACAGATGTCTTCAGTGACCAAAGATTAAAGAAGTGTCAAAGATTCCATCTAGCCGAGTAAGAACTAATGAAATAGTGGAGGATACCAGGCTCTTGCACAATGCTAGCTGATCACATTTCCAAAAATTTTACTATGAGCGGAAAAACATAAAATTATTTAGAATTCCTCAGACATAATATTAACCCTGGTGTTTTGAAACCCATACTGCAAACAAACCCCAAAGTAGGCACAATGTTACTCTATGTGCAAAGTGCTGATTTACTTCATGCCATTTCTTTGTATGTATTTTATTAATAGGAAAACATATGTTCTGCATCAACAACAAAAACTATAGTAAAAAAAGAACGTTACAACTCATTGAGTTCACTATTAAAATTGAGTTCTTTTTTAAAGTCTTATTGTTCTGTGTAACATCTAGCTATTGGAAGCATTTCTGCTTCTGCAAGAAGAAAGTAAAAAGAAATGCAGACATTGCTATTGGAAAAACAGATTATAAATAGCTATGAATAGTGTTGTTTGAATGACATCTGGTTTGAATGACAACTTCAAAAAATAACTGATACTGCTGAGTATCCTCAGGAGAAAACAGTGGTTTGTGCATTGAGAGTGTCTAGAAATTACTATAGAAGATAGAAATTATATAGCTTATAAACTTGTTAGGGTTTTTTGCATGTACAAAAGCTGGATTCACCTTTGAGTAACCAGTTAAGGATGTATTATGAGACACATAGTAAATGAATACTTCTGCTCTTATCAGTATTTCACATTCCCTTCCATTCTTCACCAGGACTTAAGTTTCTTATTTTACAGGAAAGTTGTTTGTTTCATGATCATGGCTCAACCATGGCTATCCCAGCTTTCATACCTCAATGTCCACCGCATTACGGTGAGTTCCTGGTGTCAGAATTAGATTGAAATTCAACAATGACTGATTAGCTCCTCTTCATTCTGCCTGTAGCCTTTGAAATCATTTGACCCAAGTGATTGCTGAAAAAGGTTTTCATAGAGTTTGCACTTTCTTCTGATAAGAATAAAGGTGGATTAATACCCAAGTAGCTAATTCTCCTCTCTGAGATCCTTACAATTCAGTCAACTCTGTTGTCTAACTTTTGCGTTAAGCGACTTACAAGTGCTGACAGACTCGAAGACAGAGAGTTATCAAGGTTAAGCATCTGATAGTCCTTCATTTTATCTTGCACAAGACATGGACTTTAGTCTCATATCCTCAATTGATATGGATATTAGTATAAAGAGATGTGGTCATAACTCCACAAAACCTCATGGAATGTGAACCAATTGGTAATTGAACTAATGAGGTGATTTTCTATAGAGTGGTAGGGACTGCACATTCACTGGTCTGTAAGCCTCAATTCTTGGTTCATCCATTTTGGGGCCTGTATTGACAATTATATCATATAAGCTGAAGCCTTCTTGCTTCAAATCATTCTACAAGTAGAAAAAGTAAAATAAAAAATACCCCAAAGTCAAACACACAGGCAAAAGAAATGCACAACTCGAGGACTTTCCACTCCAGCGTTTAATTTGTGATGGGTGTGTATAAACTAGACACCTTCTGTCACCACTATTGAAAAGTTATCCATTCATAATACTCTATCACACTATCTGTGTGAAACAATGCTATTCTGGCCTCAAAAGACTGCCAAAAACTCTTTGGGATACCATTTGGTTTTGAATGTTTTTTATTAAAAACACTCAATTCTAAACAATTTAGTGTTTGATATAGTATATCATTGTCTCCTTAAAGGGCTGGATGAATATCATTTCACTTTTTTGCATTTTTTTGGACATAAGAGCAGCCCCATTTCTTACTTAAAGATTGTGGAATATGAACCTGTACAACAGAGGTGAGAATAAGCACCCAAGATTTTTAACATATTGAGTTATTGCATATAAATAAATGCCTAATCACTGTTCTCTCTCTGTTTGAGGCTGGCAGGAGTTGATGGGAATGGGGTTACAATTAGCTGCTGTTTACCATTGATTTTTGTTTTCTTCTTATCTTTATAAATATTTCAGTGACTTCTTTTTGTCCCTTTTCGTTTGCATCTTTGAAGAACTATATTTAGAATTAGTGAATCTGAGTTGCAAAATCATGTCTAAAACTTTTATAAATAAACATCCTGAAAACTTCAAAGTCTCACCATCTATATATTGCACTAGACATGTCTGTGAAGGGGTAAGGAAAAACAGTACAACTAATAAATGATTTAAAAATGTGAAATGATTTTAAATTGGTTCAGTCAACAAGAAAAATAGACATTTTACCCAAGGCATCTTTCACATAAGTATTGTAGATTTGTCTTACTTCTAGAGGCAGCTTCTCTTAGTCTGCCTGTTATCAATATATTCCTTTTGTTTGTGACACAAAAGGCTTTCCACTGTAATTTAACAGGTTTTACTTCCAAACAAAAATCCTGTGTGTTCTTTCTCACTCCATACGAGCACAGTCTCTGTGAGGAAGGCTTTCACTATAGTGTTGTTTTTTTTTTAATTTCACATTTACTAATAATATCCTTTTCAGAAAAAGCAGGTGCTTTTACAGCATCACACAAGTGGTATGTTTTGAAGGAGCAATATGTAGCTTGTTGCCCTTTGATGTAAATTTGCGAGGAAGATAGATTATAGCATCAAGATGTTTCTCTTTGCATAATAAACTACAGAGGACAAAGTTCATGGCTGAGAATTGTATGGGATACAAGTGACTATCTTCACTACAATCAATTATTAGGATGATTATATTGTGTCTGGAGAATATGATGCTAATGACTAGCTAACACTTAGAATACACACTCTTGACTTGAAAACCAATGACAGTTAAATGCAACAAGGGGAAAGGCCTATATGTTAAGCTAACAACTCTCTAGTGCTGATAATGAATAATTAAAAATAAAACTGTCTTTATGTGAGGCTTGACAGTATACATATCCTTTAAGTATATTCTGCTTTGTGAAGAACTTGGCACGATGTCAGTCAAAGAAAAGCATCCTACTGCATCCTGTACAGACATAGTGTAGGAAAGCAGGGAGTTAAACACCCTCTCTGTTGGGAGGGCCTAAATAGGATTAGCTATGTACTTACTGCTAACTTTCTACTCCCCCATCTTCCAAACAGATAAATAATTGAAACCTATTACCTCTTCTTGGGGGTTTACTCACATGCTTTCTATATTCACATCAAAGCAGAGATCAGTGTCAAAGAGGCAGCCACATTTAGCTGAGTCTCTCAGAGACTACTGATTAATTAGTTTTGCATTTTGGAAGTGCATCCAAAGATGTTGTAAAATGGTGTTTGTTTTTGCTTTTGCCAAAACTTGTTTAGGAGCTCTCTGGACGATGACGGTGATGTACTCAAGATGATTGTGAAAGAAAAGGGCAATCAGTTCAGGTGTGCATGTGACAGCATTTTTTTCCCCTTACGAAGTTTCTGCACCAGTTTTCCAAGGACTGACTAAATGAAACACACACTGGTATTAATAGAAGGGGAAAGATGGTGTGGGAACAGAAGTTCCAACATTCCCCTTAATCAAACAGTGTTAAATGAAAGATACACCAAGACTAACAATTAAGTTCTAAAAAAAGTTCCAACCAAAACAGAAACCAAACCTGACTTAGATTAGGAAGACATAAATGCAGTAAATCCTGCACAAAGTATTGCCTTTCAAAAGTTTTTAGTCCTTATTTCTTGCTTTTTCCTTTTTCATGAAGTGTGGTAATATGATGTATGGGGGGTACTCAGTTATGGCAAATATTGCCCACAAAAGTGAGTTCATACTGCTATTTGCCTTTCTGTCTCTGTATACATCAACTCCACATGCTGCTCTGGTGGCCTGCTTTGTACTTAATATAACTTGTCAAAACACATCTATCAGATATATAAAAAGGCAAACCTGGGTGGCCAGACTAGTCCATGCCTGGCATGGATTGCATGTTACAAAGACCACAGAAATCTCTTCTCCATGAGATTAAGATGAAAAGCAGAGTTCATTGTTGTGCAACCAGATTTTAAAATAATTACACACATACTAGTGCATTAGTAGGTCATTTGTGTTTATTTGAATCCCACATACTGTACTTTTATGTGGATTTAAAGTGATTTTTAAAGCTGTCAATAAAAAAAAAATGTTGCCACTTGTTTTAGACTGCCTTTTTTTTTAATCCCTTAATTTATTTGCTTCTACATGTTGAAATCCTGCCATCCGAGTGCCTTATCTATTTCAATGAAAGAGGGCATGCAGTTCCCTTTGGCTTTTGACTGACATCTGGCTCTTTGAACCATGACCAGTGCCACTGGAATACCTCACATCTATGATAGGTGTTCACCCTCTGATTGCCTGGGATCTCATGTTATGTGCTTTAGAAAGGAACATAGATCTGGATAAAGGCTGGAACTCACTTGCTGATCCAGGGATATCTGCTTTTGCTCTCCACCCTTTCCATTTTAAATGTACATTGGTCTGCAGCACTTAAATTCTTAGTCAATGGTCCAGAACATTCGCTGGGGTTTTTTAGATTTTCTCCCCAAATTTCAAGATTACAGTCCTTCTAAGGAATCGAAGAGTCACAAAAACATTGAAAAAAATCAATCCACGCAGTTCCATTTGCAGCTTATTTATGCTTACCTACAAAGTGCAGAACTGGAACAAATTATTTTAAACACAAATTTTAAATGTTTTTGCTAAGATTTCTCAAAGGATTCCCAAAACTTATTGAATTTATGGGTTGAGAATCACTTCTTCTCCCACCAATATGAGACCCAGTCACTCAGTAAAATTGTTGCAGCTTGATATCTCCTTGGAAGTGCAAAATATGCAAAAGAATGACCACAAAAATATATTAACATTTTTATCCTGTTTGAGTAGCTCTTCCCTTTGTATTCAGAGAAGTGCCTGAAGCAGAACCATTCCAACACGGCTAGAATTCTTAAAGTCTTAGTTTTCCACAGTGTTTATAGCTTATTTCTTGGTATACAGAGTGAAAATCTTTGAAAAAATCAAGTTTCTATAAGAAAGATAACCCAAGAACACGTAAAATTATTTTCTAGACACTGGATCACTGGATCACTTTAAGAGTTGGTTGTGAAGTAGAGACTGTCACTGAGTGCTCTCTAGCTGTGTAAAGGGGAAGAAGTGAGGAAATTGAAGGAATTCTGCCAATATCTTTAATATCTATATTCTAACCTCATTGGAGGACAGCAATGTGAATAAGTTGCTTAGGAATTGGTTGCTGAATGTCATTGCAGGAACACCACAAAAAGGAAAAACGACGCTCAGAGATAACCTTTTTTTAAGTTAGTGAACACATAATAAGGTGGAGTTTTGCTGGCTATACTGGCACTGAGAAAGTCAGCAGTAATCATCTTTCTTCTAATAATCAAGTGTGTTGAACACAAGCTGGTTATTGCAAACACAATCATTCAGTAATTGGATAAGCCTAAAATATCTTGGAAACATCCTTGATCCAAGAGTTGGCAGCTTATTGATTATATCATTGTTTGGCAAAGAGGCACGCAGGCTGCAGGACTCAAGATCCATACCCAGAGCAGACTGCTGGACCCACTGTCATGGAAAAGGCTCCAAGTTACTGATTCAACTACATTGTTGGAGAACTGGTGCAAAGCCTGCCAGGCATAGACACAAAATGCTTTAAAGATCTAAATATTAAAGACCTAAACACTAAACAAGAGCTGTGTAACAGCATTCTTGCAAGGCTTGCTTGCCCAGGAACATGTAACAGCACATGATGGTGAGGGGAAAACATTGTATGATTGTGTGACACACTAGGGAATAGCTGATACAATCCGTTTTGTCAAAAGTAAGCATCAGGATCAGTTTGATGGCTCAATCCAAACTGATGCTAAGGAGAAAAAAAACAGATTTAGATTATTTTCTGATTTCACATATCAAGGCAAAACAAAAATACTATAAGAACATTAGTCCTAAAGATCGGTCAAATGTAAGATCAGTAGTAAGGTAAGGAAATTGATGAAATGTAGTCCTTTTAAGACCAATGTAATACACATCACTTGAAATTTTAAGGAAACATGTAGCTAAAGATGAACACTGATTCTGTAAGAGGTTGGATTTTGAAGTTATTATATCTGATTGTGAAAGTAAGCAATAGTGTGCATGATGTAGCCCTCAAAAAATTCCCCATTTTAGTTAAATATATATCTAAGCATATCTCCTAGGTTTATTGTCCCTTTATGATTGAGAGAATGTCTTCTCTCAATTCACTCAAATTCAACAAATATAAATGAGATCTAATTACAAGCACATATTTCGTTACCTAAGGCGGTTGATAAGATTTTAAGTCCCACCTGTATAAGAATCTCAAAAGGTTCAAAGAATGGATTCAATTTGGATAAAAATTCAAATGCCTAAGCAAAGTTTATCCAACACAGACAGTACTAACTGAGTGTCTTTCATACGCCTTTATTTACTCTAGGCTCAGATCTTAACTATGATGTGTGAACACAGGAAATGGGTCTCCCTTCCAGGCAAAGTGTAGTCCTCAATATGAGTAAGGTTGGCAGAATCAGGATTTTAGCACAATGGTTGAAAACTGATAATAGCACAACTTTATCTGATTGCTGTAGTGAGCCAGGTCTATCAGGCTGTGGCTTCAGTAAAGGCTTGTAGCTTTAATTACTGTCTTCCAGGCTGTAGTCTCTGACTTATATGAAAAAGCTGATCTTCCCCTGAGTGACTTGTCTGGTTACATTTGTGGTACCTGACCTACTTTGCAGTACTTCCCTTGGTACCACCTCATCATCCGATGTCCCATGGAAGCACTCAGAATTGGAACTCACTCCCAATAAAGGCCAATAATTAAATAAAAATAAAAACACATTTAACAACCCACAACAAAGTCAAACCTCAATGGCTTTTGCATGTGTTTGCCTGCTGAATCAGACAGTAGTTCCTGTCCCCACGGTGCTGCAAGATGATGGATCACCAAAATTACAAATATCAGAATATCACTTTGCACTGTATTCTTTCTCTTCTCTGGAGTATCAGAGAACATCAGATATGTTAATTAATCCTCACAGTTTTCCTGCAGTGGATTGTTAGACTTGTTTAACAGGTGAGTAAACTGATCCAAAAAAGTGTTGCAACTTGCCTTCTCTGAACTCTACACCCACTTTGGGTCAAGATGCTCCAGCACTCCAGGCTTTATTTAGAACAATGCTATCATTTCTTTAATGATAGGCACTTTCCCTTCCTTGGGGATGAAACCTACATCCTCTATATTTGCAATTTAAATAGGAGAGATGGATGAGCCAATGGTAAAAAACTCCCACTGAGTTTAAGAAGTGTAAGGACATAAAATTTGTTTCTGAAGAAGAGCTTATGTATTTGAAAGAATTTCTGTTTTTCTCACAACCCTCACCTCACAATGTTATTAACCTGTTTAATAACATACATTACTTCGTCCTGCAAACCTATCTCCTTTGGGCTCAATGCATCCAGATTTCACAAGACCACATCACATTCAGAAAGGAAAAGTTACTGCCCTGTTTATGCAATACAGCAAAATAATTTCCATTTCCAAATGTGAATACTATCTTGGACACTTAAACTTTCCTAACTAGTGGGCTCTTATTGCAGTGTTAAAAAGATAGTCTTGTGAAGGTGAAATTTCTAAACATCTACCTGTACCTGACATGATAACTACTATGACACCAAATTACGTCTGCTGATTGCAACCTTGTAGCACGTACCAGCAGAAATTACCCTAAAATCTCCCAGTTTTGCCGACTTCCCTGTAGTGAGGCCATTCTGTTAATCAGGAGATAATACAGTAGTTTCTGCCCATAGACTGTGAGCTGCAATCAATGACGTACAAGATTTCAAAAGCCATCTTCCCCAGTCACGAATGTAGGGGAAAAAGTAAGATCCCCCTAAAAAAACAAATTAAGAAGGTCGATAAAGGAGATTTTATTTCCATTCAGTGCCAAAATACTGAGGAGATTGGCACTTCCATTTTCCTTCTGTTGTCTTTTTGGCTCATTTTCAAGTGCCCAGTGCTCACTGACAGCAGACACCTGTTTCAGTGAACAGCCTCCTGGACAGTGCCGGGGACAGCTTCCACAAAGAAGCAGGAGGAATGGGAGAAGCTTGCATGCTGCTGTGTTACCCTTCTTTATCCCTCCGGGATTGGCTCTTGTTCTACTGCAGACCTGAGAGACTGACTTTTCACTCAGTTGATTTAATTTAATTAGCCTCTGTGAAGCAGAAGCTTAAAGTTGCTAAACCAAAGCTCACAAGAATCCAGTTGACAAAATGCAAGTCACAAAATCAAAAGCTAACTTTTTGAAAAGTTCACTTGTGGACCAGCATGAAATGCATAGTAAAGATCAAAAAAGTCTTAGACATTTGTCAAAAATATGAAGCTTCAAAGACACAGTAATTTAGCTTAATTCTGAAGAGCATTAGCAGACTCGCAATAAAGAATTAAGTCTTGTCTCTGGTGCTTCAGTAAGATTTTCAGATATGTGGTTCTGTAATTCAACAAAATACCTCACAGTATGTGCAAAATAATAATAAAAATATTCCTTGACCTATTTTCTTAAGCTTTATTCCCAATTATCTTTAGTTGTTTCTGAAAAAGAGACTTTTTTTCTATGTATTGTATAGCTAAAGCTGTTGTACTTTAAAAGTTCCTCCTATTTTGAAAGAAATTATGCTATTCAGTAGTATTTCCTATTTAAATCTACCACTTTGACTGTATCCAATGTGTTCTCCTCGGTCTGATATTAGCTGTTTGATTCTATTTCAGTTTACTTGTTTACATACCTGTTATCTTCTGAAGATTTCATCACAAAACGGTATGAGCTAAACTCTTCACCTTCTCAATTGTCTTTCCTTCCTCTTTACAAGATGCCAAATACTGGCATGCATTTTACCTCCACCTTGACAAGGGTTTTGAAATGGTTTCTACAGTCAAGTCTTCCACAGAGCCCTACTAATTCTTTATCTGTGTAGCTTTACAAAGGATGAAAGGTTATTCGGATCCTTCACTCATAAATGCACTTTGCAGGTCTAAACGAGCTTTCTTCAGCAGAAAAATCATGATCTGGAAAGTGTCTGTCTCTCATTATATAGTTCTTTTCATGTTGCATTTTGCAATAAGAAAAAGCAAATGAAGTGTCAGTTATTGTTCAGTAAGTCAAAAGCATGATAAAGAAAACATCAATTTACCAAAAATTAAATAATTTTTCCATATTTTAAATACACTTCTCTGAAATTCTGGAAGCTGAATGCTCTTTGTTGTCATACTCTTCATTGTGGAATCTATCAGTTTCCATCCCCTAATTCTGGATGTGGAACTGATTGTAAAATTAACAGGGTAGACCATCATAGCAAATCTGTCTCTCCCTCAGAAGCTGCTACATTGAGACACTCGGTGTCTTTCACTAAACTGAGTTGAACTATGCAGTGGTTAACTCTTCTCCATACAAGGGGTTCTGCAAGATTGCTGAATGGCTCTTTTCAGCATGGTCTCGTTTACCAGATATTCCCATGTGGCTTCCATGCATCCTCACACTATTACTGCTCTCTGTGTAAACACATGGACTGCATTACTTAATGCCGTTTTGATCTAAACATTAAAAAAAAAAAAACCACAACAAAATCTCAAACTAATAAGAAGTCAAGTTTCTTTTCGAGCTACTGGGCAACAGCACATTTCCCTTCTTCTGTCTCCTTCACCTAAAACTGCTGACTCCTGTGAGTCATGTCTGCAACTCTACTTTGCATTCTGAATCTCTGTTTTCTTTTTCACTGGCCCTGACTCTTCCCTTGAATTTTTGCGTGTGTGCATTTTTCCCCTTTCTTTAATTTTTTTAGCCTCAGAACCTCCCCTGATTCTTCAACTACTGCTAAAACGCAGTTCATTAGCACTTTCCTACTTTCTCCTGCTGGATGGGAAGGCATTAAAACTTTGGGAAGAATGGTCAATCTCTCTTTGCCAGCCTGTTTTCTGAGGCAAATTCCCTAATGGTGTAAATAGCTGAGCTTCTATGAATCCATTTTGCTTAACCTGAGGATCTGGACCTTTGATTTACTTTTCCCAGCTGTAGCCATACTGGCTTGTTCAATTACTTTTATAACTGTGCCATTCAATTCAATCTGAGTACTACTATGGCACTGTGATTTAGCTTAGACCCTACTTAACACAGAATTTATTGTCTCAGTAGATAAATGATGATTGTATACTATTTCTTCTAATAACTTGAATACTACTGATAACATAATGTGTACAGCACATTTGATGTGGAAAAGTCCCAGGTGCTTTATAACATAGTATATGAACTATATAAAAAGATAACTTTGCTCCCTGCAGAAATGCAGCCATCTCTGCTGTGAAGCAGGCATATCCACACTGCAGAACGGTTTCGGATGTAAAGAGGTGTCCAATTGAAACTGTAAGGAGAATTTTATGTAAGTAGAATGTAATTACCCAAGCTGGATGTCAGCCATGACTCAGGCAACACCCTGGATCTTGGAGGAACTGCCAATGGGAGATGGAGATGTTACTACAGGTGTACATGCTCTTGTTTCTTGATCAATTCCAAGTGGAAAACTTTTTGTCTTTTAATTTCCTCTTTAAAGCTTATCTTTTTTTATCAGCTGCTCTTTCTGTAGCCTTATTACGTGTCATGTTAGATTTCTCCCTTCTTACATTTCCTCTCCTACATTTCACACATCCCAGTATTTCCTTTCCCCTGGCCTTCTTTCATCCAAAGCACTCCTAATCCTGGCAAAAAGGGAAAAATTAGCTGTTTACATCATGTTCTTGAATAAAATAATGAGGGTAATACATGTCATCATGCAAGTACACACAGAATTTGCACAATCAAAACTAGCTGAAACATGTTGGGTTTTTTTCCCCCTCTTACTTAAATTCTTTCCCTCCCCAGGATCATGCTGTTGATGGATGGTTAAATTTCCTAAGTGGAGTGTCCATACAAAAATCCCCTCCACAAAAGCCCCTCCAAAATCTGTTAAGGATTACACTAAATGCAATGGCAAAATACATCAACCAGAAGAGTTTTTGCTCCTGGAAAGCCATTTGACGCCGAGGGACGTGAGCAGTGCTGAGGTGAATGTTGGTGGTCATAAAAATGAAAACTATAATTTCTCAGCTCACTTTATAAACCAGCCCTTCACAGGCTTCCAGGCTGCCTCATAAATGCACATAGCAGAGAGACTGCTTGGCAGAATGCTCAGGTGCAGCTGCCCTTGGACAAGGCTTTCACTCCAAAATACGTCACTGAGTGTCAAGGGCTATATTTCAATGTCTGCTCCACCTATGCTCAGCTGTCCACCATTTCATTACGGGCCTTCATCAACATAAGAAATTCGGAGCCACCTTCATACTGTTGTGGGCTGAGAGTCAGTGTCCTGAGTCTGGTCGAAATGGATGGGTGTGCTGGTGGTGTCCCTGAGGGGTTTCTGTCCTTTGCATGCATGAAATTTTTGGGTCAAACTGAGAATCTCTTCCTATGTCTTCAAATATTAACCGTGAAACGTGAAACATTTAAAGAACAGTATGCTGCCTGGCCCTTGTCTCACCCTCTCAACCTAGTGTCCTGCCCTTCTCTACTCTAATGCAATTCTTCATTCACCTAAGAAAAATCAAATACGAAAATTCACAAAAACCTACTGGGTGAAAGGTAATTTTGTTTCCTGACTTCATTGCACTTTTTGTCTTGCTTTCTGAGTGAAATGTTCCCCTCAGCTCCTCTCTGTAATCATAGCCTGATGAAATATCAAGGTTAGTTAATTATTGCAGTGCCTAGCAGCTCTGCTGAAGTTGGTGGGTGGAGAAATCATTCCTTTTAATTTTGCACCGAGTTCTATCCTTCCACGTGAGTTCTCAGGTCAGGATCTTTTCATATACTTTGTGGAGAGTTTCATTTGAACCTCACACATCTGGGAACATAGTTTCCCATTTTATCATAGAGTCATGGAATTGCTTAGTTGGAAAAGACCTTTGAGATAGAGTCCAGCTGTACCTCTTCACTACTAAACCATATCCCTAAGCGCTTCATCTACCCATCTTTTGAATACCTACAGGGATGGTGACTCAACCTCCTCCCTGGGCAGCTTGTTCCAGCACTGATACAGTGCTGAAGTAAATGTTTATTGTTTTACTTTTAATACCATCATCTTTTTCCAGACATGTGAACCCTAAATCACTTTGAAATTTTAGTGTTATTGTCCCTTTCACTGAACTGATATAGGTTGTCAGATGTTTTTCTGTGTGCGTGATAAATCCTTAGTAAATTGCCAACTAACTGTGCAACTATGTGAATGAGGGGGACAGTGCTTACAACAAGAGCTGAGGTATTTTAGAATGAGAAAGAGAAAAATCTTCCCTGTCAAGTCTGAGTCTTTCTTTCTTGAAGCAAGAAAGAATCGGAGCTCTCTTTTTGCCTGGAAATTTTGCAGATGTTAATTTTGGTGTATTTAATTGGCTGCATTGTCAGTGACATGAACTTTTGCTAAGGAAAAAGGGAAACTGAAAATACTTGAATAATAAACAGAAATGGAGTGTAATAATGGTATGTATTATTTACTGGAAAGTGTTAAATTTGTTATCGTAGACATCATTCTCATCAGGGTTGTTGCTGTTGTTATAGCTTTCTTAAGATGCATCATGCAAAACCCATAGGAGCTGACTGTGCTATGCACTGAGTGAACACAAAATAAAAATCTGGTCCCTGCTGCAAAGAGCTTCCAGGCCAGGGAAGAATTGGTAGCACATTTTTTTTTTTTCTGAAAGAAGAATTAATTTCTGATTAAGTGTCTTTTATTTTCTCCCTCATGATTTATAGATGTTTTAAAAACTCTGAGGCTGCTCTAACTCCATTGAAATCAATGCAAAAGCACAGCTAGGGCTGATTTATTCCTTGTCATGTGGAAACCTACAGCTTATACATACCAGCATCGCTTTCTGTAGCACTGAAATGCAACCATTTCTCATGTGGAATATAACAAATTTTACACAGTTTCTTTCAACAAAAAAAAAAGCTTGACTCTTTAATGACAGAAGGCAAATAAAACTATCTTTATCTCCTCAAGCTTCTTGGCAGAGTGTGAGCTGGTGCAATTATTGTCTTCTTTTGAGTTTAGTGAGGATACTGGCGTAATATCTCTGTTTTTTTCCATCTGATCTCAAGTGACCGCAACTGTTCAGGGCTTTGGTTTTCTCTGATCTAAATGATTGCAGCTCAAGCACCAGAGTGTCCCCAAGCACCATGCTGGGAGGCTGGCTCCACACTGACTCAGAGGGAGCATTCCCATCTAGCTGACTCACCAGCACTCAAGTGCACTGCCAGCAATCCAGATATTAAACTGATCCTCTATCAACACAGGGAGGAGCGAGAGGGAAAAGAACAGATTAGTTTTTAAAAATGAAATACTGATGGTACTGAGTGCATCAGTTGGATCATTTTGCCATATGCAATAGACCAAACAAAACAACTTAAATGGCCAAGTTATTTAAGAAGTTTGCAAAGCAGATGCTGTGTTAGCTTCTGCCTTTTTCTTTCATAGTGTTGTTTATTACATATTGCATCCAGACAAATCCATCGTCTTTTCGATGGGACTTCACAAGCAAGGCTAATGAGCTTAATTTCCCTCCCCGTCTCTAGCTAGACTGTGTGAAATATTTTTAAAGGCACGGTTTATGGGTTATTATCTTTTATTAGATTGACTGATATAGTTGGTAAAAAAACAACAAGCTTTAAGGTACACAGACTCCACTTTAGGTTTGAAAGGATCAGTGATAAAGAGTATGCCATATGATTTAGTATCATTTTGGGGGTTTTACATGTTAGATATATAAGGTTCTTTCCAATGTAACAATACATTTGCAGTAGATCTGTTATTAGAGTTGGATGATGCAAGCTTTTGTTGTCTTCCCCAAAAAATCAGATTACATTCTTTTTCAAATAGAAAGTGAACATCTACATTACCAATTAAAATTCTGAAGACAATAGGGTCATAAAAATATTCGGGTGAATAAAAAGATTTTACTTCAATAATTTTGACAATTTTGAATTTTACTTTAGTGAATTTAATTCCATAGCAGAGATTTGCTTCTAAGAATAAAAGTTCTGCCTCGTCAAAAAGCTTTTTGACTAGAAACAATTGACAAGATTGACTGCTTCCCATTTGGATTTGACGCTCTCAGATGAGGAAATGGTTTTCAAGGCACCCATGAGCAGTGCTACACATGATAGTATAACTCTGAATTCAATTTTAGGAAGTTTTAGAACAAAATTGCATTACAGTACTGTTCCTGTCTTGATGATAGAGAATGACATTGCTGTTCTTTTTTTCAGCGAAGGGAAAGTCAGTCTTATTTTTGCAAATGAAAACATTTACAAGATGTATAGAAAAACATATTCATATGGGAGGCAGCGGTGAATTTCATGGGTGTTATGCCTACAGTCATGACTTAGAAAAACGCTTTGCTCAAGTTGAAGGGATTTCCTCAGACTTCACCTCTTTCCTTCCTGTTTCACTTCCATTTGTCCTCCCTGGCTGTCCTCTAGATGAGTGGTGTTTAGTGTGTATCTTCCTTTGGCTAAAGTGAAAGACGATTGTGTTTTTTAGATGGAAAATCACGTTTTCTACTATCATACATGTTTAAGCTGGCTCATGGGCAGAAGGCTGATAAACGAACACAGATACAGTATGAATCAATTATTTTACTAGCTCTTCATCTCCAAGGCACATGTAGGTGAGGTATAAGAACATAACAAAAATAACTCCTGTTAATGCAGGGTAAATTTTTGGCTATGTATTAAGAGCATTTTAAATATAAAATTTACTTTGAGGCAATGCCACAATATAAACCTTTAAGTTTAATAATGGAATTCTGATTCACAGCAGGGTAAAAACACTGCTGAAGTAAATAATATTTTAATGAAGTATTTCCATGTAAACAAAAAGTATTTTTAGTGTAGCTTAGAAGGAAATGATGGTAGCCAGAGAAGATTGTGTGAGTCTGGCCATACTCCCATGTCAGGAAAGGCCAAATCTTGATCGCACATTAACAGGAAAGATGTGGTAGTGTGATTGAGAAAGTGTGCTTAGTTTTTAACAATAAAAAATAAGAAGCTGTGTGAGTTTGTGACAAATCTCATTCCTAGAGTTAGATCGTTTAACCTTTCTTTGAGAAAAAAAAACGCATAGCAAAAGAAGAAAATATTTGAGTTCTTAATACCTCAGTGTACATTGGAGAATCATCCTTTCTGTAACAACACATGAAATGCAGTGCACTAGACCGCATTTTTAATGCTTCAAGAACATTACTTTGCAATGAATGTGCTTCAGAAGAACAGTTTTGCTGTGTATTTTATTGGCCGAGTTAACACAACAAATACTATAAATCCAGTAATTACTAATTGCCTCCTCCATTATAGTGTAAGAAATGAATCATAAACCTTTTATTACTTTAACGGTGGACTACAGGAAGGATTAATCTTCCAGTGAAGCATTTTTCATATTTACCTGGTTCCTTCTGTTTACTGTACTCATTTTCTATTCCTATTTAATGCTCTGTAGTGGCCCCTACTGGGAAAGACATGTCCAAAACTTTTCAGCAGCCTTTGTATTTGGTGATAAATGTATTTAGCTGTTAGTGGTTTAGCAATTACCCTTTGGTGGGGAGAGGAAACAAAATTAGGAGGCAATTCTAAGTAACCTTTTGCCATTCATTGCTCTAGTTGTGGCATCCACACTTCTGGTACATCTGCAATGCACCATCTCAGGGTACCTGGAAGCTTGTATAAATATGAGACTGACAAAGGGAAACTGAGGACCATGAAGTATTACATGAGTAAAATATTTATGCGTATGTTGCATTGAGCCCTGATGTAACTTAATTATGCACCTGGATTAATTTTCTCTTTATAAAGTGAATTTGTTAATAAAAACAAATTGTTTGAGATGTTTACAATAGAGCTCTAATGTCTTTTTAATGTGTTATCTACTATTATTGTTGTTGCTGTTTTAGTTGTTGTTGTTTTTTTTTTATTATTATTGATTTTGGATTATAATGTCACTGGGATCTGACCCATGCAGGTAGGAGATGTGAAGTGGCAACTTCTGCTCCAGAAAGTTCTCAGTGCATTGGAGAGGGATGAAGTTGTTTAACTACTTTTCAATTAAATCAGTGGCTGAATGAGGCAGAGAACTAAGATCTTTCCTAGTTACAAGTTGTATCTGTTCTATGCTGTCTCCTTTCAAGCCTAAATACCCATATGAAATCATTCTGCACATTACTCATTCTGCACAAAAGATGCTATCCAACATACACAGCCCAAATGGTCCTCTTTAGAAGAAAAATTATTTGTAAGCATTTTATCTGTTTCAAAACTGGACTCAGTTGTAAAACTCACAGGTGACTTGGGGCAGAAGACTATGTTTTGAGGAGGGAATAAATCTTGTGCACCTTGAGATCTATTTCCAACTTTCTGTCAGGTTAACATAACCTTAACTCTTTTTAATGTCATATACATACCAAGATACAGACAGGCGATGCAAAGGGCTGAAGTGTGAATGGAAGTTTCTTCTGTAATACTCACTTTTGATCTCTATTGAGTGAAAAACTCAAGCAACTCTCGTGAAACTGGCGGGTTTACAGCATTTTACAGCTAGAAGTTGACTCAGAGCCCCAAATAAAGCAAACAGTTCTGGAAACTGAAAATACTATGATAAGGGTGTAGAAGACACTGAGAAAACAAAGGCTTTAATTAACTTAAAGGAATTCACTTAGGGATAATTTCCTCCCCTCTTCAAATACCAAAAAGGTGTGAGAAAACAAGTTAATTTGAACGCATTACTTTTGTGGTATCTAGGGTCAACAAATGACAAAGATAGAAACCATACCAAGATGCATGCTGCTCTGGAGTTTACACTCCAAAAGAGTTCCTGGAAACAACTTCTTCATACAGGATCCATTTGCCTCTCTTCCCCTCCCATTTTTGCAGACATGAGTGGTCCATGCACGTGAGACAGATGTGAATTTTGTAAGGCTGAGGTTCAACAAAAGGATAAAGTATCCATTCAGCATGAAGCTGGGTAGGATAAGATTACAAAAATAATCAGTGTTCAGCAACAAGAACAAGAAAAAAACCTCCAGAAAGCTCAATTTGCTGCTTCTTTTCTTGTACACTATACGGGGTTTTAAAGCTGCACACAGAGAGCAAATAGAACAAATTCTTTCATCCCTGGTCACCTTCTTAGTCCATGAGATATCACCATTTTCCCCCTTAAAACACCAATCCCAAATCCTTCTTTCTTTTGGACGTCACACAATTTCAAATTACCTGATAGGTAATATGATAATATGAATAAATATGACCAGAACAGCAGTATTATTTGCATTACAGAGCAAATCACCAATGTGATGATGTTTTGATTTAAACTCAGCCTCTATTCCCTTTTGTATTTCAACATCTGCACATAAGTGGACAACTTAATTTCTCTTGATCTATATTTATAACTGAAGAGTCAAACAACAGAATATATCAGCAGAAAAAATCCTCTTCAGCATCCACCTATAGCACATTAGATTACAAGTTTCTCTAAATGCAATTTATTGCTAAGTTTTGTAGCTCATTTTGGGTTTCCCTGCAAATAAAGATGCTGGCTGCAGGGGGCTGTAGGCTGCCCCTGTGAGAAGAGGCCAGGGCTGCCCAATGTCAGAAAGAGCTGGTTCCAGCCAGCTCCAACTGCCCCACTGCAGGACATGGCTGGGCACCTCAGCCAAGTTGTCAGTGCCTGTGGGAAAATGTGTTTAAGAAAGAGTTGCAAACCCTGCACAGAGGGAGGAAGAACAGGGAACAGAAAGAGCGAGAAGCAGCAGAAGGAACACCAAGGTAAAGAGGAGGAGAAGGAAAATAAGGAGAAGGAGACTCTCTGTACTGGAGCAGATGGATATCCACACTGCTGCCCACGGGGAGGACCAGGGCAGAGAGGATGGGTATTTCCTAAAGGAGCTGTGGCCCATGGAAAAGAGCCCACCCCAGAGCAGGGGAAAGTGTGAGAAAGAAACATCAGAGAGAAACCTTTACATCTCAAATTATTGTATAATGTTTATTTACTGGGCTTCAAAACTGTGTTGTCACATGGAGAAATAGGGTAACATCCGTTTTGAGAGGAGTTGGTGATATAGCCATCAGAGTGACATGATCAGAGACAGACTACAGGGTTCCTAATGCTTCTCTGTTAGTTTTATGTTCCAGGTTAAGTTATCTTTGACACTGAAATGCTTCAAAGCTCTTCACTGTCACATTTCTTTTTACTATTTCTCCAAATCCTATTGCTGAATGCAATTTTTCATACTTTGGGTCATTTCATGTTGGTCTCTCCAAACCCTGGCTCACAGGAGATGTTGCCTTGTGTTTTAATTTGTCTGTGTTATACCAGCAGTTCTCAGCCAAATCCAGCATTTGGAAATGACAAATCAGCCTCCTGCATAGTGATGAGAGTGAATGCAACAGATAGGAGAGATTCTTAGTTGCTGCAGATCTTTTGATCTCAAGAGACATTTCTTTTACAGGCTTTTGTTTGCACCACTAGTGTCTGAAATACTTATTAAAGAAGAACCCTCCTTCCTCCTGACTGAAATTCTCATATGACTCCAGAAGTCAGAACTCTTTTTTAAAAAAGAGGGTTTTTAAAGAAAGAAATATTCAAAAATACCTAGCTCCAATGCCATTTGTTAGGGAGATTAAGGAGAACAAAGAGAGATATTAAAGACTAAATTCATTGCTAGTTCAGATCAAGAGAAGCTTGTGGATAATCTAGCTGTTCTGTCTGTTGCAGTTATCTGCAATTACAGCTCTATAGAGAAGCTTTATGCAAGCCACTCATCGTCCCCATCACAACATGCAATAACTGTCCCTAATATCTGACTGACCACTTATTGCAGACTTTCATTTCCTGATTAAATACTAGATGATATAGAGGAGTTTGAGTTAATGTGGGCAAATACATATATTTATAGATGTGTTTTATATATATAAAAACCAAATCCAAATGGGAGCAAGCAAAAGCCAATGTAAATTTTATGCATGTCCATGTAAGATTTTAATGACTGCTCTAGTACTGTCTCAGGGATAAGGTTCATGAACAAAACCGTGATAAAGGACTATCGCCTGTCACAGCTGCTAAAAAAAGAAGAGGAAGAAGAAGGAAATAAAATAAGTTTTTGTTAATTAAAAGGATTTTGCCTTAGAATCAAGGAAACTGTGGATGAAGAAATCTGCAGAAATTATCTACGGCAGCCTCAACCTTAGCATTTATTATTCAACACCTCACTCATTGCCCTGATTATAAATATTTAATCACTCAACAACTGTAAGTGCTTGTGTCTTCCTGGAGGACCTGCAAGCATCAGGAAATAAAGGGATGGGGGGGAAAGGGAGGAGGGGTACTAAAAAGGCAGAGAGCCTAAAAGATGTGTTAAGACTATGCAGGAACAAGTGAAAAGGTGTGAAGGACTCCACTGAATTGGGCCTTTGTAATCAGGTTGCATGAACACCTGAACACTAATTCATTTTGTTTCTATTCACTGGACTTCAAAGCTGTACTTTCTTATTGCGTGGCAGTCTCTGACAGAGGGTACCCTTGGAGAACAGGCAGAAAATGTTCTTAATGAAAGCAGAGCCCCAAGCGGTGAGAGGTGCCATCCATGTACCCTCCTTTGTCTGTCACAAAAAAAGCAGGCTAGCTTGGCAGGCTTTTGGGCCTATCAATAATGCATGAGAAGAATTATATCCACTCTCATGCCAGGAGAAAGGAACAGCAGGGAAGAGTATTACACTACCCTGGAAGTGCGATTACTTCCTATACATCCTCCCTCTACATACAGAACACATGCTTTTGAATACAGGTTTGTAGTATATGGGTTACATGTGCTATTACTTTCTGTACATGTAAGGGGCATACAGATTTTCATTCAATGCTGCTGAGGTGTTTGAAGTATGCTGTTTCAGCCTGAAATCTGCTAATGTCAGTTGTAAAAGTTAGTTTTGTATTGTGAGTGGGGAAAAAAAAAACTTAAAACAATAAGGAGGAAACCCCTCTTTTCTCCTTATTACTTGACAGTGCTTGGTGTGTCTCTGATTTGCCTTCACTGTGAGAATTTTGGTTTAGACACAAATGTATTTCATGTTCTTTTCCTTTGGTTTTTTTGTGCTCAGCACTGGAAATAAATATCTTAAGAAGAGTTAAATTTTGAATATATTTTCATGTAAGAATGAGGAACTTCCAAACCCTCTACATATTCAAAGATACAGCATAAAGTCAAGGATACATGCTAGAAACTATGATTCTTTTTTAGCTTCTTTTCTGTAACAAGAGCTGCACCCTTGAGGGCTTATTTCTTTCCAGACAATATTGTGCACTTTTCATAATTTCTTGTGTAAACATGTCCTCCACAGGCACAGCCACCAGTGATCAGAGGCCTGTATTTTCTTCTCAGAATTTTCAGGATACAGTGTGGGCACTCCTGCATTTTGGCTCAGCCGGTTCTGGTGCAGATTTTCCAAGAGATTTTTCTCAAAGCACAGAAGAGAGTTAAATGCTTACTTGCATGTTTTGTTCAGCTCATTTCAGTCAAAGTGTTACTCCTGAAGCTTGCAGAATGAAGGTTTTGTCAAGTGCTTTAGCCTTCAGTTCTGGATTTAACTGAGAAGTTTGTGGTGAACCAAGATGTCTCATGTCCTAGGCTGACTGAGGAAGGCTGAACATGCAGTTAATTTTAGTACATCACACTTATAAAACCTTCATTGGAAAAAGTGAAGTAACTGGTCAAGCAATGAGTGGGTTTGAAAATATACATGTTCCTTGTGTAGGCAATGGGGATGAACCGAGTTTACCGTTCCTGGTGGAACTATCCAGACTCACCATCCTGACTTTGTCAGCTCTACTGCACAAAGCAGTCTGCTTTTCCATGTTAGAGATGCTGCAACATGCAACTCAGTTATAAAGAAGATAAATTAGAGGAACCCAAATGCAAATGTTTGTGCTGTTTCTTCTAGTACAGTTGGCTGCTGCCTGTACTATCCAGAAGTTATAAGTGGTCTTATGATCTTTAACAGTGACATTGGAAAAACAGAGAAGATGCTGAGGCAGTAAAGAAAAAAACAACTGAAACTCCACTTTCTTTAAAGAAAGAAATTAATTCTTTTAGCAGAGTTTGCATTTTTGTGACTTCCCTGTGAGGGACCATAGGAATCTGCAATGGAAGCTATGAGATGTTATTTTGAAGGGAGTAACATTGTCTCCTCCAACTTAGATAAATAGGAGACTACTAAAGTTATGCTATATAAGCAAACAGGTACCTTAGCGTCTTAAAGTGGAAGATTCATAGCCAGCCCTTTTTATTGTGTTTCCACATTTGTAACAAGCACTGCAATGTTACAAAGACAATCCATACAGTAATAGGGCCTTCCCCGTAAGTTGCCTCCTTCCTTTACAGTGTTTGGTTGGAGAAATGCAGTTTGAAAGAGTCACGATAAAGGAAAAGGTATCATCGTTACGAAACTTAATTATGGTAGATGTCTGAGCTGGAGCTTGGGGTGATTGTAGCTAATCGTTTAGTAATGACACAATTCTTTGCAATTCTGGAAGCACTGAAAGGCTGGCTCATCAGCCCTGTGTTTTCACAAAAACACCCAGAGATGGAAGCCCACCACCAGACTCAAAGTAGCATGGATATGACATGATCCCCTTTGCTTATGGCTTTCCAGACTTCACAGACTCAGTGCTCCTGAGATGTTCGGGTAAGATGTGTCCCTCTCCATCATTGCAGGTATTGTTACCTGCTTTGAAAGCCAACCCACAACCTGTAAGTTTAGTTGCAATAATGAAACTTGGCACTGCCTGTGGGCCTGCTGCTGTCTCCTCCTCCTCCTCCTCTCTTTCGTCTTTCTGTGCCTGGGGTTGGCCACAGCCAGAGCTAAGAGCATGCTTCTGCTGTGGTGCCAAGCAGCCCCAGGCTTCTGCCAAGCAACAGCCTGTTTTGTCTTTGGCCGCTGTGTGTGAAATGGCAGATCTAATGAGACAACGTGGAGCAGCTGGTTTTGGCTGTTCCTCTGGCACAAGTGATTACAACCACAAGTAGGGGTGTGAATGATTTGTACCTGAAACACCATTTTTCACCCAGGTGACCTCCTTTGAAAATTCCTTAGTGGGAGCAATTTCATGGCCTCAGCCCTACACTTCACCTGTGACAGACTCCACTCTTTGTCCTCCCCCCACAGCAGTTTGCTTCCCGGATGCATTCTAAGGTGCAAATTCTCCCCCAGTTCAGAGTGAAAGCCTTTTGAAAAGGACCCACAGCCTTGCAGTGAAGGAGACTCAGAGGGACAGATATTCTCCCTCTGCCTTCTACAGAATGTGTATCTCAAGATGTCATCTCAGAGATCACCCCTCATTCGTGCTCTGAGAAGATGTTAGCGGTGCCCATTGTCTGCAAAAAGACATAAGCCAGAAATATGCCATTGGCAGACCGTAGTGCTGGCTTCAAATGTGAAGACACAATTAACTCCAAGAGATCTGTTCTTCCCTTGTTTCCTGCAGATGAGTAATATTAATAGAACTCACACATATAGACATCAAGGGGAACCTTATTTTGCTTAAAATTAATATATGAATCTTTTTTTAATATGATTATCTTCAAGCTACACTAAAGAACCCAGTGCCCTGAAGTGAACTGGAAAAATGTAATTGGTATCATTGTTAGTGCTTCTCTCACCTGTCTTTGATTTACTTTGCTCTTTTCTTCAGAGAATGAAGATGACTTGTGCAGCGTAGTTTTGATAAAGTAAAGATTAAATAAAAACAAAACCAGGTCTCCACATATACAGTACTTTTCTTAGTAAGATCTGTGCACAATATGTCATCTTCCTCTCGTCTCCTTGGAGAGATAAAAAGTGACTCATTACCTTGCTTCACTTTAATATTTTAGATATATGAAAAGACAGAGACAGTAACAAGAGAGTCAGTGAACAGGAATATGAATGCTGGAGGTGGGGGAAGAAGGTTTGGAGTGATACATAAAGAGGAGAAGTTGAAGTGAAATAATGTTCTGGAGAATAAAGATTCTCGCTTTTGATGGGGGAGGTAGGGACAAGTGCACTTCTGTTTACTTAATTAGCATGCAGAATACTTTGGAATAAGTTACATGCATTTTGATCCCATATGAGTTATTATAATAGCTTGCCAACATAAAAACATTTGGAAATGCCAAACAGTGTAGTGAATCTTTAAAAGAGCCTGTTTGCAATCAATGGTTGGTTTTTGTTCCTATTAGAGAATGGAATGATATACAGCAATGCTGCATGATATACTGCACCCCAGTTTACTGAATTTCTGGGAGAAACAAACAAGACCATAATGACTCACTAGTGCTGAGGGTAGTAGAGAGCTGTGTGGGTTTCTCAACATTTTAGCTAATCCTTCATAGCATCATGTATGCTGAAACACACTATCGTCTTTTTTTCCCTCCCTACTTCTAAGTTATTATGTAAGGACCATTTTAACATACATTATTGAAAAATCTCTATTGCAGTCCATCATTTTAGTGAATTTGATTAAATCTCCATGATGGAAAATAAGGTATTATAACACATGCACTTGTGTTGCAAAGGTCCTGCTATAGTTGGGGCTTAGATGCCTTATTATGTTCAAACGAACTGTCCTGAGTAAATAATTTAGTGAGAAATGAACTTGGAGAACTAAAAGCATTTAGATTTGAACAAATTACTGAGCAAAATTGCCTTGCCATGAAATCTTAGACTCATTGTCAAAGATGTTTAGTCTACTCTGACTGTTTGATCTATAAGGACTCTATTCAGAGCAAATTTCCCTTTCCATGGTTTTGGCCACAGAGACTCCATGAAGCTTCTACAACTTGGCACTTAGAGATCTCTCAGCTTGGTTTTAGAGCCAAACATTTCTGGGCACTCCTCCGGAGGAGCTTTGGCTCAAGACTTTGGCAAAAGCCACTGACTAGAGCTGAGCAAAAAAGTTGTCATGCCTACCTTCATGCCCTTATATGGGGCAGCCATTGACTGATAATATCAGATCTGCTCAGTCCCTTGTCCTAGCAGGGAATAGTGATATCACAGAGTGCAGAGTCTTTCCAGGCAGGCTGACAGCACCATTAGGGTGTACACAAATGAATTCCTTATGCTTGCCTGTAGTCTGCTAGAAATATTGGAGAGGGCTCTGGCACATGGGTTTGTCCCAACTTGCCATGGATCTACTTGTATCTACAAATTGACTGGCATGCTAACAGATGGTCTTTCTTCTGTGCATTTATCTTGCTTAAATATGGCACTGTCCCTGATGCTGAATGGCTGCTGGCTTCCACCTCAGAGGTGGCTGCATTTCAGTGTCAGATGAGGGAATAAAATGCTGTAGGACCCTATGGCAGGAAAAATGAACTGTACAAATATGCAAAGCATGCAGTGTTTGCGCAATTTATGGATGATTTTAATGTTGATTTTCTGGTAGACCTTTATCCTTGTGAGATGACAGTACTAGATTTGTTCTCATCTGGTTCATATGCAGTAGTCTGAAATCCCTAAACCCTATGCATCAGGACAGGGAACAAGTTCAGCTTTAGAGGTGATTCCAGGCAGAGGCAGAAAGGAAGTATCTTGCTGCCTCTATAGCGTCTTCTACCAAGTCATACATAACAAGGCTAATGCCACAGAAGGTCTGTACACAACTGAACTTTCTTCACAGGCTAAAAAAAAATCTACCACTGCCATCGCTTTTGTTGAAACCTGTCATAATATCAATCTCCTTTTGGCCTCAGACTCCCTGAGTATTAATATCACTGCACCAGGAGTGGCACAGATATGTGGTCCTTTCTACTTAAACATAGAAAGAAATGGCTGAATTCCTCCCTAGAAAGGCTAGTGTTAGGCAAGTGGAACAACATTCTACCTCTGCTTTTTCTGTCCCCCAGAAGAGCTAGCTTCTCCTACACATGAGGAGCCATTTTGGCTTTCTGATGCACCATGTCTCTCAGAGCATTTGCCGCAGCAGTATGGTCGCACTGCCTCTAGCCTGATGGTTTTGCCAATGCGCTACAACTGATTCTGCGAGAAGCCCTGGCCAATGATCCCCAGTCAACCATTCAGCTAGGGTACCACCTGCTAAAGGAGACTGATTCCTGCCTCCTCTGACCTTATGCAGAGACTGTCTGCTTCTTAATCCAGGTGCATCCCCATGTGCAATGCTCTCGAGTTCCAAGACTTTGTGAGCAGCTTGTCACTTGATGCATCTGATTACCATAGTCGTACTAGACTTTACATAACACCTCTACATACATGTTGACACCTCACATGATAGTCAGAGAGTTTCCCAGACACCCTTTGCAATGTAATGTTGCACCATATTCATCAAAGCTGACACAGGGAGACATAAATCATAGTCGCAAGTCCTGTCCTGAGCATTTGAGCTGCACAATCTCCCTAGGGGATAGCTAAAGTTTCCAGGTGCTACTGACCTTCCTTTCTGTCTTTTCTTCCCACCTTTTCCATCTCTGAGCAAACCCTTAGAGAAGACAGAGTCCTGCCTGCATATGTTCTAAGTCACTGTGGTTTACCAGCTGAGAAGATTTGAACCCTACTCGTGGTTTAGGCCAGGTGCATCAGGTGTGTAGAGTGTAACTGAATTATTGGACATGTGTCAGGTCAGAAAACATTTTCCATCATCTCAAATGAATTTGGACACAATCAGAACCTTTACTATGAAAACCACTCAGGCATGTTTGCTCCATCATTCCCCTATGACAACAACTCTGCTAGTCTTACTTATGGTAAATAAAGAATGTTGTCCTTTCTTGTTCAGCTTACAACCTCCTTTCAGTCTTTTTTTTTCAGTTATATCTCTCTAAAAAAAAAAAATCTCATTTTCAGCTATTAACTGTGTGCAGAATTGTTTTACATTTTCATATTCTTAAATATAAAGTGTGCTTTAGCCTTTCTTACTATTTTTCCATGTGGTTCCCTTCTGATTATTTATTTGCTGCTCCAGATTGAATGCTTTCTTATCAGTAGTCTAGGACAGAGAACAGTAATTCCATTTGTGTGGAAGACCAGTTACATAAGAAAGTACTATGACCTCATTATACAATATCCTATGAAAGTATTTTTCTGCATCTTTGGCTCACACTTGACTTGGGACCTGTTTGCTGCTGTTATATGTAAAGCTCTCATTAATTTTCAATTATCAGCCATTACTTCTAGACCTTCCTTCTGGATCATTTCCCAGAAGAACTTCTATCCCACAGATCATTTCCCGGCTATATTTCTTGTATCCAGCTGTAGTGCTGTACATTGAAATGACTGGAAATTTCTTTTGTTTTCTCTCTCTTCATCCTGTTATAATTAAATCATCTAAATCTTCAGTCCTCTCCTTTACATCTCCTGCACATTTAGTATCATCCACTAATTTTGTCAATATATTGCTTACTCTGTCTTTGAGATCATTAATAAAGATGTTACATAAGACCAAAGTCTGATCCCTCTGGTGCCCTGGTAGGCACCACTCCTCAATCATTATGTTGTGGTTTATCATTACCCTTTCTTTGCAGTCTTATTTACCCATTTATCCATTAATGTTTGTTTTCAATCCACATAACACTGTTCTTCTCCAAGCCAGCTTCAATTAAGTTTGCAACTAAGGTTTTGTCAGATACTGTATCAAATGTTTTTCTAAAATCCAAATACATTACATCTGCCACTTTTTCTTCATCCATTAATTTTGCTGCTTTATCCGAATATGTGACCGAGGTTGTCTAGCAGATTAAGGAGGAAATTTTCAAAGGACTCAGGCCTGTGCTCCATGTTCATGCAATTTGCATATATTAAAGGTATAACAATATTTTTGTGCCCAAATATTAATTACAAGGGTAAATCAAAGTTGTTCTTTCTCTATCATCTTACCTGCACCAGTTTTCAATATTTAGAGAAAAAACATGTCTGAATGTCTGCCTGAAAGTCAACTGCATATGGAAACACTTGCAGGTGAAAAAACCCAAAAAATGCATTATAAAAATCTAAATATTTTTACTCGTGTTAGTGGCTTTCATTTTCAAAAGAATATTCAGAGATAACTTGTGTTGATTAGAATTGAAATGCGTTGTAAAAATGCTGGTAGAAAATTGCTCGCACAAATGAAACCTCTGATGATATACACACTGTTACAATAAAGTTCTTATATTTGATGAGTATGATTCTGTTATAGGTTGGATGATTGGAGACGTATCATTTTGGAAGATTTTTTTAAATTTTATTTTAGTGTCAATCCAGAATTCTAAAATAGTAAATATATCAGATCTTTCAATTAAAATAGTCACCAACAGCAGTCTTTCTATATTTGAAAGTAGTTGCTATTTTTATTTTCTTCAATCTATCTGATATTCTTAACCATTCATAAAATATTTTTAGAATAACTATAGGTCAATATACTGGTTAACTAAGATGATTTATCATTCTTTATTTTGGAGACTTAACAGAAAAAAAGAGAAAATTTTCTTTACTGTATCTTTCTTTTTCAAAAGATGAAGTATGTTGACTTTCCTGGATAAGCGAGTTGGTCAGTGTCAGAACAACATGATACTAAGCCTGATGTTTTCCACATATTACAACCATGTGCTTCTCTTTAAACCATTGAGAAAAATTATCATAAAATTGGCCAGCACATATTGTATGGAGTTTGTTTGGTGGGATTCTACTCTCTGTCCATCCAACCATTTACCCATTCATCTGAATCTCTAAATCTACTGTCTTTTTCAGTACTTAGAAGCAGATGAGTTTCTTTTCTTTCTTACACTGCATATGATTAGGGCTAAGAAAAACATGTAGTGCTAAAGTGGCAGTACAGACTCAGAGTAAAACCTGTCTCTGAAGAGCTGTCACGTACCTTGTCCAGGCTGCTCATCTAAACTCATGGAGCTAAATTTATTCCTGTTATAACTCTATGTCTTGATTACAATTTTGGCCCCTTATGTCTTCTTTCCACTCCAGAGGAGGCATTTCTCCACAGTGTATGAACAATCACTGCAGTATCTCCACTGATCTCTTCTTTTTTGTGTAGTTGTGAGAACTTTTACTGCTTGTAAGAAAACATCTCATAGCCAGAAGACCCATTCAGAGCTTATGCAATTACTAAAGTTAGAGCACTACCTTTTACAAGTGATCGGAACGTTCATTGGTGACATACAATCTTAAACTGGATAATGTGTCAGCTTGCAGGTGGAGATTGATGAGCTTCTGAGCTATCTGCAGTGACTGCTTCAGCAGAAGGGATGCATAGTATTAACCATACAGCTGAACAAGGTGAAGTGTGTTGGATTTTGAACTTTATCAATGACAAATGGGAGTATTTTCTTTTCCTAAACATATTTATCCTGTTTTCACTCTGAATCAATGTACTTACTCTAAAAGGTTAAAACAAAAAAAAATGACCTTCCACTATGCCTTGTAGAAATTATGTAACTTCTTAGCAATATTTAAGATGCACAGTGATCTAGTAAATCCCGTGTGCTGACAAAAGAATAAACCCTATTATAACAAGTTTTTTCCAATGGTAAAGAGAAATACGGTAAGAGGTATTCTGGGAAACAAAAAGGCACAGAAAATACAATAAAGATGAGAAATGAGCAGCAGTCATCTTTTCTAGAAAGATGTGGTGTTATAACACAGAAGGCAACATAATTTAAGCCTATAGGTAGGAAAACAAACCTCTTGGGAGAACTGCAGCAATGCTAAGTGCCATGTAAGTGAATGAATGGAAGATAAGATTTTTAATTCCACTCCTTCATTACTTCTGCAGCTTTGAAAATCTGAACCAATTATTATCAGAAATGTGAACACTTTTTCTGATTCAAATAAGAATAAAAATAAAATGAATAATTTACTGTATTTTTAAATAAATAATAATAATAGAACATATTTATAAATCCTTTACTTTCATAAGAGCAGGCAGGAAAGCTTCAGACTTTTAGACAAGGGAGTTACTGTGCATTCTCATCAAAGTCCTAGAGAGGTTCTCAGCATTGCCTTTCATTTATCAAGGACCAGATTTTGCCACTGTCACTCTTGCTGAGGACTACCTTATTCCACTAGTGATCCAATTGTCTCAGTGTCAGAATTTGCCTCTAATTAAAGATGTTCTTGTGATTAAAGCACAAGGTGCATGTCAAGAGACTTGTCTTTTCTGTAGGCTTGTGAAAGTCAGAAAATACTTCTAGCCCAAATGTTAAAATCTCATATCAAAGCAGGATGCCTCTCTATTGCTAAAGCTGAAAAAAAAGAGCCTGATATCCAGATTCCATAGTATTTCCCAGTCCAGTTAAACTCAAAGGGAAAAGTACTGAACTGTGTCTTCATACATGATCATTTGTCACCTGAGAGTAGTCTCAAGACCTTAAGCACCAGAAACACAGGCTGCTGGCTGAAGTGATAGAACAGAAGCTGTGTTGAGGAAGTAATTGGTCAGGTATAAGAAGATGGCATAATTCCAGATCCTAGATTAGCAGAAACCTGTGAAAGTATCAGTTTATGAACACTTATATCTCAATTTGCTTTTTGTTAAATGGTATTAATAATGCAGCACAACACAGTTATGTTTTGAAATATAGTCCTCTGTGTTATGTATTTTATTGAACTATCTGGATATCCAGTACTGTATTCAATTGCTAGTACTTCAAGACAGAGACTGTTTCTTGGCTCTAAAATTGCACAGTTCAAGTATGAAAGAATCATAGGCATGGCTGAGACTGATTCCATAACAGAACAACTAATAATTTTATTTATTGTTTATAGATAATATTAATTAATTTAAACAGTACAAAAAGTAATATAACCAATATAAAATAACATAAACAATAGTGCTGGTAAATTATTTCTCTTTAACAGCCGTTCCTGAACAGGATTTCTCCTATAAAATGGTTATTCTTTGTATGACATAGGCAGGGATTTTCCCCCTGCTCACTATATGCCACCCTGCTGCAGCTTCAGTTTGCAGCATTTTCAACTGCAGATGAAAATGCTAAAACTTGAAAAGGGACTGGAAGTGTTTAAAACATCCTTGTAAGCCAGAAAATTGATTGGAGATCATAGAGCTAGGCAAATTTGCATAAAATGTAAATTGAAAGATAACATGCATGAACAGGAGACAACATGCTTTATGTGCTGCGAGGAGGTAGTTTGTTTTACGTAGGTCACACCATGGGCTGATTAATGACTTTGACTTTTCAGTCCCAGGATCCGTTTCTAAAAACAACAGGAGTACTAGGTGATCATTGATTCTCCCCTTAGCTGATGGTAATGATTATCAAACATTAGCATGCTGTCAGTCTCTATTTAAACATCTTCGAGAATGAATTAAGCATAGAAACTAAATAACCTTGAACCCTCCTTCAAGATCCCATTAAGATACAGTAGCATACGAGCTACAGGTAAACACTGTGCATGCCCTGAAATGAAGAGATGATACAATATTCAACACCAAGTCACATTCCAGAGGAATAAAGTAATTGGGGGGGGGGGGGGGGGGGGGAATGGTGGTGACAGGAAGGGAAGGGATTAATAGCCATAAACATACAGTGGGTTATATTTTCAAAACACTAGCACATTCAAGCAATAGGATGTACTGATGAGTATCTTTAGTCTAAGTTCACTATGAGTTCTGCTGTTGTATAGATTTAATTCACTCCATTAGACTGTTGTTTATTCTATTGAGTCTGTAGGTGTCTAACCATAGATATTACATATTTAATTGCTTAATTTATAGGCAGACTTGCAGAGGTACGTTTTAAAAAATATTTTTGGTATCTATTTCCTTCCCCACTACATTACTGAAATACTGACAACTGGTTAAAAGAAATCTTTCAAAAACACAAATGGGAATTAATTTCCAAAATCCTACTGGGTCACCACAGAATTTCTTTTAGTAACAGACCACTGGAATCTTGAACATTTGCTTCTGAAACAGTCCTATCTTTTGATGCTGCCTCGTGAACAAAGTGGTGGCCACTTGTGTGAGATAGCTATTGGCCCAGGTCTACAGTGAAGTAGATATATCAAAGCTACGTCTTGCCACAATGTTGGAAAATATATGCATGCATAAATATTTGCTGGACACAGAGATGAAACCAGAAGGAAAATAGTAGTGCTGGTGTTGATGTGTAGAGTTCTGCTCCTTTTCTTTTATATTTACTTTCTTTCATCAGAATTTTGCATGTATGCACTTGACTACGGATTAATAGGTTTGTTAACTGAGCCAGAATGGAGATCTGGAGAGGGAGAGAGAAAGGAGGGGAAAAAGAAAAAAAAAAGAAAGAAAGAAAAACAGCCTGCAGACAACTTAAGATGTGAATTTTCTTGGCTCAAGCTTTGAAGATAAAGCAGTGCCCCAGGGACTGTGGTAAAAAATAAACTCTCATTTAGGCATCAGGCACAAACTGACCAGCTTCCAATCAAATTTTTCTACTGTGTTTCATTGGAACAGCAGTGTGTTAAGTTCTTTGTCATTTTAAAGTCACTCTGCTTAATTTTCATTTTTTTTTCAGTTCAGGAGAATACAACTGTGAACAGTCATTTTAGCTCAAATTATGATTATTTACACTGATCATATATTTTACTATTTCTTATATGTATTTCACTGTGTATATGCAAACTTAGTAATAGTCTTTATTATAACTTGCTGTTATGAAAGCCTTCTGAATTCCTCATTAAACTGAGCTGTGTCTTAAGCAGTACATTACTGTAGCAGATATTCACTTTCTACCATCACTTCTTTCAGTTATGATTTTCATATTGCACCATTATCTTCAAAACTGAGAGGCTGTTCATGGTAGAGTTTCTTTTCTGAGACAACGGTCTTGAACCCTGCACAAAGGCTTTTAGGACTCTAGATGTTCAATCTTAGTTTTACAGCAGGGATCAGTGATCTGATGGCCTAGAGATCCTGACCCTTCCGTACTCTTCTAAGCTTCTGAAGGAAGATGAGTCAGAGAAAAGGGAATGAAAACACAAGCCTTTTTCCAGAGGCAAGAAAAGAGTGAGAAATGCTGACTAACTCTTGATTATCCCTGGTGGTGTGATGAAAATAAAAGCTTTTGTACACACAAAATTGTACCTGTTTAATTATTGGAAACTTTCCGTTTTAAATGCTTAAGATTCATCAGTGCATGCATGCCCTTAGTCTACACTGACAGTCAGCTTAGCTGTGTCATATTACCTTGCATTCTCTGGGGGTAAAGTGTATATATGAACAGAAGTCCCATACCCTAGTGGGTGCCCTGTAAATTCTAGAGATGGTATTTTGACACTAGGCCAGGTCCTGCCTGAGCTTAGTATCAGACAAGCTGACCTGATCCTTCAGGTCTTACATTGACCAGATTTTGGTAAGGCTTGGGCCCTTGTTCTCAGGTCTTAAGAAATTAATTAGTGCCCAGAGTATTGCTGTAGGAAGAAATGTTTCCAAACGGTCACTGCAACAGGGATATTGAAATAAACATTCATGGAAACTACACAATGGGATATGAAAAGGCTTTATTTAAATTGTAAATAATTAAAGCCCTGTTGTTTGGGATTTTCAGTCATATAATGGAGGTTTTTCTATGTAAAATACTTATCTTGTCTCTATCTCTGTAGTGTTTGAGCACCTCCCAGACTTTGATTTTTATCTCTCTCTCAAAAAATCTGTGCGACGTCATGTATTTCTGCCTCTGTTTTGCAGAGTAACAAGAAGTGGGATAGGGCCTAAGGTCAGACAAGAAGAGTGCAGCTTAGGGAGGAACTAAATGGTGACACAGGCTTAGCACTCTACCCATTAGCACTTCTTCTCCCTTTGTTTTCATGCACAGAATTTGAGACTGTTATTGACTTTCTCGCTGAGACTGATCACTAAATGGACAGGAAGATATTTGTTTAAAATTTTGTTCTAAAATGCAATGACAAGGAAAAGAGGTATTGGGGGCTAAGGAGCATTATCATGGGAATTCATCAAACTAACATCAAGGCGTAATTGCTTTTACACTTAAAAAAACCCAGGCAAACCATGTACTTTAAAATTCAAAATTGTTTTACAAAACTAAGAGATAATACACAGGGAGAAAAAAAGGCTTTAAAGATACATGAAAAGGAATCACTTTTCTGTAGCAAACAGCAAGTAAAGGAAGTTAAAGAAAAAACTCCAAACTTTAAAAATTTATTTAAAATTCATGAGGTAAGCTTTTGAGGATCTTCTTTTAATAGCAAGTGAAAAAAGTTTCAATCTTCCACTTTTTAGCCTGTGCCAGCAGTGACTGATAATGTGCCATTCTAGGTTGTCCCTTTGTGTTCCATTCCGTCACAGTACCGTGTAGTGTCAGAGACAGATTACAGGGAAACAAAGATACCTTTATTTATGGTGAAATAACAAAAGCAAAAGTAAATAAAAGAACGATGGATCCAAAACATAATAAGAAACTAAGGTCATATATATGTTTCATTCAAGAAGCACTGAACCAGGTGATACACTTATCAACAGCTCATGCTCATTCAGCTGTCTTCCTCTTGACCGTGGTTTCATTCCCACTGTAACACGCCTGTTCCACATTTGTACCTGACAGTGCAGATGTGCTGGGCACTATTTGAGTAGATTTTAAACAAGAAAAGTCCCTGTCTTGGAATGCTTTTGAACTGAACAGATTGTGCATATAAATTAAAAGGATTGTGACAGGTCATAGAGAACAATATCTTGAGACAAAAGTTGGGATCTGAACCCAACTTTTTTCACCCAAGCTGAAAAACAGAGCTTCTTCCTTAATATGGATCTTGTGGAGTGGGAGTACGTGCTCCCACTTTTACTAGTGGTATGTGGTCTATTGAATTGATTTTAATTTTCTGTGTTGTAAGTGAGAGGAAAATCAAGTCTAGTATGCCTAATCCTACACTCCTTATTGACTCAGGCATAATTCATATTTGTTTGAATCAGTCTGAGTGGATATTTTTACTTATTACTCATCCCACAGTCATTTCTGTCACTAACCTCTCCAAATATCACTAATGAGGAACTCTTCACAACAGCATCTCTAGGCAGCACACACGATTATAAGAATATTTTACATTTTTCTAATGCTTAATGTTTCCAAACTCCATATGCACTAGGATGACCAACTTCAAACTGCAAGAATGTCAAACAGGGTCAGCTCTTTTACTGCAGGTTCATGTGTTCTTCTGCATCTTGCATTGCTGCATTTTTGAGTTTCCCTTCTCTTTCACAACTCTGCACATTTTCCATTAACAGTGAGAGAAATACTTCCATCTCTCACGCTGCTCCACTGAACCACATGATTTCCTGTTTCCTGTAGCAGATTATTATGCACGCCCCCAACAGGTAAAGTGTTAAATCATCATAAATTTTGTCCCTTAGTTTGTTATTTCTCTGACTTCCTCTTAAAGTCTTCCTAGAGACCTCAAAATGCTTGTCTCAAATAACTGTGGACCTTATATCTCTCTGCAAAAGTGAAGTCTTATATAGCAAGAGAGGATCAGAGGAAACAGAAGATTCTGTCTCTTGTACTTGAGGCAATACTTTCCAGATTATAATTTTCACATAGTAAAATTATGAAATGCCTCATTTGAGAGAAACATTTTTTAAATACCTTAAAATGTCTTTTATTACCCCTTATTCCCACCTGTCTGTTCTTGAAACTGCTTTAATTGTGGTTTATGGCAACGGTTGCTCAACATCTGAGCATATATATTCACTCAAAGCAAAAGCTATCAGTGTTCCTCTAAAGAAGTCATAAGACAATTCAAAGAAACGTCCGATGTAGGTGGATGATAGCAAATACTCAAGGAAATTATAGCCATAGGTGAGAGTTATGTGACTCATAGTGATACTGCTGAACCACAAGCATCCAAAAGAGCAGAAGAAAAATCAGCAGCTAAAGTGTTCTTTAGAGGGAAAAGAGAATGAGCATTCACCCACCAGCAAACTTACAAAGGGTAGATGAAGTGAAGGGATGCACTTATTCTGGACATACCTGGAACATGATCTAGTTATATCAACAAAAAGTTGAGCTCTGTTCAGTATATCCTGCTTATCAGCATTGCATTTCTTCAGGCTCAGTGCTGATTTTTTTAGGACGTGAGCAGAATGAACATAGATCTTGGTGCATGTACAGAGCAAGCCACAGAGCAAGTTCCCAAAGGGCCATGTGCTATGCCTAAATATCATACCCTCACCTCTGTCAGTTAACAGCTATGTTTTGAACAGCAGAGACTGTGGGAGCTTCAGGGATTGGAGCAGGAGCTAATTTTTTTACAGGCAGGGGTCACTGAGGTGAGATGCTGCTGAACATCAAGTGTGTGGCAACAGTCTCTCCAGACAGATAGTTCCAAGCAAGAGCTGAGCAGAACTGAAGCATTAGTGGGGTAAAATACCACCAATAAGCTGATCATCCTTCTACCTTTGAGCAAGGCAGAACCTTGTAGCTAAAAGAGATTTGAACAATATCCTCACAAAAGCACCGTGTCCAACTTCTTCCTCAAATGCATTCTTGAAGAATATAGATACACAAAATCCACTGCTGATTTATAAAAGACAGAAGGAAAGAACTTGTTTGGAAGGATTGCAGTTACCTATTTGCACGCTCTCCAGGCTATGTGTATTTTGCCTGAGAGTAAGCATGTAAGTACATCAAAGACACCACTTTTGCCTCAACAGTGAAGGGTTAATACCAATTTGTCTTTCCCACTCAAATGCTTCAGGGACAGTGCTGTGGCTTCAGTTAAATTAGAGTCAGTTTCCTGACTCTAACTCAGTCTTGTCTAAGTAACTTCATTTTCTGAAAGCTAACTGGATGTTTCTTTGGACAGTTTCTCTCTAGAAGTGATAACATGAGACATTGGTATGAAGAAAAGCCAATGTTTATATTTATTCTTCTAGTAATCAAGGCCATCCTCAAGACAACAAAAAGGTCTATACCTGCAGAGACGACAGGTGACCCCAAACTGGCCAACAGACTATTCCATCCCATATATGTCATACTCAGTATAAAACTGAGAGATCATGAGGGTCTCACTCTCTTCTGCGATGGCCGACATCCAGTGAAGACCTCATCTGTTTGGTTGCTCCTAATTCTGGATCTATGTGTTCCTGAATCCAGTTCCTGAGCTCAGCTTCCTCTAGCTGTGGACCCATTCCTTCATGTCTGCTTTACAGCAGTTTCAACACTAAGACAGATTGTTCACTGGGCAACTGGCCTTCTGAACTGGTGGATGTGGTCAGGATGGAATATAACTCCCCTGTAATCCAGGAAGAAGAAGTCAGAGACTGCTGAGCCACTTGGATCCTCATAAGTCTATGGGGCTGGATGGGATCCATCCTAGGGTGATGAGAGAGCTGGCAGACGAGTTTGCTAAGCCGCTTTCCATCATTTATCAACAGTCCTGGCTCACTGGAGAGGTCCCGGATGACTGAAAGTTGGCCAATGTGACGCCCATCCACAAGAAGGGCCGTAAGGATGATCCAGGTAATTACAGACTTGTCAGCCTGACCTCGGTTCCAGGTAAATTTATGGAGCAGATAATCCTGGGTGCAATCATGCGGCACCTGCAGAATGACCGAGAGATCAGGCCCATCCATCATGGATTTAGGAGGGGCAGGTCCTGCCTGACCAACTTGATCTCCTTTTATGACCATGTGACTCAGCTGGTGGACGAGAGGAAGTCTGTGGATGTGGTATACCTGGACTTCAGCAAGGCCTTTGACACCATCTCTCATAGTAGACTCCTGGAGAAGCTGGCAGCCTGTGGCTTGGACAGGAGTGCTCTGTGCTGGGTTAGGAATTGGTTGGATGGCTGAGCCCAAGGAGTGGTATTGACCTGTGTCTCATCCAATTGGCAGCCAGTCACTAGTGGTGTCCCCCAGGGGTTGGTGTTGGGCCCGGTCCTGTTTAACATCTTTGTTGATGATCTGGAAAAGGGGATTGAGTCCACCATTAGCAAGTTCACAGACGATACCAAGCTGGGAAGAAGTGTCAATCTGCTGGAGGGTAGGAGGGCCCTACAGAAGGATCTTGACAGACTGGAGGGATGGGCTGATTCCAATGGGATGAAGTTTAACAAGTCCAAGTGCCGGGTTCTACACTTTGAAGACAACAACCCCATGCAGAACTATAGGCTGGAGGCAGAGTGGCTGGAGAGTAGTCAAGTGGAAAGGGACTTGGGAGTGATATTAGACAGGAAACTCAATATGAACCAGGAGCATGCCCAAGTGGCGAAGAGAGTCAATGGTATCCTGGCCTGCATCAGGAATGGTGTGGCCAGCAGGACTAGAGAAGTTATCCCCTTATACTCAGCATTGGTTAGGCCACACTTTGAGTACTGTGTCCAGTTCTGGGCCCCTCAGTTTAAGAGAGATGTTGAGATGCTGAAATGTGTCCAGAGAAGAGCAACGAAGATGGTGAAGGGGCCTGTGAGGAGTAACTGAGGGAGCTGGGGTTGTTTAGCCTGGAGAAGGGGAGGCTCACGGGAGATGTTATTGCTCCCTATGACTACCTAAAAGGAGGTTGTAGGCAGGAAGGGGTTGGTCTCTTCTCTCAGGCGACCAGTGACAGAACAAGAGGACACGGTTTCAAGCTCCGTCAGGGGAGGTTTAGGCTGGATATTAGGAAAAAAATTTTCACTGAAAGGGTGATTGGCCATTGGAATGCGCTGCCCAGGGAGGTAGTAGAGTCATTGTCCCTGGAGGTGTTTAAAAACAGATTGGATGAGGCACTTAGTGCCAGGGTTTAAACGACAAGTAGGTGTTGATGTTGGGTCATAGGCTGGACTAGATTATCTCAGAGGTCTTTTCCAACCTTGTGACACTGTGATATTGTGATGTACATTGAGGGGTGGGGTGGGGGTGCAATCTCAGATATTTGTACATATTTCATTACTTTCTAATTATTTTCATCATTATTATTATTATCACTTCATTAAAGGTGTGGTTTTCATTTATAACTGTCAAGCCTTTTTCCTCTCATTTTTCCCCTTTCCCTTCCTCTGGGATTGGGGGAAGGGAACTAAGATCTCAACTACATGGTTTTGGCTGCCAAAATTAGCCAGGTCAGGTCTAAACCATGACAGACAGGTATAAGCAAAGCTGATAGAGAAAAGTTAAAAGCAGCTGAATGCGTGAGGAAGAGAGGAGGCTGAGGTGAGGAAAATTAGTTTTGGTTAGCTGGCTTTTATCCTTCAGAGCTCTGAACATTGGGTAAATACTCTTCATCCTAATTAGTTGTACTATCAGCAGAAAAAGGCACAAATGAGACTACCAGAAAAAATATCTTTAGAAATTACTTAGTAATTCTTATTTCAGAGATGTGTCCAAATTTTCTTGCGAAGGAAATAAACTCACAATGAGAGTGAATAACAGAAAGTTACTAGCAACTGAGGAAACACTTACTAGTTAACCATAATGTCAGTGGTACATAGCCAACTTTGATTTCACATAAACCTCCGTAGCACCTATAGTCCAAAGAGACACAAAGAAGAGGAATTAAGTAAACATATTTCTGACTTGTTTTTCACTGTCCTAAACATGAAAGCTGCATGGCAAATGTGATCCTGACCTTCAGACTCTCCAAAGCAGACAAAGAAGTTAAAGGTCTCTTACTGAAGTAATCAAGGATACCCATGTTAAAATGTTGCATGTGTTTAAATGTTTTGGAGTCTGCAATGTTTAAGCGTGGCACATCTACGTTTGCCAGCTGAGCCCATCTTTTCCTTGTTCCCCTTCGGATACTTTTTATATTTTTTGTTTGATTTCGTCACTTCCAGATTTGTAGGGTCTGGAAAGTGAAGGGATGGGAAGAATCATTTGGTTTTGCGTTGTAAAGAGGAAGAAATAACTGACAGATTATTTCATATTTCCTGAAATAATGACTAATGTGGAACCCTTCATCATATGCTGTTATTGCTTCTAGTGTGGTTAGGCCAACAAGAAATAGGAGTTAGGACAAACTGCTTGGATTTGTTTTATGGATGAGAAACTGCAGAGCAGCAGTCCTAAAGTCACGCCTCCACAGTGCAGTTCAGAGGCACTTAAAGGCAGCTCAGGTAGCATGGGATAAGTTTGTACATTTTAAACCCCGTCCTGTACAAAGATACAAGGTCCTGTAGGTAGAATAGCACCTGCTGGCAAATCAGCTGACATTTCACAATGAAGCAAATTAACTTCAATGTCCCACTGCTTTAGCAATAGTGCCTCCAGTTCTGGACCTAGCAGTGTGAAGGTAAGCAGTCTGCTCTGCTTGGTCACATGCTCATGTGATAAGACTGTAAAAGCAACAGTCAAACATGGATTTTGGATGAACGCTTGACTACTTTCCCACCACTACAAGGCTGACTGATGTAGATATGAACACTTCAAAGGGATACCAAATATTATTCACATTGCAGAGCCTGTGTGATACAGCTGGGTTCATATCTACCTCCTCATTTGCAATGTGGATGAATCTCGCTTTAAGCTTGGATGCTGGAGTCATGTTTCCAGAGAATCAGGTAGCATACCCAAGGCAAAGTTGAGTCCTGGGGAAGCTGAGATATGACATCTACAGTGTACTCCCATTCCTTCCACAACTGGGCCATACAGGTTAGATGCTTGAAAGATTTTTGTGGTGGCATACAGATGCATAACATACACAGTCTCTCTGGCAACCAGAGAACCAAAGAGTCTGGTTCTGTCCAGCAGTCTGAATAAAGGGTGTTTTATCTTCACTGTAGCATACTCCTGTCTCTTTTCCATGGCAAGAGAGACTTCAGTGACAGGGTCAAACAGCTGTCACATATTGCACAAACCCACAATGGGTAACGGATACAGTTATACTTCATGTAGATTAGTCACACCCAAAGAAAACTTGCTTTTAAAGTGGGAAAGAAAAACAAAAACACTCCTTCATGTTTTTGTTTGTTTGGTTTTGAATGACCAAAATGATCACATTATCATTGCTCTTCACAATAAGAATGTACTTAAAATGTTTCTATAAATCCTGCCTGGTTTCCGTTGTAAGTATAAGGAACCTTAAAAATTAAGGTTAAGAATTAGTATTTGCAATGGATAAAAACACTTTGACAAAGAGTACACAAAGTGTAATGCAATAACTCCCTCATTAATTCCTGTTTTGCAGAACGCAGAAACTGTTCTTGCCATGCTTTAGCCCTATTATGTTCCTTCTTGGGAACCTGAGACCTTTTGAATCTATCTTCTGAACCATTTTAAATATGCAGCTGAACAAAAGGATCACAGTGTCATTGATGAATACATTGTAAAGCGAAAGCCATATTTACAAATAGCAAAGGAAAAAAACATGCATATAGATAGACAGAAAAAAGTACCATATGAAAGCACAAAAATAATGTATTTTCAACATATTTATGTTATTTAACTCTTCCTCCCCTTTTTCTTTCCCCTGTCTCCTCTCAAAGAAATTGTTCTTTCAATAGTCTCTTCAGATGTGGAAAGGCACACCAAAGGGAAGGAAGAATCAGCTTCCATTGATGCTGTGACTAAGGGCCATGGTCTTGGCCTAGACCCCTGACCCTCATGTCTGTAGCATTATACACAGTGTCTGGTGTGATCAGCACAACCTTGTTATTCAGCTTTTGTACTGTGCATATTTAATTTCAAAACACATTCCAATGGCAGCGGAGAAAAACTCACCCTCTTTTAAGTATATGATTCACCAGCTCTTTAGAGTCAGTTGGTGGCAGATGGGCAAGTGTGAAAACTTCTATTTGTGATCTCACACTATATAATGAGCACAAGCCACCACTGGAATCGCAGTTTCTGCATGGAGAGCCCTGGCACTCTCTCCCCTCTTTGAAATGGTTCTCTTAACTTACACCACAGTGGGAGCTGTGCCAGGAGGCCTGCATGCGGTCACTGTTCCTCACAAGCATCCCAAGAAGAACCTCAGGCTTTCCGAGGCTTCTCTGTATGAGGTCTTTGCCAACCCAGTGCACTCTGCTTCAAGGCAGCCTTTGCTCTTTACGCCTTGGAGGCTCTGGCACCAAGGCTCTACCTTGCCCCCTTGGGGGCTCCTTCACCAGAGAATACATAGCATCTGTTCTCTGCCACTGTTAATCAACTACATTATAAAGCAGCAGCCCTGTTGCTAAAGTGCTTCTTACATTTGAACCAATAAACCCTCCAAATTTGCACAAACTAGTCAGAATCTGTCCTGGAGTCTATAAAACAGAGAAGTTTCCACCAGAGTAAAGCATCTGGTTCCACCTGTGTACACCCTCTTTTCAGTGTACACCCTCTGTGACTCAGGGCCTAAGTTCCAGATGAAGTTTTAACAGAGAAGATGAAACTAATGAGATTTCTAGAGAAACTACACAAAATTAAATTTTTCAGCAGTCATATCAAAGACTATCATTGTGCTTCGCTCTCCTTACACCAGAAGAATGCAAACACTCTTTTGTGCAAATTTTCTACTGGAAAAGGATGAATTTTCTCCAGTTAAAATAAGAAACTTTATAAATTTGCCTAATGGAACATGAATATTTCTGAAATTGAAAACAATTCACATTCCTATGTTGTTAATATTGCCAGTATTTATTACAGTGCACTAGTTTGCAGAGCCTAATGGGGAATTAGAACTTGATTTTGTAAGGCTCTGTACAAATAAAAAGAAAACATTCTGAACCCCAGTGATCTTGACATTCATGGTGCCTGATAGGATCCAAAAAATTTAAGTGGTAAACAAGGAGAATGAAATGACAATAAAGGAAGTTATTACAGCAGCTGCAGCTCAGCTTGCTATGTATCTGCACAATTTCAGAGAAGGAAGTTTTATTATCTTTTTCTGAGTCTTCAACTCCTTCCAATTTTTGGCAAGGACCAGAGACCTAATCTTGTGAAGTGCTGAATGCCTCCTGTGATATCATCACCCCCTTAGTGACAGCCCCCAAAGTAGAAGGACTAAAAATACTGTAAAATAAGAAAGAAAACAAGAGGTGCTGGAAATTTGAAGATAAAAATTGTTCTTGAAGGGTTTGCAGCCCAATTAGTCAGCTTTTGGCTACAAAATAAAGCTTAAGAAAGCTCAGTGATAATCAAGTTCAACATCTAGGGACCTGAGGACATGTCCAGCATGAACTGATCTTCACCCTCTTCTTGATATATGCCTAAAAGAGTTCTTGATGGGTTTACAGCAGGTCGCAACCAGGCAGCAATTTATTTATCTAATACAACTTATAACAATGGGTAACTGTGAAAACCCAAGAGAGAGACTTGTATATGGACAATTTTTAGGACCATTGTTTGCATTACAGGAAGAAAATAACATATTACCTAATCTGAAAAAAAGAACAAGTAGTAAGACATTAATAAAAATATCCAATAAACTCATCTATCTTTAACGCTGGGAGTTCTTCCTGCAACGTAATGGAAACCTCTTCAGTGTATATTCTTTTCCCTTTTTTGCTGTATTTTATGTTCAAAAGCCATGAAATAAGATTTCTGCTTTGCTTACGCGTACTGTTATTATTTGTGGTTGCACTTCAGCTGTGTGAGGAGCTTTTTATACACTCACAGCAGGTCATGTCTAGGGTTTTTAATAATAAGACCAAGAAAGAGACCAGATGAAACAGAATTTAAGCAAGTGAAACCTGACAGTTCTTATACACTCCTTCGAATTAGAGGAATTTTGTTTCTCCTTCACTCGTTGCCATTAAGAATGTAGTTTGAGAGGATTTATTCTAAAATTAGAAAGATATCATGTCAGGAGTCATCAGAACTCTGTCTTTCAGATAAAGTCAGTCCTCTTAAAGTTTACCATATCATATAGTGACGCTGTGGTGTATCGTCAGGGATAAGAAGTCAAGATTCAAGACACGTTGCAATGGAATGGCAGGTTTTCATCATAGATTTTTGTCCTTTTATGTGTTTTCATGCCATCCACAATCAAACCACGAGTGTTTGTGTTCAGATCTCGGCATAGCAGGGGCTCTAACCAGAAAACCAGATAGAAACAGTCTCTGCAATGTCTTGTGTTTTAAATCCAGACTGATTCTGGACTCCTTATAATTCGATCTCACCTCCAGTTTTCAATTTGCGAGGAAGTTAAAATAGACATTTTTATTTAATTAAGCTACACAGATTATGAGTAATATAGAGATTATTAACAAATATTTTTGAAGAAAGAGAAAGCACTGGGCTCTTTCTCTCTCACTCTAAAAAGCCTTGGCCCAGAGCCAGTTATTATTAAAATCTGGTTGAGCTGGCATGGAGCCAAGGAGCTGATAATTTAGCATGAAGCCAAAATGGATGGCTTTTCTCCCATTCCCCTCATTTGGTTATAGCTTGTGGGTGTGACAAACGTTTCCACCGCCCAAATTTTCAAAACTGCTCACGGATCAAGTGTGTGTATGTCTGTGTGGGTGGGGGTGGTGCTGGGGGAGATCTGCCATGTATTGTGTATTTAGAAAAGGATATGACACCCTGTTTATAATCTTGCAAGAGTTCAACTGCTGCTTCATTTTATTTTGTGAGGCAGATGGAAAAATCAGATGTCCTCTTCCTGAGCCTGATTTTCAACTTTGATACTTTTGAGAACTTATTTGGCCTAAGGATGCACAAGACTGGTGTCCTTTCAGTACACTGAAGGTAATGGCAGCTCTTCCATGAGCTCAGCATTCAGCACAGAATGAGACAGTAGACTATCCAGACTTTTAGACTTTTTATCTTGTTAGCCTCTCATTCCATTTGCCCCAGACAGACGGTGGTAGGTGCAAAACAGCCCTAAGATTGCCTCTCCCCCTGCACAAACACCACACATGGTGGGCTGATGGGGAAATGACTTCGGCACCAGTGGGAGGGAGGGCAGAGTCAGGGCAGCTTCCTGCACTTGAAGCAATGCCACGGTAACACAAAGTCACCTGCTTGCCACAGTGGCTGTAAAAGCAGCTTCAGGCAAGGATACTATAGCCAAGGTGGTAAACTCAATGGAAATATTTCCCTTCCCGTGCTACCCCCCACCCCCCAATTTCCTCCTTTGTAGAGCCTGCATGGTAAAGTATGGTGTAAACCATGATGGTTATATCAGTAAAAGTATCAAACAGCAGGAACAGATTTAGAGAATTGGAAGCACAATGAGGAGTCAGTGGACAAATTTCCACACTTCAGACAACTGTGTATATGCAATTGACCTGGAAGAAGTGTATTGCTCTTATCAGCTCTGCCCATCTCTGGGGTCTGTTATATACCTTTCTTTCAATATCTTGAGCCAAAGATACCAAGCAATAAAAGGCTTCCTCAAGTCTGGAAAAAGCCAGAATATACTAAAGTGATCGCTCTCCTCACCTACATTGATTCTATCCAGATCTTTTCTCTTCATGGAACATTGCATGGTCTTCTAGAGAAGTCCTTAAAAACATACATTTTGAGTTTACCAGTGGGTTTCAGCTGAAATATGTTAATGGGAACATGATAGAACAGCACCTTAGAGTGCATCAATGAAGGTAATTAACTGGAAGAACTTCAGTATAGACAAATCTTCTATACTATTTTTTTCTACAGTCTTCACTGCAATTCTACATATGAAGTAAGATTTAACTGGCAAGCACTGTGTGGCCCCAAATAATGGGCTGATATGTTGAAAAAATGAAATAGTAGTATGGTAAAACACTGTCTCCGTAGCCCTCCATATTAAATGAAATCTGTCTCTTGCACAGTCTAAAAGTCTCTGGAATAACACAGGGTTTAGACTTGCTTATCGTTGCACCAGCAAGCAGACAGAAGAGGTCAAAACCGTCCTTTCAACCACTCTGGACTTCTCAGTGTCTTGCATACTGTGAACAGTACCCAAGAGATGCAGAGGGCTAACAAAATAATGCAGCATGAATGTGCAGTTGGCTGAATCTCACACAAGTCATTACACATGTGGTTACCAAATACCCCTGCTTCTACCACAATGCATGCATTATGCATAGGAGCCAGCTGGCTATTTATCTTAGTAGATACAAAGAGAACTTCAAATGGCTCTCAAGTAAAATGAGATGTGGAAGACAGAATCTCCATGAGCCTATATATTTTCTTTACTTCTTTCTTTAAAACCAATGACAGATATTCATTGGAGATCTAACACAAAATAACCTGCTCATCCAGCTTGCACACTGAAGATACCCTCAAGATGAAATATCATAGCCAGCTAAGCATGACTAGAAACTCATAGGCTCAAGATTGTTGAAAATTATTTAATGCAAATTAATATATTATTTCTTGCAAATCAAATACAATCAAATACAAACAAAAGAACTGCATAGCCAGATTCTTAGTGATTATCCATGCCTCTTACATGTATCGATATAAACCTCAGTTAAATGCAGGGTGGTGGTAGCAATACAAAACACAGGTGATTATGATAAGAAAGTATCATATTCTCACAAAGACTGTATAGCAATTTCACTGGGGACTTTGGACCTGATTGTCTGTTACATTACTCCTACTTTTAAGCATTGCAGTCATTCTGAGTCCAGTGGGGTTATTTGGGCTTGTAACTGGAGTCACACGCTACTTATCAAGGCTATGAACTCTGGAAGATACAATGACTTTACCTTCCAGTGTAGAAAAAGGCTGTGTTTTACTGCATACAGATTCCAGTTACATAATTATAAAGGATAAATGCCTGAATAAGGGCTGTGGGCTTTGGTCTCCAGGAGGTGGGCCTCGATTCAGCAGGGTGCTTTAGTACTTGCAGAATATTGAGTAATAAGCAGCTCAATGACTTTAAAAAAAGGTCTAACTATAGAAGACATGGTTTAGTGGTTGAAGGCAAGATCTGGTATTCAGGACTTTACTCTTTCTAATCCCAGTTTTAGTGGTCTCTGTGGTCTTCTCTATTTTAAATGTGCAAATAGTAATCCTTAACTCATGAAAAGTGTTAAGCTGTATTACGTAACAACACTTTTCACTTTTACATTTATTATTGTTCAGTCTCTCCAAGTGTTATACTTAACCCCAAACTATCTGATTTTGCATCTTGCAGTGTGTTTCTGGTACGTCTGGTACTGCTCTTAAACAACCTTCTGTCAAAAGGATAAATGGAGACTTCCCACTGGTAAATCTGAATTCTACAGTGTGTGGTAGAGCTCTCCAGCTCTCCAAACAAAGCTGGGAAGGGCAACGAAATATGCTTTTCCTTGAGCAAACACACACAACAGTTTTCTGACAGCTTGACTGGTAACTCTGTCAAAGACAGAGATTGATCGGAAAAGACTTGCTCAGTCCCTAAAATGCTCTTATGTGAGGACAGGTAACCCCAACACGAATAGGTATCCTCTTGAGACTAATCCAGATAGTAAAGGAAATGTAGCTCACTTCTAAGCTCTGGAAATGATTCTGTGTTATGTGTCATCATTTCATTTAGAAAATTTGTGTTAGTGATCTAACAGGCTGCTAATGTATATCCTGGGTTTCATTCTACACAGCATGCATTAGAAGCCCTGGAAAGAAAAGAGAGGTTTCTGTGCCTGTGCCAAAATTTCTGTCACCAGATCTTTTCTTTTGATATTCATTCCTTGGACTAGACTTGTCCACAATCCAGGTAATAGCAGAATTCAGAGGAAGAGTGACATTGTCTATTCTAAATATATGAAGTGTATTCTAAATATGAGATTTATTTGAAAAAAAAAGTTCTTTAGTCCAGAATAGACAGCCACAATTCTTGTCCTTGCCAGCAGCTAACTTAAAGACACACTTTCCTTTTTCAGAAACTCCTATATACTACTTTCACTCAGAAAGCTACTGAATTTCAGTAATTACTATAAAGTTTGATAAATATAAAATTATGCAAATTCTGCTATTTCCCAAAAGCACAACTTAAGTATAAAATGCCAGATAAAAAATATTTGTTTGAACACTAAAATCTTGCTTTCACATTTTTTCACTTAAATGTAAATGAAGACGTGAATAATAATGTTGGCTTCTCTCAAAACTGGAGCAATATAGGCAAAACATAAATGAAAAATACAGAACAATTCACTGCACATTTATTGTATAGATTTTATGCTGATTTTCTTAAGTAGAATTTGCTATCCTTTTTCTTCTTTGTCAGCATTGGATTTTCAAATACATGGGGACTGGCAAAAAGGGAACTAGGTAAACAAATATTGATGATTTATTTTGCCAGTTTTTGTTTGTATGCTGGAAATCTTTGCTAAAATTTTCAATTATAAGTGATGATGAATGGGCGAGTGTGATGGAACGGCACACCAAATGGGATATGGACCTCTTGTCAAAGTTGAACATGTTCAGCTGACCTACCTGGATATTGGTATACTGCTGAAAGCTTGTACTGCAAAGGTTCATTGCCACAGGAACAATGAAACATGACGCCCTACAGAAATGTACAAATACTGCAATCAAGAATTGACTCTCAGACAGGAATTCAACCTGAGTTTCAAACATTTGTCCTTTGGGATTGTAATAGGAGGCCTTATAGCATTCCAGTCACGTTTTAGTCAGAGTCTGAGCTGTGGGTTTGTTGTAAGCAAACCTACTGGATGGGTCTCTCTAGGAATACACCTCATGTATAGAGGCTGTGTAGTTTTAGGTGGTGAATTAGATGACAAGCTTTCATGGTAATGTCAAGAGTAATGGTTTTCTAAAAGTGTCCTATTGATTGCTCATTGAAATGCAGGTGTCCGTTTTTAACTCCCATTCTTATAACTCCCATTCTTCCTTCTGTTATCAACGTTTTGTGCAATTAGAATACTGTGCCCGAGTAAGGTGCTCAGGACTGGTCTTTGGTTATTTGACAAGTTTTATCCAATTATGCATGAATTAATGCTAACTAATCCTAACATTCTCATTAGTGCAGTCCAACAATTTACATGTTGCATTGTGCATAAACAAAAAGTATGGAAGAAAAAAACATAAAAAAAAAAGTTAAATAATGTAACCTTAATACTATCTGTTATTATTAGGTTTTTATTGTCCGTCCTGAGGTACCATTTTTGGTCACCTGCCAGGTCATGTACCTGCATCTAGGTCTCATTTAAACACGCTATTAAAATTTACCCAATGTGTTTGTGTTCTGTTTACTTTTAAACTTGAATATAGATCCCCCCCAGGCATTTATAGTGCATGCAATCCCATGTGAGACAGCAGCAGCAGGGGACAAAACGAAGCAAGAGAAATGTATCTGACAGTTATTTAAAAGGAGTTGCTCACTTGACCAGAGAACTGGGTACCTGCCTGTGGCAACTAATCCAGAAAAAAAAAATTCCATTTCTCTAGGTGTTTTTGTACTTTTTTTTGAGATTTTTTTCACATTAGACAGCTTTTATCATGTGGAGGACAGTGGAAGGTGAGTGCATGGAGCACAGAACATCTGTCTCGTATCTAGAGGAAGACTTCAGAAACATATGCATTTGTACAAAGTGGTTTGCATAACTCTCATGATCCTCAGCCTATACGTGGCACCAATTTTTGTTCAGGCAAGCATGAAACTATAGTATAAACATTTTCCTCTAATACAGATCAGTTGAAGTGGTATCATCAGATGGTCAATAGGAACTTTCCCTGGAGGGCTGAATACAATTTTACCTCAACCTAAGCTCAGCTGAGTCAACTGGAAGAATATAAAGGGCTTATGCCTGTATGTGACCTATGAGAGTTAGCAGAAATTACAGACATACATGCTCTATGGAGCATAAGAACTTGGAAGACAGGAGGGAGACGGAGAAGAAGAAAAGGTGAACATTTCTGTAGTTTTCACAGTTACATGTGAAATATGATCACATAGGAAGGTCCCAGCACATGCAACCTGAGTCATCACTTGTGTGTTATCTTCATTATTTTACACTTCAAATTCCATGAATCTTTGCAAATATAAGTATTGTTTAAATTGAAGGTTGATATCTTTGCGGTAATCTAGCTCAGTGCTTTTGGAGTACATTTTTGCAGATATCTGTCAGTCAACAGTAACTTGAAACCCAACTCTGCTTCCACTAAACGATGTTTAAATGAATTGCTTTACTGTAGCATAGCAACTTATGTATCCAGTCTTCCCTGTTTTCAGCCCGTCTCTTTATCTATCCCTTATTACATCTAGTATCTGAGTGTCTGATACTCTTCTGTGGATTTTAGCCTGACAACACCCTTGTCAGGTAGGAAGTATTATTCTCCCATTTTACAGACATGGGGAAAACTGGGACTCGCACAAGGTCACAGAGAAGTCTGGAGGTGAGCTTAGCATTTGATGCAGGCCTTTGGGATCTGGATGTACCAGCATATATACTAAACTAGACTTATTAATCAGGCTGTGTAGAATAGTCATTGTGGATAGTCTCAATTTTTGTAAATAATAGTCTTCTACTTGTACTGGTGGTATCTTGGGGTTTTATTCTTTTCCTATGTAGTTCCAAAGATTATTTAAGCATTACATGAGCTGTATTAATTACACAAAACTTGAATTTTTAATGCAAGGGATTTTTTTTTAAATTATGCTATTTAATATCTTAACATTATATACCAAAATTCAAGTGTAGATTTACAGAGAACAAAACAAAACTCTTCTGTACTTACCTTGCCCAATATTTCTATAAGACAGACGAAAATATGTAATGAGTCTTGCAAGGCATTCCAGGCTGACGTAATAATGACAAAAAGAATACATTTTAGTAATATCACACAAAATCATGAAAACCATGTTTTATATTTAAGACTGGAGTGTGTTTAAGAGTTCAAATGACTGGTTTTGGCAGACATCTAATTGTAATACCGTAGCATTGCTGCAGGCAATTTTCTTTGATTTAATTAGAAGAATTCTTTTTTTTTCTTTTTGCAAAAAGGCTTTATTATGTAGAAATGAAATATGTATAAATTTAATTTTTAATCTTGTCACTACAGAGAAAGAAGGAATAAGCTGATTCTTTTAATTTACCCTCTTTGTTTAAAAAATTAAATTAATCTTATCACAAATATTTATGAGTAATTGATTCGAGTTTTACACTCCAGTCAGAAGTGATAGAGTTAAGATTTCTTTATGTTTCTTCAGAGTTGAATCTGCTGCGACCATCTTTCGGTGTGTAAACACAAACAATGTGAAGCCTCATTTATGTTATTTTTCCTCCAGATTATGATAATATTAAGACTTAACTTAGATTTTGGACTAGGAAATAGATCAACCTAAAAGATGATTTAATCTGAAGTTTTTCTTTGTTTGTGTATTTTTCATTTGTCTTTTTTTTTACATAGTTTTCTGTTAAGATTAATTCCAAAAAGTAATTGATCACTAAAGGTTCTCTTTAGTACTTATTTCAGGGGTTTTTGTGGTCCAAATCCAGAGAAGATAATTTTAAGAAAATTGTAAGCAATTATAATTAGAGGTAATCAACACTGTTCACAGGGTCATATGTTATCAATTTTCAGACAAATCTTCCCCACTGATTCGAATCACTTGGTCTTTTCAGTTTCCCAGTTATGAGCATGATATTCCAATGACCAATATCTAGATCATAATATTTGTTATTTTTTTCAATTATTCATTGGTGTGAGGTATCTTTAAAATTCTGTAGAACCATCCTTATGTTTCTCTCTAGGATGAAGACAAAGCCACAAAATCCAGCTTCATAGAAAGCAGTCAAGAAATTCACTTGCTTGGGAGCTAACATTTTGCTGTCTATTAAGGTGGCTGATTCAGGAGCTCCAGAAATAAAGGACAGATCCACTGGTTTCAGCACTGAGGTTGAGGCTTTCCCTTCTGTTTTAGCTGTAGCTTCTACTCTGTGAAACCTCAATTTTTTTGGTAGTCTGACAAAGATATTTTGTTCCCAGTGGCAATGGGGATTGTAGGAGAGTAAATTGGGGTCTGCTGTCAAATTTCCGCAAAAAAGGACATGAGAGTATTTGCATCTTTTTTCTTTTTTCTTTTTTATGCATGTCATTGAAGTGTTGATGCACTTGAAGTTCTTGTCTGATATGAATTTTTATAGCAGGGAAGTCCACAGTGATTAACACAACTCAGTCAAGGCTGTGTAGGTCAGATCTCTTCACGGACAAGTTATATAATGAATCTTATTCTTTTCTGTAGATGTTTGTATTATAAGGAGTTGAAACGATAGAAAATTCATCTTGAATAGCATATGTTTCTTATAATGATGAAAGGGATAAGATCACGCTCTACTCATAACAGAAGGCTTTTTTAATTTAGCTTATTTTTTTCTTTTTTTTCTTGAAGATGTCACTTTCCAATGGACATGAACTATTTGTAAAGAGCAAGAGTATTCCTCTTAAAATTTATTTTTCGATTCCAAAAAATGTTAGTTAGCATTTGTTAGAATTAAATAGAATTAAAAAAATTCCTCTCAAAATGAAATCATATATTATGCGCCAGTATTTTTGAAATAAAAATTTCAGAAAAAAATTCAGGAAAATATTCTTTCACTAGTTTGTTTTCAGAGCTTAAATCGAGTAAAGAAATATATGCAAATTCTGAGTGAATTTCTGAGTTTTTTGTTTATTTCAATGTGGTTTTTATTTTTTAATTTGTTATTATTTTCATTACAGTAGTGTTAAACACCTTTGGCATGCACTTCTTTTAAAAATCTCATTATTTTTTTGTTCCTGTCTGATGAAATATTAGATGTCTTCTCAGAAATGGAGTGTGAGTCTTAGTCCCAATCCAATTTTTTATCAGTCCATATAGTATCAGCAGAGAGTCTGATTTCCACATGTGATTGGATTTCAAAGTGGGGTTTGTTTAGCCGTCTATTCCTTAGTCCCAAACACCAAATGGATGAGTAGGTTTTTCACAAGTGTAAAAGAAATTAGCTTATGAATCTCTCTTATTTCTGCTAAAAGTATCTAGAATCTTTCTCCCTGTTGCTCAACAGCATTCCTAATTCCCTGTGCTTTTGCTGTTACGGTGAGCACAGAGGAGAGTGGATGCTGGAGGAAAACCAGTGTTTTAAAGATTGTAATAGGAGAGAGGGAATCAGGATTGTAAAGTTTTGTTCTGGGGTAGCAGCAGCTCTTGCAAAGGGCATTCCCGTTTTTGTTTTTATTTCTGAAGAAATCCAAAACACATTTGTAGCATAGATATTTTGCATGTGCTCTCATGTGAACTGAGATCACAATCTGAACTGTTAGTAAAATGTACAGCAATATAATCTACTATACTGAGAGGTTGTAAGGAGTAATTACTGTTTGCAAAGCTCTTCAAGTTACTCAGAAGAAAGATGCTATAAAAGTACAAAATACTGTTGTTATTATTATTATAAGCTTCTAAATGCCAAAAACTAGGCAGTAATAATAGAAGTGCTGAAACAACTTTAACAATAGTGATGTGAACACATTAAGCTGTAATAAAGCCAGAGTCAACTAAATCAATCAAATAGGCCCTGCAAACTGCTTGTTAGGACAAAATTACGTCTTTTCTAAAATAAATACTAGACCAGATTCTCAGCTGGTCTAAATTAGCCCAGCTCCACTGGAGTCAAAGAGACTTGGATTTAAAATGAGAGTTGCAATTTTTTTTCTTATTCTTCTCTTGATGCCATTGTTCATCTATGCAGGAGCGTCTGTGTGTGTCAATATGCATGTGTTTGGATGTTCATGCTGCAGAAACACCAGTGCTGACAAAATTTATATCAACTTCATTTGGGAGAAAAGCCAAAGTTATGACAATTGAGTTTCATTTCAAACAGGAAAAGCCTCTTGTGTTTCTACCCATGCATAGGTGTAGTTCTGAAACGATTTTCTTCATGTGACTCATGCTCTGTAAAAAATGTGTTTGCATCAGTCATCATGGGTGTTATATCAGAAGAGAGGATGTTTTTGTAAAGCTTTGTTTAGTTCTTTATTTTGTATGTTTACCTGTGCAAAAGTAGGAATTTATACACTATGACATGCTACTCTTCTCCCCGTCATTGGCTCTTGCCCTAACTTTTGATAGTTTTTACAAAACTATCAAACAAAACTATTTAAACATCAAATTTAAATAAGTAAGGAAACTGATTTTACAGAAGATGCAATTGAATTATCAAAGTATTTTGAAGCCATTTCTAATTGTTTTAAAGCACTTTTGCTGTTTTAATACCTGTTTAGAGCTTGTTTCTAGAAGTAACTCAGACATTCTCTGATTCTGTAACATGTTAATGTCATAATCTGACTGTACCAAATTTGCACGACATCTTGTGATTCTTCAGTAAGATAATATATAAAGCATATATAGTTAAATATGTTTAATTTAATATCTTGTTGTTATGAGGAATAATCTTTTCTCCTGAAAAGAAAATATTTTTCATGTAATAAAGGTAAAATTTCATACTGGCTTATGTTGTCAGTTTAACTTCTGTAGACAAAAATAGCAGGGAAAGAAGTAGTAAGGGAATCTGAGACTCATTACTCAGGACTGATTTTGTCACTGACTTTCTTGTTTGTTCTCTCTGCCTTCATCTTCTTAAGTGTAAAACCTTAGTTACTTGCTGTTACACTGATCAACGTATACAGGTGAGAGAGCCTGAGTCTCCATGCTTTCTAAACACAATCCCACACTTTTTGATTTCAGAGGTTGGTGTGGACTGGAGGAAGAAGTGGGGCGAGTTAAAGTCAAAAATGCCAAAGAATATGTATTTTGATCGGTGACTGATATTGTATGAACCCCAACTCTAAATCCAAGCAGATGCCTCTGATCTGTGTTTGAATATCGCAGTTTGAGATGATGCATAGTTCTAAGAAACTTATTATAATTTATTATTAATAGGATTAATGATTGATACTGTTGCATTATTTAATAATTGCATTACTTTCACTGTTTAATAATAATTATTATTTGCACATGCATATAAGGTAGTTAAAATTCTTTTCTATATCATATGCAAATAGAGATTAATGAGTGATTCATAGCAAGCAAGATAATTTGATAATTTTTTCCCCTGTACTTAAGCATCATTTACTTTAAGTGATCCTCGGTACTACCATTGTGTGCTCCATAGCTCAGAAGTGAAGTCACTACTGAAAACACAAAGAATTGTTTCTTTATCCTGATTTTGAGGGCACATGTTACACAATGCTTGTTAGCTCTTTGTCTTGACAGCCACTGAATGCCTCTATATCAAGAACCATTTTCTAGTCAGCTTCTGAATAATGCCCAGCAAAATGGTGTCCAGGGTTCTTCTAAATAAATAGATACAAGTCAGTAACAAAAACTAAATTCCTGGTGCAAATATTTCTAGAAAATTAATATTGATAAATACATTTTAGAAGTATTCGATAAAACCTCTGGAAAACTCATTTCTTTAGATGAACACTATGATGAACATACTACTTGATCTTTGAGTAAAACTGGGATAAAATCAGCCAAATGTTCATAAATGTGGTCAACATTTCTTTTTGTTAATTCTTAAAAATATTTGTTTAACACATAATTTTTTCTAAAGCTTTTGTAATTATATGCAATCTCTAATTGTCTTCTTGGTATTTACCTTGGTGGTCTTTCCATCTGATGGCTGGCATTGCGATTCTAAGCTTTTTGTGCACAAAAGATATGTAACTTAAAAAATAATGTGATGGATGTTGATTTATATAATACCTGAGTTGTTGTTTTTCCGCTGTCTTCACATGCAAGTACCTAACTAACATTACTAGAGAACTGCACTCTACAAGTGCCATTGCTAAATACTTGTTTGAATATTTGTAGGACTGCATCCTACAGAAAACCTAAAACCAAATTAGATCCAGCTCCTATGATCATCTTTCATGATGTAGGCCCAAGTTTGGGATGACGAGTCAATCTGTAATCACTTAGTTTTGTTTTTTTCAACATGGGAAAAAATCTGTGACAAGCAGCAGCAATAACATTTTGAGAAAGTTCTGCTTGGGTAGAAGGTTTTCTGTTTGGGCAGACACTCCTCAGTACGGAGCTAGCAGTGTCCATTCTTGTTCTTGTAAGCAGCATTTCAGCAGTTAGGAATTTTTGAATGAAGTCAAATATGTTCTCAGCTTGAGGTTTTTTGGGTGGATTCTTCCTCAGGAAAGTGAGGTAGTATGCAACTGAGACTTTCTTTTTCTGTAGCATTCCTTCCAACTTCCACTGCCTAATAAGTCAGTGCTCCCCTTTTAAAGACTTTAGTGCTAGTTTTTAAATTATTTTTTTATAGCTTGTGTCACCACTGCTACCATTAAGATTCCTCTTTCAATAAGATGCTGATTGGATGAATATGGCTTCCAGTAACTCAGCCTTTGTTTTGTAAAAACATTATTACAACATTGTATAACACTTTAGAAATGTTTCAAATTTAGGCTGGCGTGGTGACTTAGCAGACTAGGGGGCTAACATATGGAGTCTGCTACACACTAGAGACTGTGGTTTTATTGCTGGCACCACTAGTCAAGTCAGGATTAGCAACCATAGTATTTTCATCAAGATCTGAGATCACAAGGCCTCAGGTGTGGTTACCTAACCCTTGCCAGAAGAAGGACAAATATTGATGAGTGAAAATAAAGATTGAGTTAGTATAATGGGAGGGATACTTTTGCTATAAGGTCTGTATTTTTCTTAGGATTAAATAATTTCCTTTGTTTTCCATCAAATTATCAAGCGGTTCAAAATTCAAAACATACCTCAAATGGTAGTCCTTGCTGGGTGCAGAGTCACCCATCAGGACAGTGACCCTGAGCAGGATACCACTGACACTTCTACTTGTCCTCAGCTGCAGCTGTGAATGTGCCAGACCTTGAAAAACAATTTGAGAAGCAAGCAAACAAGCAAACAAACAGATTCCTTTTCATATGAACTCACAGTGCGGGCAGGATCCCAAGCAAGATGTCTCTCATCTTAGCCCTGTCTCTGCTGTTGAAAAGCAGAGAAAAGAGGAAGAACTTTCTTGGGAAAGACAAGCTGGCTGAGAGTGGGAATGATATGCTTTAGGTGTTGATTATAGTGTAATAACTAATGGTGAGATTTCATTAGAAAGTAAAAGAATGCACGTGTAGGAGAAAACATGTTCCATTAAAGAGCTGTGCAGAGCCTTCTTTTTGTTTCATGGTAAAAGTGCAGAGTGACAATATCAGAACGAAAATAAAATAAGAGGGGGAACACATTCTCTATCTTAAAAAAAAAAAAAAAGTGGCAGTTAAAGCCAATAAAGTCCTTTATTTGAATGCCATTAGTGGGTTTGGCAGCCATCCGCGCCATCTACTTCAGAGGAGCACTGCACAGATTAAGAGAGGCTGGATGCTAATTTGCACATATGGAAATGCTTTTTCTCGCCGTTCCGATGGCTCTGTTGTGGACAGATGGAATTAGTGAGCACTCCAAAGCCGTGAAGGCAAACACATAAAAAAAAAATCCCCCTCTCCTCCTTCTTTCTCTCTTTCTTTCTTTCGTGAGAAACTTCAGACTTGAAATAAATAACGTTAGCAGACCGCTCTCCCTGGCATTAACAAGATATTTTATCATATTTCAATTGCAAATAATTTTTTAACTGGGAGTTACAGTCATCTTAGTTACAGCCAAGTGTGCTAAAAAGGACTGGCAAATTAAGGACAATCTTCAGATAATTTTGGCCTTATATAGTCCATACATATCCCTCTCCACTTTAGACTATGCCTTGCAATGCTCCCTTTCCTGACAGTATTCACTAACTTTTAATCATATTTTCTTTTTCCAGTCCTGACCATTTTTGTACAGGTGACCCTTTCACCTATTTTATGACCAGAGTGTGTCCTGACATCTTGCTGGGATGTGGGCAAAGAGTTGCCTTAGGGGCAAAGATGATGATGAAATGTGGCTCCTGACCAGGACTAAAATTCAGTGGCTGTTTTTACATCTGTACAAAAGCCATTTCACCTGTCTGCTTTTGGACTTTTGGACACTCTGTGGACAAATGGTAGGAGGTGGACACACGAAAGCAGCCTGGACTCTCACCCAGAAAGGAAGGTGTAGGAATTCTTCCTGGGGCTTTCCCCTGGACACCACAGTTCCTCACTGACTCCAAAACAGGGCCGTGCCTTCAATGTGATTAAATCACTGGGAAAAGGATCAATCTAAGGAGACAAGACTCACTTTTATCTTGCTAATTTACAAGGGGAATTTCATATGCACCTTATCTATTGGCAGTAAAACAAAGCAGATGTACCATTCTTTAAAGCAGCTGAAAGTCAGCGACCTTTGTTGCCAAGTGTCTGTCTAGCCATCTTTTTTTAAATTTCTTTGAAATCAGCTGGCACCCACAATTATCACCCGACCACCTCCCAAACTCTGGATGAAACGAATGCCGGAAACTGAATCAGAATTCAAATACGGTATATAACACCTCTTTTGTACTGTGACTGGCTGGCTGCCACTAGTAAGAAGGTCTATGCACAGTTCAGTCTCTCAGGGGCCAGTTCTGATCTCCTTTAAACTACGTAAATCCATTGAATAAGGCCATATACTCTCTTAACTAAAGGCAAAAACTGGGCTTTTGTGATAGCACCTGACTGGGATCTCTCTGTTACATTGTGATGAATTGCTCAGAGGGGAATCCAGGTGTCCTAAAGCTCTCTCAGTCTAGCCTTTTCCTTCTGCATTCCCTTCACCCAATTTCTGAGAGTGCCTTAGTGATCTTAATGGATTCACAGCTGAAAACAGTGCTGAAACACACCATTTACTTGACTCTCACTAAAGAACCAGCTAAAAAAATGTGTTTTGCCGCCAAGTGATTTATTATTTTTCTTATTTTTTTTAAGGACAGTATTCTGAGCATGTTTCTTTGGTGGCATCAATCACAACTAGCAAGCGAATTGAAAACATGTGCGCTTCAGGCAGAGGAGCAAAATGTGGGGTTTTTTTGAGATCAGTTCCACTTGGTTACTATCTCTACTCTGAAGAACTTCAGAGCTTCTATAGAAGATGGTACCAAAAGAGAGATGCAATGAATTGCTACCAAAAATGGTGACTGCACTTCTTCCTTTCTTTCTCTTCAGTCTTCTTTTTATTTTATTTTTTTTTTCCTCCCCCCCTTCCCCCCCCCCCCAAAAAAAAAATTCTTTCCCAAGTGTACTGATGCCAGAGGCTTGAAGGATTGTGCTTGCAAAGAGCAGCATGTGGCTCTGGAGTGACAGATTCCTGACTGCTGCTCCAAGGCATTGTTCACAATGAACAGGGAGGCTCTGACCTCTCTGATCACACAGCTGAGAGAGGAGGAGAGCATGCTACTGTTATAACTCTTACTCCTCTCTTTGTGTACAGTGTGTCTAATGGGGACACACATTTATACTGCTCTCTTCCTTTAGAGAACAAGGCCCAGTCTTGAACTCTTTATTCCGGCTAAACTCTCACTGAAGCCTATTGAAGCCAGTGTCCTCCAGGAGGCTCGCTCATCCTGTGCTTCTTGATGCATAAAAAAAAGTATTTCTTCCAATTCTAGTTATAGACATTTTATATTCCTTCCCTCCACCTTGCCATATTCATATATCTCCTTTCTGCCATGGTAGAGCCCTGGTGCTGTTCCCTGTCTAACTACCTTTTGGTGTTTTGAGGAGAATATTATTGTTCTCTGGTGTTACAGCTATAAGGAGGAGAAACAACTTGCAATCTCTCCTTTCCCTATGTAAATCTCATTGCAAATGTATCTTCTATATAACCCTTTATATAGGGACAGTTTTTTTCAGACAATTAAACTCAGACCTCATTTCATTCTACATAAGGCACAGTGATAGCAATTAAAATTCAGTCCTGGAATCTAGGAAGTTGGGGAGAAACCTGTCTTCCTTGAAATAAAGCTGAGATTTCACTCAAGTTCCTTACTAGCTTGACAGTAATGCCTGCCTCGTTTCCCCACCAAATGTAGTGGCATATCCCATATGATTTCAATGGCTTTGAAATTTAATCCCACCAGAAGAGATTTGAAATTGCTGCTATTATTCACAGATAGCAGACCCTTAAAAAATCTGAGCTTCAAGGAATTGCATAAAAAATAAAAAATGCATAATGATCATTTAGACAGAGTTGAGGCTTGTGATATAAAATCCAATAAAGTATTTGTAAAAATTAATGCTTTGGGGAAATTCTAGTGAAGATTCTTAAAAGTGGAAAGTTTCATTTTTGCAGTGACTTTACAGGAAATTTAATAGAAGTATTTAATTTATATTAAAAAAAATATATCTTCTGAAAATTGAGCACAGGACATCTTCAGAGGAAAAGATCCAAGACTGTGTTTAGTAGGATGAGGGGAACTGTAAATTAAAACAAGAAGAGTCTATCCCAGAAATATTTGTATTTATTTTGATACTTTTTTCTATTACAGTTTAGCTTCTCTTCAGTTTGTTTGTATGTTTATTCATTCATTTAAGAAATGCTAAAATGGTAAAGGAGAATTTCCCAAAAGTGAAAGGATTTAACATAAAATTGTTTAATTTCTTATTATTTTACCATAAACATAGGCATTGTATTAATAATAAACAAGTTAATCAAAAACTTCCAGCAAATGCTGCATATCTCAAAATGGAAACATGAAGAGAATCATTTAAAAGAATTATGGCAAAAAAATAACAATAAAAAAAATGAAATAAAACAAATATGATTTTGAGGTGGGTTTTTTTTTGTCAGAATGTAAGAGCTGTCTGATCTCTGTTATTTCTACGTAGTTCTGCTTAAGAAAACCAATTAATGCTGTTTGAGAAGGTCATGTAGCAGGGTTTCACAGAAGAAGACTAATGAGAAACACAACAACTACCCAAAACCTGTGATAAGAGGCCACATTGCAGCCAGTTAACCCGTTCTTCAGGTGCCACCTTAATTTCTAAATCCTACCAGTATCGTAAGTTGCTTTGTAAGTTCTGAGTGTCTGCAGCTTGCATGAGAAGAGAAAATAAGGAGCTGTGATAAGCTGTCATGACACCTCTGTGAAGAAGACAGCACCAGTCTTAAATGTTGTGTCTTAAATGTTTAAGCCTTCTTAAACAACGCACATCCAGGCTTTCTGAGTCACCCAGTCATCAAGATGGTGGCATAGAAATGCAGGGTATTTATTCCCGAAGGAATGCAGGACTGTGTGAAGGAAGCTTGACCACTTATTGTCAAGAGTAACCAGTCCTTTATGAAGTAGAAAATGAACCACATAGATATGAAATCCACCTGAGTTCTCTTAAACACACAGTCATTCAAACAAAGATGAAAAATCCGTGCTCATTTTAGCTATTCATGTCAGTTTCAGTTTTGTCTTTATTGAGGAAATGCGTAAAGGTAATGTTCTGAGATCAATAGATACTTCTTCCAGTTGAAACTAATAATTACTCTGAGATTTATGGTGGCTCTTGACATTTAAAGCACCTTCAGGCTCAAAGTGTGAGGCTTTTCCATTGAGTGGGAAGTGAGGAGGTGCACAGCTTTGTTATCCTTTGGGCTTCTGAAACACTTCACCATGAGTTATTGTTGTCCTTCCTGAGAGATGGTTTGAATTTTTCCTGGAGGGACATACCAAGTCAGCTGTAAGTGTGGCATGCTCAGCATCCCACCCTCTGATGACCCACCACCAGTTTAGAAGCCTATCTTAGCATGCTTGATAACACAACCCAGCCTGCAGGCTCTCACATGCTCCGGTCTGTGCACTTTGGCCACACCAGAAGCTGGTCTCTTGGGCTTGCTATCTGCATAGGAGGCAAGTCTAGTTTTTAGGGGACCATCAAGAACACTGAACCTTTCATAAAACTAGATGCATTATATGGGAGTATTCAAACGTGACAGTGAAAAACATCCTAAAGAGTTCAACAAACACTGTTTCGCCTAATGATACTTTACAAGAGCTTGCATAGGTACAGACTAACCGTACCCTATAAATTCTCTCTCTATCTGTGTGTTCGTACCAAATAACTTCATTTGAGTTTCTTTGTTTCTGGACTCTTTGGGTGGTTCCTCAGTTCCAGGCAGCTGTTCTTGCAGCCAGAAACATGGCCCCATTGTAGGGTGCAGAAAATACGGGGTGTGCTGGCATGAGCTTCTCATTGTGTTTTTATCCCATGGCTGGTCCCAGCCAGCCTTTATTTGTATATATGAGCTTATCTTCTGTTAATAATTTAAACCCAGTCTTTAGAACAGAGCAGTGTCACTTTCAAAGATGAGAGGATTGTTAACATTTGGTGTTCTGTCTGTCCGCAGAAAGCAAACAATTAAAATGTTTTAAAAGAAGTCTAATTAGAAAACTACATAAAAGTAATAGAGGAAGCATAAGCTGAAGTACCATCTATTACAGAAATAGTGAACGATTCTTGGAACTGCACTGACCATAAGCTCCTGTAAGCTGCAACTTAAATACAGAGTTTTAAGTAAATTCCCTTTTCAGCTTCACTTGTCCCACATGAAAGAAATGCTAACTTTAACACAGCAGACAAGAGTCCTTAAAACGAAACAAGAGGATTTTTTTCTTTAAGTGGAACATCATGGGTCTCATCAGAGTCTTTAATAGTATTTTCCCTCCAGCTGTTTTTATTTATCTTTAAACTTCCAATAAAAGTTATGTTTTATTTCAAGAAGCAATCCATATTAAACTTTTCAGCTGATGGTATTGGTTAGTGCCTATGCCACCAACAGTGATGATTAATTCTTTGGAAAACAAACAAGAAATGACTCTTTGCTATGCAGCACCTATCACAATGAATTTGCGTTGGGGCATTTGAGCTCTACAACCAATTTTCAAATTAGAGGAAACAATAACCTCATTCCATTGCTGTATGATAAGGCTGGGAACTTGAGATGAGGTCAGTTTCTTACTGGAAGGCAAACTTGGAGCAATTTGTGGTGTAGTACATCATTGATATTATTTCACAGTAATGATATTCTTTCCTGGGCTAGGTACTATACAGGCACGATGTGAGGCACAGATCTTGTCCTCAGAACGTATTGCCCCAAGTCCTTATGGACATACATATGCTTTTAACTCCAGGCACTCTCAATCAAACCTTTGAATTGAATGAGATGTTTTACATGTGCCAAGCTAAAGCATATGTTGAAATCTATACGGGATTTGTGCCTATATAAGCATGGACAAAGGGTGAAGAATTTAACTATTCTTAGTGCAGAGTAAGTTTAGCAATACTTTTCAGTTTTATTACGTATGACAAAACCAGCAAGGCTACGCATAGTTTTCTTGGCTAAGACATGACTTCATTCAGGACTGTCGCCACAAAACCAACTCCTTTTCTGACCCCAGGTTTCTGTCTCTTGCCTTCAGCATGCTGTCTGTTATAGCATCCTGCCTACTCCCAAAGGTCTATCCCATGGCTTCATGGAAACTCTTTTTCCAGTACTGAACTAGTATGGATGGGCTTAGGCATTAATTCTGCTTTTGTCCAGCTGCTGACAAGCAGGAGGAAACTGTTGAGACAAGCTCGATTAGAACCAGTGGCCTCTGGAGCTCAAAGTACTGCCAGTTTCCATTGAGGCAAAGGAGAATACTTACCCTGGTCAACACTCTCGATGTTAATTTCATTGTGGGTCTTTTTGGCCAGGATCTGAGTCTATTGTTTGGTAGAGCAAAGCTGATTTATGTCCGCAACTCTGAACGTTTTCTGTGTGGAGTTGCATACTAAAACATCATTTTGATAGTTGACAGAATATGTTTCATTACTGACTGTCATACATGTCCTTGGATGAGGATGACAAATATGCCTAGGAGGACACATTTTTAGGAAGAATGCTGAGCTGGAAATTTTCGCTTCACTATTGTCAGGATCAGGCCTACTGTAGAAATGTTTATGTATCTACATTTGGACTTGACATTCATCCTGCAATGGAACAGGAGGACAGATCAGCTGATTGACCTTCAACCTGGTCTTCCACTACTCTCTTCTGTGCAAGCTCTTATATCATGTTTATTACCAACGTGTATTATACTCACTGTCCGTGTGTTTTACAATGGCCTGTTAGAGAAAAATAATAACATATGCCACTTATTTACCTGTCTACTTCGTGCCAGATGAGATCTTAGTGAAGTTGAGTGCATTGTTTTATATTTGCTAAACTTACCTCCACAAAAAGATTGCTGCATATGTGTGAGTGTGTACGTGCATTGCAAAAGGTGATGTTAATGACAGTCTTCTTGTGTTGCTGATGAACTGAGGTGTGTTCCAACACTTTGGACTAGTTTGTGCTAGTTTTGTGTGAAGTTCCCTGTTTTATACAAATGAAAACTGAACATTCTCCTTGTGGAGAAACCCAGGCAGCCAGGGGCTTGATGTTGCCAAGGGTAGTCTGGGGACTGGTATTCCACTGATCTTTTAACAATATGAGCTGAGGTTTTGTGAATAAAGGCCTTCAGATGAATCCAGAGTTCTGTGGGAAGCCAGTGGAGGGAGCAGAGGGATTAGAGGACTTGTTGGAAAGGTCTGTAGGAATTTTTGTTTCTAAGTAAAATATGCATCAAGAGCCAAAGATTCCAAACTACTGAAACTTGCTGCTCTTGGATTTGTTAATGCCATTCAAAAATAATAGTTCTTCCTCTAAAAATAATAATAATAAAAAATATGTGCAAAAGAGCTATTTATTTTCAAAGACCTAATGTTCACCATTCACAAATAGGGTGTGTATTAGGTTTGTGTGGCAAGGTTTTGATAGCAGGGGGACTACAAGGGTGGCCTCCTTCAGAAGCTGTTAGAAGCTTCCTCCTTGTTCAATGAAGGCAATGCCAGCTGGCTGCAAGATGGACCTGCTGCTGGCCAAGGCTAAGCCCATCAGTGACAGTATTAGTGTCTCTGGGATAACGTATTTAAGAAGAGGAAGAAGATCCCTGCACTACGCTATCAGCAGTCAGAAGAGAGGAGTGAGAATATGTGAGAGAAACTACTCTGCAGACAGCAAGATTGATGAAGAAGGAGAGGGAAGAGGTGATCCATATACCAGAGCAGAGATTCCCCTGCAACCTATGGTGAAGACCATGGTGAGGCACGCTGCTCGGCCCTGCAGCCTATGGAGATTAACAGTGGAGAAGATATCCGTCTGCAGCCCATAGATGACCCCATGCCAGAGGAGGTGGATTCCTGAAGGAGGCTGCGACCCTGTGTCTGTGCTAGAGCAGGTTTGCTGGTGGGACTTATGACCATGTGAGGAACCCACGCTGGAGCAGTCTTTTCCTGAAAGACTGCACCCTGTGGAAAGGATCCATGCTGGAGCAGTTCATGAATAATTGCAGCTTGTAGGATGAACTGAAGTTGGAGAACTTCGTGGAGGACTTTCTGTGGGAGGGACCCCACGCTGAAGCAGGGGAAGAATGTGAGGGGAAGGAGCAGCAGAGACAATGTGTGATGAACTGACCACAACATCCAATCCCTGTCCCCCTGCACCACTGGAGGAGGAAGAGGTAGAGAAAATTTGGAGTGAAGTTGAGCCTGGGAAGCAGGAAGCAGTGGGGCAAAAAATGTTTTAAGAAAGATTTGGTTTTGATTTCTCATTATCCTACTCTGATGTGATTGATAAATAAATTTTCTCCGATTTTTTCATTAATTGGTAAATTAATCTTCCCCAAATGGAGTCTGTTTTGCCTGTCATGGTAATTTGTGAGTGATTGATCTTTCCCTGTCCTTATCTCAACCAATGCATCAACCAATGCACTTTTCTATTATATTTTCTTTCCTCTATCCAGCTGAGAAGGGGAAGTGATAGAACAGTTTTGGTGGGCTCCTGGCATCCAGTCAAAGTCAGCCCACCACAGGATGAAATCTTAACTCTTTTGAACTTGCAGATTCCAATATGTCCATGATTATGCTACGGACTGTTTTGTCAACTGGACATTGACCACAGGGCCAGGTATACCGGAGCTACACTTTGGAACTTCTCGATCACATGCTGTGCAGATTTCACATATTACTTAGGTCTACAGTTTCCAGAGAAAATTGGAACTTTTGTTGCCATTTTTTTTACAACTGTTCACATCCATCTTTACAAAATTAGGCACTATTAGAAACTGATCTTTATTTGTCTGCGGTCAAAAGATAGTTTAACTGACCGGGCTTCCACAAAATAGTGAAAATAGATGTTGTTAGCATAGACTAACTTCGGCCTTGAGATCTGATCGTATTCCCATAGACAGTCCATCCTGCCTAGCTTTACGTGTTGGATCATTCACTGTTGCTGATACTTAAAGATAACACTGCACACAAAAAGGAATTATTACATTTTTGCAGGAAACACTTTATGATTCACTGCCAAATTTATAGTTGCTTATATTTGTTTGTTTTGGCAGTTGTATCCTTTCAAAAAGTTTGTTTCTGTATTTTAAAATGCTTAGGGGTATCCTTTTAATTTAAGTGTTGTTTGGTACACATGGTATGCCATTCCTTACTTGTTTAAAAGCAATGTGTTGAAAAGCAGGAACTTTCCTCTGCACTGTGACTTTAGTAGTAAGAAAAATATATGATTTAGCTCAAGGGGTTTTTTCTAATGTTTCACCATGCTTCAGTTTCCTATTTCAAAGCTCTTACCTTAGATCTTCACAAAGCAAGGCCAATGTTCCATTAATTTGAAGGAAACAAAATTGAGCCATGCTTGCCTCACTCTTCTTCATATCCAGGGAAACAAGCAAAAAGTCATCAATTCCACCAGATGTTTCAAATTCCTCACAAATAGGAACCTCCATTAAAAGAAAACAGAAAATAGCTATAATTATGGTAGAAGAATTGAAGTTTCTTGGAATTACTAGTCTGGAAATCTTAGTGCCCAGCTTCCCTTTTTCTCCTTTACCAAATACATACACTCTACTAACTTTGCCTTCTGCAAGTGTCAGCCAAAAGAACCCTGTGCCTTCTCTTATCTCACTTGTTTCTTTGAGGTGGAGTTTAAGAATAGCAAGGTAGCAAATTTGTTAAGTAATGCACACAAGTCACTTTTTGTACTCTGACAGTTCTGTGAGTTTTCAATGTGCTCTAAGAAGTCAGTGTGAGTGTTAGGAACCTCAAAAGAATATTTGTTATTGATTGGTAAATCGAAACAGCCTATTTCTGACAAACTGTAAGTCAAAAATAACTTAGAGCCATGTTACTTTCTTCATGCTGCTTATCTCCAGCACAATGCCTTCTCATTAAACCTGGCAATATTTCAGACCAAAATTAATACTCCAACCGAAGTTAAAGAGTGTATTTGAAATAAAGGGAGACCAAATAGAGCTTATAACGGAACTTGGTTGTGATTTTAGCCATTGACCATCATTATGATTCCACATCCCTATCAATGCATCAGTCCGAGTAATTGCTTCCTCCATCATTTCCATTGGAACATACTTATGTCTGGCATTACCTGAAAGTGTTCAACTAATATAAAAAGTAGTGGGGTTTGGTACAAGAGCACAGCAATTTTACATGATGAAAAAAAAATTTTAAAAATCACTTATCTACCCCTAGCATGCAGGCAAGCACAGGACAAGGGAATAGTTAGATTTTTAATTAAACTCTCCTCATGTACTCCCATTTCCATGTAAAAGGTGTATAGCCAAAATGCTATTTACTTGTGTAACATGATTGTTCAAAGAAATGAGTCTCTGGGATTCCATTTTCCTCTATTAATGCCTGAGTTTAATATTAACCTGAGTGCTTAAATGAATTTGCTGATCGCGGCTAAGACTCACATAGACCTTATTCAACATCAGTTACACACATCGTTTGGCACCTGTAGCAGTGTCTGCTTAAAGGAAGCCTAACTTTAAAGCTGTACACAGAAATATTTTCTTTACTCTTTCCAGGAGAGTTTATTTTCCACCTTGAAGTTAAGTTTAAAGTAAATACATGCTGAGCAGGAGACAGAACATAAGCTTTGCCTTCCCACTCTCTGGCTCATAAACAGACAATTTTAGTCTCTAAACTTTCATCTTTATGAACTCTTTACAACAACAGTTTTGTGTTTATTTAAACTACGTTCCTTTTTTTTACCACTTAAGTCAAAGGCTATCTCCTTCTATGGTACAGATGATTTAAAAAATGACCCCTTGTTTAGGTTTGATATGATAGTCTGATAGAATAGTGTCTAATCATCTATAGGACAAATCTGGCAGCACTACACATGGGTAAAATGTCAATAGGACTACACTCAGAGTAAGCAATGTTTGGCATAATTAAATAGCCTCAAGTCCTTGATGAGTAAAGAAAAAATCTAGCTTAGTTAGGAAAAGAAAGGAATAAAAAGCCATGTGCAATTCTGAATTGTAGTAATTAGAGACTGCCAACTAGGCTGCCAACTATGGATTCAGAGAGCTGATTGGAGGGATATCTAATGTTTTAGCATATGCCAAGTTGAATTAAGAAAGGAAAGAAGGAAACCTGTTGGATTTTTTACTGAATAGAAGGTATTTTTTGTATAATAACATTTTTTCCTACAATGCTACCAGTCTATAAGATCCAGTTGACCCAGGAAGGCAGAGGCCAGCATTTTGAATCCTGGATCCTTTGAAGACGTTTAGTAAAATAAAGTTGCAACCACTTTTCAGAATGTCATAGTTATTTTGAAGTTTAATTGGATATGTGAATACTTCTTCATGCTGGAATATCAGGCCTCTATCATTAGTTTAGAAGTGCATCTGTAAGCATTAGATATGGACTTCATCCCTTCACAAATGAGCCAACCAGTCCTGTGCATCTGATATCAGTAATCTGGCCTCTGAAGTTTTTTGGTGGACTCAATGGGGCTGGGATTTCACTCACTACCTGATAACTGCACCAGTCTCCTGGATAACCAACACAATCACTAAGATGGCATTGCAAAATAAGGAAGTTCCTTCTCAAGGGAGAAAGAAAACTAGGTCAAATATGTGCTGACACAGAGTGCGCAATTCACATTACATCAATGGAGTTGTGTTTATTTACATCACCGGGGAATTTGGAATAATCTTGCCTGCTTTGTCACAAGTGTGCTAAACAATTTTGTAAAGACCCCATTTTAGCTTTGTTGATTACTCAATCTCTGCAGCCATTTATTGCTCAAATACTACAAAGTAAGAGAGATTATCCCTTAATTAGGTGATTTTTATCCTTGTAACATCTTCAACTGCACTATATCTTCATTAAGATGGTTTTTTTTTAATTCCCCTGCAACTTTCTTGAATCTGCTTTCATGTTTCTCTACTCTTTTCCCTGGCGAGTTGTTGATCCAGGGACCAATGAATGTTAGCCATGGCCTAATCATTATGAATATTTTTAAACGTACTTCAGAAAATTATTTGCAGGTTATACAATCAAAAATTCATATTCTCTATAAATGCTTAGAATGAGTAGCTGGGAAGTTGATCTATGTTTAGAGAAAACACTCTTCAAAACCTATCTTCTTCTTTGAATAAAATTTTGTGTGTACAAACATGGAACAGTATTGCATCCAGTTGTTACAGCTATATGAAAATAAGAGCTATACACTTTTTTTAGCAGTTCTGCCTACATATACTGCAGTTCACAGAAAGGCCTTTACAATGTTAAAAATAAATTAATCTAATGGTCCTATTTCTGCTTTAACTATGATGTGAGATAAAGATTACTGAATGTCTTTGAAGGTAATATAAAGGCTACGCCAAGTCATTGTGACTAAAGTGAATAAAGTATTTGACTATTTTATTTAATTAATAGAACTGTTATTTGTGACTATTCCTTGTTTCAATACTTGAAATACAGTATGCAAATTCTTAACAGAATACAAACATTAACAATATCTGCCTACCATTACCAGTAGTAACAATAATAATATATAAGTAGCAGCTGAAATAAAATGCAAATCGTCCATTCTCGAATACCAGATAATCAAGGATTGACTTTAGGTCTTAATTAAGAATTTATATGAAATTTGAAATCAGTGCTAGACCTGGCTTGCATCACCACCAGGAAAACAAAAAAAGAGATGTTGATGTTAATGGTTAAATCATTAATCAGATTTAAACCCAGAATCAATTACAAAATGCTTCATTCTGATGCAAGCAAATAACCCGACTGGAATTGCTACCACTTAAAGTCTTTCAAAGGTGCTTCAACAAAAGCAGCTTTGAGACAGACATCACTGCACTAATCCTGCCTTGAGACGTGAGGAAAGACTGCATGATCATTTGAAGTCCTTCTCACACTTATTTTCCAAGGTTAGATGATGCAATTCATAGCCATTGCTCTTATGTCAAAAACCAGGTGAGAGGATTCTCCTGTCTTGGATCACAAATCCACAACCAATTCAAAAGACAGGATACACATTTCTAGATAATAGGATGTTGGTTTTATTGCTCTTATTAGTATGTCTCATGTTTAACGTAGATTTTGCTGACGAAACTATTATATTTGAGAAGCCACATTAGCATCTCCTGCAGAAGAAGATATGGAGGAGGGCACTTCTGAAAAGTCTAGCCAAAATGATGAGTAGCACAGTTGGATAAGATCTTGTTTCTAGGTGAGTGAGAAGTAGAAGCTTTTAACCCAGAATTCTTCTCTGATGACCCACATTCTCCAAACTATTAGCTGTATTGGGAAAGTATTCCAATCACAAATGAAAGAAAAGATGAAGTGCATATTCCTAAATTGCGTGGGATTTTCAATAGAAAAAAAAATCCCTTTGAGGTGCTGAAGAAAAGCAATTGATGTGTGTAGGATAGACAGCCTTGGAGGGCAGCAATATTTTGGTGACAAAACAGTGTTTTGTGCCTGAATAATTATACCTGTGCTTGGAGGCATAGAAATTCCCCCTTTCCCCCAGGGCACCAAAACCTCTGGAGCCAACAGTGGGTTTGCGGCAAAATCTGCAGATGGCTCTGCAGAAAGAATGCATCCAGTTGTGTCCAGCTGGTTGATAGCTGTTTGGCTTTGTATTGGCAACTCAGTTAACTGGATAGCTTGTTGTTGTTGTAGACAAAAAACAATATTCACGGATGGTAACACCCTCCCCCTAAGGGTTCAGCACTTGAACTGATAGGAGTAAGCTTGTTCTTTACCTTAATAAAGATTTACTGCTAGTTTATGCCTCCCCTTTAGATGGATGAGGATGGTGCTCTGAAATAGATTTGGTAGCTTTTCTTAGTTCTAAAACATGCTTTGAATTAGTCATTTTATTTCTTTACGAAAACACAGGAATGGGACACCAGGAATAAACTGGTATAGTATTATTCATAACTTTCTTCTGGCTGCTTCTACTATAACCATAAGAATATTGAGCTAGATAAATTCCAAAGTTAACAAGAAAGTATGTCTTATTCCTATTCTTCAAAAATTTTCATTTTTCTGAAAAAAAATCCCTCAAAACAACATTTTAGAAACTTTATTCTGGAAAGTGTAGAAATTTTGTTTCAAAACTAATTATATATTACTGTATTTATTTATATTATATCAACACGTGCCAAAAATAGCCATGCATAATCTGCCAACAGATTATAATATGGCATTGGTTAAAACATTCTATGGCTTTTCATTTGTTCATTGTCTTTGTAACAAAACACAAACTTGTAAAATTTGGGATTAAGCAGAATGTTTCAATCGGTACTAAGTAACATCTGCCCTAAAGTCTAAAAATAATTTATTTCAACTTATTCTTTTTTTTTACAGGAAACCTAATCATATCCATGTAGCTTTGGGGGAAAAAAGGTCAATTGCCTTGAAATCATTTATTTAACAAAATGTTCTGTATTAAGATTTTCCATACAGTTCTAGTCAGCATAACTTTGTAGCTGATTAAACAAATGCTCTCAAATAAGTCTGTCAAAAGTTCACAATCCATAGTCATTTATTGCTGGACATCCTCAATCTCTGGCTACTTTTAATTCAGAGATTCCAAATCACTGACCAATGCCACAAAAATATAAAGTCTTTAAAATGAGTTCTTCAACCAAAAGAATATGTCAGTCCATGGACTTTTTCCACTGATTGTAACAGATTCTAAGTCTGACCATGAGTAAAGGATAAGCATGTCAAAACACCTTAATAAACTGATTTTATTGGCGACAGATGATGGAGCTGTGACTCCCATAATTGTTAATTAATGCTATAAAACAACCTGATTTTTGTGAGTTACAAGCAGGTTTCTTATGACCAAACCAGGAAACTTCTCCATAGTCTATTTGGACTGTAGAAATTTTGCCAATGATTCAACAAAAGCAAGAGCATTGGATCATGTGGTTAATCATGGTTGTTTTCAAAAAGTAGATAAACAGAGATAATGGGGTGTTATTTCTATCTCAGACCAACTTATCCTTGCTTAAACACATGCAGATAATTGCTAAGGAAATGACACTTAATTATAAGAGTGTGTGAGCGTGCATGTGTGTGCATGCACATATGTTAATAGAGAAAGAGATGCACATGCCCACTGGAACAAAAATTTTCTGGTGAAAAAGAGTCCTTGGATATAGTATACAGAACAAAATAAAAATACACAAAAATAAGCTCTCAAGAATGTAACATAAATTTAACAATTTGTCTCTGAATAACTTAATTTAGAGTTTCAAGCCTTTAGAATTATGGTCTATTTATAATTGTAGCCACAGTCTGTATGTATTTTAAATGCAAAGAGAGGTTCCAACAGTCAAGTTATTATATAACCAGAGAGTTTAATTAATAACACACTAACTGTAGAAGCCAACATCAAGAGCCACACCATATTGTTTCCATTATATTTTGAAACTGTTTGAAGGGATTTCATAATTAAAAAAATGAACTTTTGAGCAAAGTGTTAACTTCTCATAAACACATCATTTACTCTATGAGTTCTCTTTGCAGCCTGTAGGATTCTTCACAATGTTCTACACTACAGTGTGCTTTTAGATCTGAATATCAGTGCACAGTCTCACACTTACAAGGAAAGAAAAGCAATTCAGTCCAAAGCCGTCTGTTAGAATTCAGCTAAGCTTCCCTACAACTTGAATATTTAGTGGCATGAAATCATTAAAATATAAAAGAGTGAATGTTAGAAATTTCCTGTGAGAATAACCATAAACAATACCTCCTCAGAAAATGCATGTCATAAATATCATGTTGAATGTGATTTAACACCTGGATTTTGTTCTAAAATACTGATTTGTCTTCATCCATGGGTGTTTGCTCTAACCAAACACACAGGAATTTCAGAAGTTGCTCAAATTCATGTAAAATCACTAGGATATGCCTCTTTTGCCATATCACCAGTAAAAATCCAGCCCTCCGTAGCCTGATATACAATTGAGTGCTGGGACATAGGGCAGGAGGACAGTAGGTCCCTCCTTCCACCCACAGGTGACTGCCTCATCAAGGACCTGCTAACCTTCCACCCAATGCCTATGAGACAAATAGCAGCTATGATCTGCTAAGCACTGACTAGCATGTAGGATACATACCACAGGATACCTTACCTGAACGTTTTCTCTTATCTGCCTTGCTTTACTTGGTTGTGCACAAGTAGGCTGCTTCTCCTGTCAAACCCCCTCTGCTCCTCCCTTATCAAAAAACATATTGCATAACAGCTGGATTTTGCCCTGAACTGTTGTGCTGACTCCAGAATTTCTGGTCTCTGTACAATGATAAAATATTTCTCCCTGCATTTTAAAACTATCATCCTACTAACTTAGTGAGATTTTAAGGACAATTAAAATTAATAAATATTATGGAAAACTGATAGATCTGCAGGAAAAATCAATACTAAAAATAATACATATATCTTATTAGTGGTTGTGATACAATAGGAGCATGGTTTAAGAATTTCAAATTTTAGAAATTATTGAAAAGTATGATACCATAAGAGCTTCTTATATCATACTAGCAAACAACAAATTCAATAATACTATACATGAAAACCCACTAATAAGGTTTAAAAATCTAATAACATAATATTTGGAAATCTGCAAATCTGATAAGATGTGTTGGTAGTACTACAAAAATTAGCTGTAAATCTGCTGCAGTAAATGCTGGTATTTTATTCTACTCTTAACCTCCCCCCACCCTTTATTTCACTGTTTCTATGGGCATGTAATGTTATCATTTCATGAGAAAACAGACCAAAACATGTGTGAACTACCAGTTTACAAATTGCTCTGATTGTAAGTTTCTTCTTGATGGAGGATCCAGCTGAACTTAAGATTTGTTTATCAAAAGAGTAACATATGTTGTTTAAAAAAACAAGTACATTTTCGTTGGCTTCTCCCTTCAGCAAATGACAGTTCATCATTAACTATTTCTTAAACCCATTTAGCTTTGTAGTCCCCACTGTTTTTCAAAGGCCAGATGAAAACAATGTATTTGTACAGCATATGTGTCAAAGGGCTTTGTCTTAGCAGCAGGAACAAACTGCATACATGTCCCTTTAATATTAATTTCCTTCCTCACAGCAGGTGAAGGACATATCACATAGGTCAAGATGTTAAGTTCAAATTATCATAATTTAGCAGGAGTTCAATGCAGATATGCATTCCATAAAAGGTCTGGTTCACTCATAAACCAGAGGTGTAAATGAACATAGGAAAAGGCCCCTGGAGAGGCTAGAAAAAAAAGAGGGACTTGGTACAATGTTTGGTTACTTGAGGGAAATGATGTTTGTTTCTATTTGTTGTCTTCACCCTTTTATCAAGAGAGGCCACAGAGTCCCAGCAACAATTTAGGTCTAGGTTGGAAACTGAGAATGATGAAGGAGAGAAAGATTTCTTACCTTGTAAGATGGATACACTTTTCCCAGATAATTTATTGAAGTTGGAGCCTAGCTAGACCACATCTAATATTTCCACATGCATGAACAGGATAATGGGCTTCACATTATTTTACAACTGAAATCTGAACTGCTGTTCAGTGGGTCATTGTGGCCTTCCATGTGGTAGAGCCTAAATCTGTCACTGACAAACCTCCCTGTCTCAGTATCATGAATCGTCATGCATTCTAATCCCAGATTTAGGTACGAAAGAAAGCCTTCAGGTGCCAGTTGTAATCTGGTGTTTCAGACTACTACTAGAAGTTGCGTGTTTCCAGCCAAAAGTGAGGGTATGCACAGAGGGTGGGCCAGGACTAGGCATGAGGTGCAGTCATGGACTACAGGGAAAAGGAAAGGGCAAGAGAGATCTTTTGCAAAGCCAGCCCTTCCTGAGGCTCACCCCACAACAGCAAAGGCTTGGTTCTGGCAGGCTCTTGAAAAGTCTGGAAAGAAACAGTACTCTCTAGAAATTCCCCTGGAGAATGTTCTGGGCACAGAAAAAAAAATCACATAGATGAGAAAAATCTGATGTATGGTAGAGCAGAGAGCAGCCATGTGTGAAATGGAAGCAAATTAAAAATGGATAGAATAAAGGACTTGCTGTCTATCAGAATTAAAAAGTAAAATAAAAAAAAGAAAAAATCTTTGGGTGTTTCATATTTGTACATCTAGTATAAGATTTTTGGTTTTATAGTTTAACGGAAGTAAATATTTCAGGCAATTAAAGCAGAAAACGAAGTTTTCCCCTTTTCTCTCATCCTTCTTTGACATGGATATCAACTACAAGACACTGAATGCTGGAAGAAAAAAATAAAGGTGAGATGTGGGAGTATTAAATTCCATGGCAGGAAGAGTCAGACAGTAAATGGGCCAAGGCCTAGAAATTTGCAGGGAGAACTTCAATTAAAGAGTGTATAACGAAGATAGTTATTTCTCTAGCCTAGATTCAGTTAATAAAATCTATTATTTATCAATTTGGCAAAGCTTGAATGCAGATCTGGATTTCCATGTTTTATTTCCTTATATGACTTCATACCTCTGTAGGAGTTCCAGTCTCTTTCAGATGAGCACAGGCCTAGTTATTCACTTTGAATACTTTTGCACATTAACAGATCAGTTAATTCCTCTGCCCTCTGGTGATTTACATGAGTTGATTGTTTTGATGTTTGTAACCCTCAGTTATATGAAAATGGTTTAAATACATTCAATAAGTATTCTTTTTAAAGTGCAACTGAACAGAGGGTTTTTTTGTTTTAATAAGAAATAATAAAATTTGACTTTAATTTACTCCATGGCCTAGACTCTTTTGTCTTCTCTTTTGTATTAGCTGGAACAGTAACTTCTTGGAGGCTTTTATGAAAAAGGGAGTCTTCCATAAAACCTCACAAACATCCAAGAACTTTATAGAACACGGTTTCTAGCTAACAAACTGTCTCTAAAATATCCCCTTTCAGTCTTATATACAAAGCAAATTGGTTTTAAGCTCCTGGCAATTTTTTCACTTTAGCACTATCTAAAGCTATATTTAATAACATTGTTGGCCTGACATTTCAGCAGTTAAGGTGATGACTGATAGCAGAAAATCACAGAAACTGAGTGGATGGCTAGGGAAGAGAACAAACTTACAGAAAAAGTTTTTGTCTCAGTCCCAAAAGAAATAGATTTGAAAGGTTTTCCCACCTCAGCTAAGAACTGGCAATATCACAACTTATACAGTAACTTGGCATAATTGTATGTGTTCATTCTAAAGAGGCCTGGGATTAATAGGCAAAAAAAAAGTTCATATCATGTAATCAATTGTTGAAAACCTGTAGTGAGCCTATTTCCCTTCATGTTTATACTGAAGCTCTTGGCAGATCAGCAGAGGAAGGAGTGATGTACTCACACTAGCAGTAGCTGTCTATAACAGAAGTGTGACTATTGCCACTTCCACAAGAATTCACTTCAACATGTTAATACATGCAATAAATGCAAAGGCATTTCTTATTCAAGTTTTCACATTATGTATAATTTATGTTTTGGTAAACTATGTTTTCAGATTGCAAGTTTTTGGGGCTACGGTCCCTTTTCTCCCTCTATGTGTTTGTTCAGAAAACTTTATGAAGCACACTTTATGAAATTAGCAAAAACACAAAGTTAAAAAGGAACAGTTATACTAAAAGTACACTGAGTAAGACCTGGGCAGTATTTCTTTTTCACCATTTTGTTTTAAAACAGGATCAGGCCAGCAATAGCACTATTTTGGTTTTGCAGCATTATTCTTTAATGGAGATGTCCATTTCTATTACTACTCAATCACTTCAACTGCCCCTTATAGAAAAATCAAATATGACTGGAGAGAATGATAACTTCTCTATAGCATTTTTAAGCAAACTCAAAAGAATATATAGGAGAGATAAAATGTTTTATTAAAAATTCCTGTGTTCATTTTAAAACACTATAAGAAACCAAACACTGTACGTATTGGATTTTTAAAAATGTCTTTTGTGTGAAATTATATTATATTCCAGTATAATCCAACAGGTTTCAACACTATTAAATTCAGTAAGGTTTTTCCATAAAGGTACAGAAGCGAAGTAGTGTCTACCTCCAAAAATCATCTGAGGATCCTGCCTAACAGGCCATCAAAAGGACAGACACACACAGATGCACACATACAAAACTCCCACGCAGACCCCTTTTTCTTTCCAAAGACAGCATGTGTGACCTCTGCATCACACTCTGCTTCTCTGGCTCAGGGCGAGGAACCTGAGTCCACCACCAACCCCAGGCGGGAGCAAGAGCTGCTGTCACTGCTGCTTCGCTGGGCAGCAGCCTAGCAAGGCTCCTGTGCGGCTGTCGCAAATCCTCCTTCTGGCTGGGTTTTTTCTTACAGTGATTTGATCTCTTCAGTACCTCCATCTCTAACAAAAGCATTTGAAACTTTTGCCTTGTGCCTACAGAATGAAAAGGCTATTCACCTGCACATGGTATAAACTTTGTGGACAGGCTCCGCACTAAGTATGATTTTTTTTAGGCAATGTTTTCTTATAAGAGTATCAGGCACCCTACCTTTATGCAGCACTCTGCAGAAAACTGTCCAGACCTCAGGAATGTCTGTATTTACTTGAAGTGGATTAATATAGCATGTTTATTGTTCCATGTATATATATGTCAATAACTGCTTAAAACATCACTTCGAGCACACCATCCATACAAAGTTATTCTGTATGCTCCCTTTGGAGCGAGTCCAGAGGAGGGCTATGAAGATGATCAAAGGGCTGGAGCACCTCTGCTGTGAGGACAGGCTGAGAGAGATGGGGTTGTTCACCCTGGAGAAGAGAAGACTCTGGTGAGACCTCACAGCGGCCTTCCACTACCTGAAGGGGGCCTACAAGAAAGTTGTGGAGGGACATTTTCCAAGGACAAGTAGTGATAGGATAAGGGGGAATGGCTTTAAACTGGAACGGGGAAAATTTAGATTAGATATTAGGAAGAAATTATTCATTATGAGGGAGATGAGGCACTGGCATAGGTTGCCCAGGGGAGTTGTGGATGCCCCCTCCATGGAAGTGTTCAAGGCCTGGTTGGATGAGGTCTTGAGCAGCTTGGTCTAGTGAGAGGTGTCCCTTCGCATGGCAGAGGGATTGGAACTGGATGATCTTTAAGGTTGCTTCCAATCCAAATCATTCTATGATTCTATGCTTTACAGGAGTCTGTCACAAATTTGCGAGGAATCAGTAATTTACCAGGAATATTTCTTTACAATTGTGAGTGCATGCTTCTATGAAATAGAATCATTTCCAAACTGTCTTAATTAATGTTCCCATAAGAAAAAATATTTCAAGAGGGAAAAGGAGAGGATATTATTTTGGATATTATTTTTGATCCGAAGGAAGCTTTATTTCTTAATAAAAAGAAAAGAACTGAAATATTTTGCGTTAGGATTCAAGAATTTTTTAAAAAAAACCAAAATTATGATTTTTGGCATTTTAGACATAAAAATGTGTAAATTCTACACATTATAATCTACGACTGAAAACATTCAGAATGCTTTATTCCTCCTAACCCATTTCCATTGTTCCTGTGGGAGGATGGGAACCAGATATATGTTTTATTTTTCCTAGAAGAAGGGAGAGGGAAAAATATTTCCTAATTGACTTCTAAATATGTGAAACATTACATAATTAAGAAAGATTTACAATTTCAGTCCAAATTAGTTGGATATTTCAGGTCAGAATGCGAAAGCTTTAACAGAACTGTGGGAATCCTGTAGACAGTTTCCCTTTGGGGCCTGCCATATCACGTGATCACACTGAAAGAATATATACTTATCATCCTCAGATTAAAGAGAATTTACTGCATTAGTGAATAACACCATGTTCAAGCAACAGCCTTAAAAATGCCCGACCATTTATGATTCTGAAACTTGGCTAAAACCAGGAGAAGACAGTGGGAACTGCTAGTATTTTAGGTTTTAACGAATCTTATATTTCTTAAAGTACAAAATTGAAAGCTAGATTATTTTTAAGGCATACCAGATTGGGCACTAGATACATCTAACATCTTTCCTTTTTCCTCTGTGGGTTGATAAGGTTGTTTCTTCTGCTTTAATATGAACACTTAAATGTTAGAAACTTTGCTGCAAATGCTGCATGTATCAGAATGGATAAGAATCCTTTAACCATTCCAGTAGCTCTGCTTCATTTGTCTCACCCTGGAGCATATCACCAGCAAGTGACTCACACAGAAACCTTTAGTGTCTTGGTCCATCTTCCTGCAAACACAGATCTTTTTCCCAGAGCTCACCCTCAACCTGTAGTGTCCGTGGAAGCTGTGCTCATGTAGGTTAGTAGCTTGATAAACTTTTCCCTATGTAGCCTTTAGGGCTAGAGTTCAGAGGTCAATCATGGAATCTGGGCTGCAGCACAAGCTGGCCCTTTGTTCTGATGTCAGCATACATATTGCTTTTCCTCAGCAACTGGCAGTTTGGAAACTCTTCTAATCTCTCAGTAGAAGCTGAAATGGATGACAAAACTAAATGAGATTACTTTGGTTGTCTGTTCATCTCTGTTGGAGATTACCTGTCTGTAGTCACTCATGGCTTGGTTGTGCTCTGCCATTTAATGATGGTATACAGGATCTCACTTTCATGACTCCTTTGAGTGTTCCAGACTTCTTGTATTTCCATTTGCTATTGCAGTGCAGGAAGTAATTGTGTAGTAAAATGGGCAGTTAGAGTCTTGTCAGACTCGTTGCAATAAAAAGAAAGAAATTTCAAGAAATTTGGGGGTTACTTGCCAATCCAGGTGAGTCCTGAAGATAAGTAGCAATGTGGATTCTGTTCTGTCGAATAAGGGATGAGAAGGACTTAAGCTTTTCTGTGAGAAAGGACACAAAGAGGATCTCTGTCCTCTGCCAGCTGTTTATTTTGACAAGATTTGGAGAAATTTTATGTTTTTGAAAGTCTATCTTTATCAAATTTAGTTGAACTAACCATTCAATTCAAAGCTGAGAGGGAGAGCAGGGAAAGGACTGGAAGACTCCAAAAAAAAGATAATTTTTAAAATTCACACAGTTTTGTGTAATAAGAGATAGCTAAAAAAACCATAGAAATCTATTGTTTCTTAATAAGAGCATCAGAGTGGGATCATGAAACCTGAAGTGTGGCCAATGATCGTGCTGCCTAGCATCAGACTGGGGTTGACATATCATAGACAGGCAATTTTAGGAGGCATAGCAGTGCTGCAGGAGGGAGTATAATTGGATCTGAAGATTACCTGGTGTACCTCATAGCCCACTTTCATGATTCCTCTGTAATACTGTCCAGCAAACATAGACATATGATATGATTACTCTTACACAGGGAAACAGATCTGTTGTCCCTGTATTGGTATGGTAAATGCAAGGATCATTTGGTAGAAAGGACATAGTATGTATTTCAGGAACTACTGAGTGGAATTCTATGTTTATGAATCTCTAGTAGGTTCTTCATCCCAGTCATCATATTCTGAATTGTTAACAAGTTAATTCTTTTCCAAGAGTGCAACTTGTGCTATTTACATTGACCAAAAATATTTGCTAATCTTTGACAGTGACATTTTATCTGAAGGAGAAAACTGTGGATATCAAACCAAAGGCAGCACAGTATTATACTTTTGAGGTTTTTTCGTTTTTTAAAACTAGAATTTACCAGAGAGTGCCTCGAGTTTCCCTGTTGTACCATTTTCATAAAGCCAAGTTTCCTAGTGGATGCTTTAATCATGTGTTTTACATGCTGTCATATCAGATAACATTTTGAATTTGACTTAACCTGGTGTGATATGTCACAATCCTACAGTATGTGTGCCCCAGGGAACTTTAAATCAGTTTGCTGAAAAACACAATTAAAGAACCACAGTGAATTGAGTTTTCGTTAAAACTGTATGCATACACAAATCCACATCTCTTCCTCTGGGAAACAGCAAATATTATCAGTGAAAATATTAGTATCACATATAGCCTTTAGAATTTGCAATGAAAATTATAAATACTATTTTTTAATTGCTAGTTTGTCTAATAAATTTATTTTTATGCAGAACATTTCAATAATTACAACTATTCTTTCAACATATAAGAGTTATACTGATTTTCTTGTGCAACTGCAAAACAATATGAGAAGTGCAAGAGATACCCATTGAGAATGTTTTGTCATACCGCAGTGCTTTGAACTTGGTATAGTTGAGAGAAACCTACGGACGTGCTTAAAGCATAAATCTGCAAGTCAGGAAGGCACAGAGAAGAGCTGAAGGAAGAGTTTATGATAAACAACTTCTTAAAACTCTTATTTTAAAAAAATTGCTTTTCACATTTGTTTTTTTAGCTGAAAGTACCCCAGAATGTTTTCATGAATCCAGGTTTCAATGGCCTGATACTGGTTTGTGGATTGATTGACTGACCTTAATGGATTGCTTTGGCCTGTGTCCAAAATGAATGCATTTTCTCCCAAAACTATTTGAAACTTATCTATAGGTCTGAACTCTGTATATCAACAAATAAGCTGGGCAACAGTGGTACATCATTAAAGGAATGTGACCACGACAAACATTAACATCTATTTCACAAAGTATTCACAATTTTTTTTCAAGGTATATATTCAGTCGTGGGTTTGTGTTCTGATGGTTGTTCTTACATTTTAAATTTTCTATCATATTTGGTGACATACAAGTGACATGCTTGAGAGTGTTAAGTGCTTTTCTCACAAATCCATTGTCTATGGAAAGTGCAGTTTTAAACTCAAGGTACTACCCCAAGCAGGAACAAACAGTGCTAATTTATTTTGCTGCGCTTCTTATTTTTATATGAAATGGAATGTATGATCATGTGCAATAGCAATAATGAAAAAAAAGACTAACAAGACAACATACTGCCTAAGCACGTGGCCAGGTTTAACAGTACGTATTTTGACATACATGTAAATACAGGCAGAAGAAAACAAACACGTCTTTTTCACTGTATATGATAGATAGACAAATTCTAAAGGGAAATGACACATTTTGTTATTCATTAACTTCCAGTGATCCTTTCACGCGACACCCTGGAGGCTGAATGCAGTGACAGCATAAAAAGGTATACACCCACCAGTACTTGGCAACAAGCACCAAGCAGTTTGCTGGAAAAGATCTGGCATATATTCCTTGATAATATGTTTCATAGGTTTGTTGGATGGCAATACACTGAAGTGTCTGACCACTAAATGACATACCGAAATGCTGACATTTAACCATGTGTGCCTGTTGCCAATCACTCAAGTTTTCCCCAAATTCTATTTGTTTTCTGCCTGAAATGGTTGAAGTCCATGCTGACAACAAGCACAGGCTAAGAAAAGTGTAAATATGTTTCATATGTGTTATGAAAAGCAAAAACTTAAATTTACAAGATAAGCATGGAGCAAAACTTGCATTACACTGTTGCAAATCAGATTAGACCTTACTGAATATTATAGACCTAACAGCTATTCTTTATTTGAGGTGAATATATATAAATAAAATAGTCAGTCCTCAGCTGTAGAATAAGAAAGTTGCCTCCTAATTAAACATACATATGTGGTTTATACAATGAAAAGGTACAAGAGGGTGAAATGTCTTTGCTCATATTTCTTGGTGAGAGTTTGTGTCGCTGACTGTAGAAAAGAGATGGGTATAAAGAAAAACTAAGGGAGAAGTACTGATTGCATGGACCTCCAAAAGTTTCTGAAATGAATCTTTCAGATGACATTTTAGCTAAAAATGACTCCAGAGTTAGGAAAAAAGAAGCTTTTTCCATCTTCCATTGTTCAAAGGACTATAACTTCATATAGCCTTTGTAACTAAAGAAATAACAGAAAACACCTTCCATAAAAAAACCTTAAAAATAATCATGAATTCGAAAGAAAACCGAGATTGGTATATAGAATTTCATACAGTAGTGTTAATGTAACTGCTCTTGCTTTCTCCAAAATGGGGACGTAAGTATTTCATGGCTATGTCTGCAAAACTGGTTAAAAATTCTTAATACCTGATAATCATTTCTATAGAATTTTATTAATGAAAATATCTGAGTGAAGTGTGTATGGGAGGAAGAAGAGCTGGCAGATTACAGTGTCTGTAAGGAAGACTATTAGGATGGAAACTGCAAAAAATTGTATGGGAAAGGCCTATAATGAGCCTTGCAAGGGAACATAAAGAATTTGGGAAAGAAAGTGATGCTAGTGTAAAATGAAGAATCATAGTATTACTGGCAGAAAGAGGAAGCTTGAGATGCATCATTGCTATAAACCTCTACTAAACTAACTGGTTCCTAATGGAAATATTAGCCCATTTTTTGTTTGTGAAACTTTCTAGAAGTCCAGGAAAGGCATCAACTCACACCAGAAGTGGTGACTACTCTCTGGGACTTAGAATGAAAAGGATTTATAAGGATAATGAAAAAAATCACTCTGTTATTGTCGCAAAAATTAAACCTTGCTTATACATTTTTGTCAGATTTATTTCAGGATTACTGCTAGTAGATATTTCATTTCTGTGCCATTTATGTTCAAAATGTTCAATGCTACCTGGCTTTTTTGTTTACTCACTACTGTAAGTGCCATTGACTGAGAAGTAATTGTGGGACTGACATTGGCTTTGCACACAGAAGCACCTAGACATCACGTGCAGACCTGTAAAGAAGCCTTTTGTGCATGCCTTTGTGTATTGGATGGCACAGTCAGGCACTTTGAGTTCAAAGCCTCAGCTTTTCATAATGCAACCTTACTCGAAAATTGCTGCCCTAAAAGTTTAATTGAATGTCCTATTAGCAAACTATTTTCCTTCTTGCCTGTAATATATATAACTATGTCACCCCTGAAATTCTGCTCAGCAATTCAATAGTAATATAAAGTGATCTGCTCTTTTCAAGACATGCTTCCTGAGCAAAATTTGCTTTCCCTTACATATTACATGCAAAAGGACATTGGATGCGATTGATGAGCCCAACTGTTGTCAGTCAAAAGTGACATAATTTGGGGGTAATATGTAGAAGATTAGTAACATCTGCTTTTTAAAATATGGTTAGTAGCAACCCCTCCAGCCTACTTCAACCATATGGGATGCTTTGTATGCACAGATAGGCACTGCACACCGTCAAAGCTGTGCTGGAGAAGAAGTATTTCCTTCAAATAACACAGCTAAAAAAATGGAATGAAAAATGTATGGTGTTTTTAATTTCATCATAAAAAGCAAATGCGACACCAACTGCTGAAAAAAGTTTATTGATAGATAGCACCTCCACCTTATGACTAGAAAAATTGTTGTTATTAGTAAAGTGTTTGTATTGTATGTGTAAAGTTTTGTTGCTCAACAAGACCATCAAATTAGGAAAATGACATTCTGATTTTAAGCACAGCATTCTGGTGATTTGCTTCTTGGTGATCAGCAAACTATTATTAACAAACACGGAGGAAAAAGGTGGAATCATAAATCCAGCAATTCTAGCCCGTAAACCCCCCAGCACCCCATTTTGTTGTTCTTTTCCTGGAGTGCAAGCTCGCTATTATTCCATTGATCTTCCAAGGAAAAAAAAATGGATTTACCCCTTTGAGACATGTGAAATGGAATGAAATCCCAGCACTTCAAAATGATAATACATATGACTGCTTTCCTTATCTATGCTGGGAAAAAGTACTCATTAAAAAAAAAAAAATTAAGAAAATTGGTGGGCTATTGGTGGGCTATAAATTAGAAGGAAAGAAAGTAGAATATTTGTTTTCCTTCCTTTGACTAACCTCATTTCAGCAATTTGAAAGGATATCGATATAAGGACACAGTTTCCTCTTCTTTGTGGAATATGGATTCCCTCCTCCTAGAGCACAAAGTGGAAGGTTTAAGGTTCCCAAATGAGCCTCAATAGCTGTAACTCACTTACTATCATTGCAGCATGTGTTTTCACATTAGGTGTCTTGCCTTTTTTCTTATGTCTAGTCTCTACAGATTCCTGAACAAATTCACATAAACTAATAAATAATGACCTTTATTTTTAATGCATTCATGTCTTAACCAGTTATATCTTATCTGTTACACAGAGCAGAGTATCTTGGAAATTTTCCTAAACTTGTATTGAATATAGTCCTATGCATTCCCACGTAACTTCTTCTATATCCTGGATTTCTTCTCTTGTGTTTTGTTTCTATGTTGCAAGTAAAGTGTTTTGTTGATACCTATTACACTTTTGATAAATTAACAGCTATTACATCTATGAAAAATGGGCGCATTTCCAAAACATCTGGTCAGAACAGGTCAGGACTGGCCTCTTCCTCTTCTCACAGGAACAGTTGGGGCTGATGCAGTTGTAAGCATTAGAGTTCCCAGGGGAACGTTACTTTACCTAATGTACTGGCCGAATGGCACGCTTCACTTCCACAACACCTGCTTACAGATTCCTCGCTGCCACTCAAATCCAAGCCAGCAGAGTATAGGAACAGTGATAAAAGCACACACAGAATAACTTGGAAGACGATGACACAGTGAATGGGAATAGGGCACATGGAAAAACATAGGCATACAATGAGGTAAGAGAGAAAAACGTTGAGCATTAAGAGGTAAACATTGTCTAGCTAATTGTGATTGAAAATAGTCTTTTCTTCCTACAAGAGCTAGGTGTGATTTCTTTTACATCCATGATTATAGTAGGGCAACACATCCTTGACTTACGATGAATTCTTTTCCATTATTAAGAAGTTTTTCAGTGTTTCACCTTGCTATTTTGTCAGAAAGTATGATCTCTATAAACCTTAGGGAGTCTTGAGAAAGGTCAGGCAATTTTGGATTCAGAGTTTCCATATCTAGTCTAGAAATGTGACAATCACCTTTGCAGTCTGCTAGTTCTGCCTGTTTGAGGCCATGATGTTGTTCACAGAAACTCATTCACTTGCTATACAGTGGCAGCTCTCAACTTCTCATCTCTAGTAACTTGATCTGTTGGTTAGAGGAAGTGGTCAAATGGCAATATTTCTTCTTTACTATACAGTAAAAAGAAAACCCAAAACACTGATCAAATTGAATGAGAATTAGACCCATATCAACCTCTTATCTGAAGGTTTGGTGGGGTAGAGAGCTTGTTATTGGCATTTCTTGTTAGGCAGGAAGAAAAACAGTATGAAACTACCTGAATGTTTCTGCTGTGAGCAGAAAAGAACACTGTGAATATCAAGAAAATGAAGTGCTGTTTTCAAGTTCTTTGACTTCAGATGATTTGGGGAAGTGTGAGGTATTTTTTGCTGGTTTGTTTTTTTTTGTTTTAATATTCCTCATTAGGAACTCAAGGGTAATTGAATATGGTACTTTTCATTGTCAAATGATAGCAAGCAGACAGATAACATTAAAAGGGCCTTTCAAGTGCTCCTCGTGCTATATTTTCACTTGATCAACTACTCTACTTTCAGGGCAAAACTGGTGGAACAGAAGCAATGGCAAAAGGTTGGAAACAGTCACAGCTTTATTGTGCTATAAGAAACCATTCCGTATTGTGCCCTTCTTTCCTCATCTCTAACAAGTTGAATGTGTGCCTTGCTATTCCTCTGAACACATCTCTTTGCATACCAGACTGGGAGAAAAAGGGCTTTAATGCTACAAACAGGTGGAAAGTCTGGGGTCTACCTGTGACAGGTCTATAGATGCTGGTATGTGGCTGTGCACTTGACTGATTGTGCTGTTTGATTATTCTTTAAGTTTTTCAAAGAAGGCTTCAAGTTCAAGGGGAGTGAAAAGATTTTTAACAAATTAAATTGACAATACACTGTGAGGATATTTTTTATAGTCTCTTCAGTTTTCAGTCCCAGCTTGAGTGGATCAGTATTCAGTTATTGTTACTGTAGCAGGTTTTTTGTGCTCCAGTCATGGTCCTTGTGCTCACCCTTAGGTACGTTGTAAGTAGAGAGACACTAGTAACACATAACATCTTTACTGGAACAACCATACCAAGTAAGGTGAGGTTGAACTTCAGTGTCGTATGTTCATGTCATTGTATTTCATTTCCATGTAAAAGTTGTAGTTGCTGGAATAACTTTTGACAGCGTAGAGAGGAAGAAACATCTTCTCAGACTATTCTTCCCATGAAAACAAAAGTTATATTGGTGTGTGGTAAATGTGGTCTTCTATTTTGATGAATATTTAAGCAATATTACAAATACCGAACAAGTCTTTTCTATTTTTGTAGAGCAAAATTTTCTAGATTACTAATCCATTAAATTTAAGTCCCAACACAAATTTGTTCTTCTCATAGATTGTCTTTTTGAATAGTGAAAATAAACAGGATCAAGCCACACTGCCCAAATCTGGATTTAGGCTTTCCCAGAGTTTTCATTTCAGATTCATACCTTTAGTTTGGATCCACACTAACACCAGCCACAGGAGCTGTCAAACTGCAGGACAGGTAGAGCCAACATTCCTTGTGAGCAGTTAAAAGAGATGTAACCAATAAATCCATTTTACTTTGGGTCTTTTCAGATATGATCTATGAAATATATGAATTAATATGAATCAACTGTTATTGAGCAATGCCTTGCATTCTTCTGAAAATATAAAATTTTCTTAATGGTATCAAAGCTAGTATTTCTTAGTGTGGCTTATATTTTGGAAGTGCATACCATTAATATACAACCTTTGGACTGAACAGTTAGTTGCTTTATAAATCTATTGCCCATACAGAATTAAAGCAATTTCATAAAAGCCAAATAAGGATACAAATTAAATATTAGAATGACTGAATATGAAATAACTGTGCAGAACAGCTTTTGTTCTGTGTTCAATCTTGGTTACTTGATTTTGTCAGCACCTTCTGGTGGCAGTTTGATTTATTGCTTTTGAAGTCAACAGCACCAAATTTACAGTATATCATTGAGGTCTGTAAGTTGTGAGGCCCAGAAAGTTTGGGCAGTTTATTTTCTGCATACCCCTGATGTGTCAGCCATGTGCATCAATATGATTTACAGACTGAGCATCCATGGACTAATAACTATGCCAAAACTTGCTTTTTGCCTGCTAGCATTATGTATGTTATAGGGAAAATGTCCATGTGAAAAGTCAGCCAGGCTCCAGTTTGCTCACACTTCTACCTTATTTTGCACTATTTATATTAATTGGCTTTCCAGGAGTTTATCAAAATCACTCTAAGTGATGTTCTACATCTCACTCGGTTTGAGGATTTTGGTTTGACAGAAAAATCTACATTTAAAAAAATAAAGCCCAAACACTATTGTTTATGAGACTGTGAAAAGAGGAGGGTCAGAGACTAAACCTGTAAGGCACATGAACTACTTCAAGACAAATGTCAGTCTATGAATGTGCAACAGATCAGGTGTTCTACAGTAACTGCTTGTGCCCATTCTGCTACTCCAGTGTAATGCTACCAGACTCCTGCTGGGGAATAATTGGACAGACGCTTCTGACACTTGTGACGCAAGTTTTCCTCATAGCTTATCTCATGTAAAAATGTCAAATGCCAAAAAAAAAAAACCCAAAACAACAGAAGGGGAAATTTTCCCCTGAGTTCTGCTGCAAAATCTACTCAGCCTGTATTCGTCCAAGGCTTTTCATTATGCAAATCAGTATGTTAGTAAAGGCAACTAAAATGGTCATCAGACTCATGAAAATACTGGATGGCCTTTAATCCTCATGTGAGTCCTATCACTTTAAAGACCAGCTTGTAATATTTGTAACTTATCTTTGATAGACATTTACTGGTAAGTGAAGTTGACTATAAAGTCATTTCTGTGTCAACATAAGAAAAAATACCGAATAGAAATGAAAGGATAGAAAAGTTTAAATAATGTTTAAAAAAGTCGATGTAAAGAAACCAAAATAATTGCGTTACATGCAGTCTATTACAAACTTTGTGTTTTAGTTTTTTATGTTTTCACTTTTCTCTCTAGCTGCCTGCCTCTCTTTTAAAAAGACTATCTTTTAGAAAACCCGCTACTTTCTTTTTTTCACACCCATCTTTTTTTTCATCAGTACCTAAATGGCTTACAGCCAGAGGTCCATACAACCAAGAAGTTCTCAAGATGGATGAAGAACTTGCAATTGAGATGTATCTCTGAAAATAAACATTTCCCTCAAAAGAAATTTCTCTCCTGACTCTGCCTCCATCACAAACCAAAATAATTATCAGAAATTGCAAGTCTTTGACACTATTCAAGTCAAAATCTGAAATTTAGGCCAATTTCAGATTCAATTCTGTGCTCAAAAAAACTGTCTTAACTGAATGCAAATCCAATTGCAATGACTACTTTGTCCTTTTCTAACTGCCACTTGCTGCTGTTCTGTGGTATCTAAGTCAAGCAGTTCATGAGCTAATTATGAGTAAGTGTGTATATTTTATATTTCTGAAGAACAGTTATGATAACAGATCTCACTTCGTCTTCCAGTGTCATTGTGTGCACATCCTTCATTCCTTTCTGATCAGATCGGAGCCTTGCTGTAGTTTACTAATCTCCTATTCAGCCAGCAAAATAGTTTCTGGGCATGTACAGAGCAAACTCACTTATTTTTTTCTGGATTTTTTTTTTCAATAATCTAATTTTAAGTGCTTTAGACACTAATTACACAGCAATGGCAGCCATTGCCTAGCTGGATTGGCTTAAAAGCTTCATTTAAAAGGCTGATTTGCAAATTAACTTGCCTTGGCAACCAGGAGAAATGTCAATTTAAAAATAAGTGGCAGTGTATTATTTCACCTCAAAAGGCCAAGGTTTCTCATGATGAAGAATTTATTACGCTATTGACCATTGTCATAAGTAAGTAAGAAAACATTATCCTGAGGACAAACATAAAAATAAATCAAAGCTCACTTTCCAGCTGTCTATAAGAAGAAGAACATGCAATTGATGTAATTTCTGGCCAAAATTATTTAGGTGTGTGCCAGCTGCTTTATCAAAATTGTGGGTCTATTTACTGAAGGCACTATGGATACTCACTTGACAAACTGGTGATAAAATCTAAAGTGATAAGGCCTTGCTTAAGCCTCTCCTTACAAATAGGGACACCACAAAATTCATACACAGACATATATGCAAATCTATGTCTTTATAAGAAGCCTGTTTGCAAGTCCGACCTTTATATTGCAGTTATGGGATTTTGTATGAAATTAGGTTAGAGATATAGATATTGCTCCACCAAATTGAGAGTTCACATTGCTTGAGTTAAAACTAAATGGCATGATCACGACATGAATGGGGCTGGGTAGGGACTGTCAACAGTTAGAGGAAGACAGCAGTATTAGTCACATCACGGTACATCTTTTCATTGTGAAGCTACGGTTAAGAGGCTCTTTGTTCTGGGATCCCAGCCCAGACAGAGAAAACTGTGGGAAGACAAAACCTCTCTTGCTTTATCTGTCCTCAAAGGCTGTCAGCCTCCAAATTCATCCAGAGGTTATTGTGTGCAAGCCCTGACTCCTACAGGAAGGGAGGTGGCCGACACTGACTTCTAGCTTACACCAGTCCTGTTTTCCCTGTAATGTTTAGTTCTTCTGCCTCTACCTTCTGGAGCAAAGAAATATTCCAATATGAAAAGTCATCTTTGGCCTTTTTGGGATGATTGTCTAATTAACCATGTGGGCAGCATGCCCCAGTGTGACTGGGAGTCCATATGCCTGTTCAGGCACATTGGTTCTCAGTGACACAGCTGTGCACACAACGGCAGCAACTGGTGGGGAACGAACCCTGCCTCAGGGCTTTCCCCTGAAAACCTGTGAGGGGACAGGAACCATGCCTGGTCTTGGGAGCTGTGGTTATTTAATACTCACATGTTGGACAGGAGTCATTTTTCTCAGCCCTCTGAACTCTGAAAACCACATTTGTACTCTGAATGGAAAGGTTTTGGAGGATGAGGAGTGAAATAGACTGACAAGCCTGTGGTTTAACAGTGGCCTTGGATGTAGAAAACCCAGGATCAGGTTCCTCCTCTAGTTAACTCTGAGTAATCATAGATAAAAATCAGTGATGAAAATGAGTAAGAAGTGATTCAGGCTGAGAAAGAGTTTTAGCATTGATCTTTTAGTATTCTTGGTTGTGGCACAGAGAATATGTGGGCATTGTCACCAAAATGGTCTAAGAAACTGATTTTTTCTCCAGAAAAAGAAACAAAAGTAGACCAAACAAAACTAGAAATGAGAAACACAAAGTCTTGAAAATTAATGTACCATGGAATTATTGTCCTTCAGTCAGCTTTAATTGTTATCCTAAGAATTGATGATTAGAATTCAAAAATTCACATCCCACACGTATTCTTCAATTTTTGTTTATAATTTGTCCTCCCAGCAGATCCTTCTTATAGTAAGTTTATTTATCAGAGTATTCATGAAAAGTAGAGCCCAAAGGGGTTGTAAATCCAAAGTAAGTGAAGTTGTTTAAATATTTACATCAACAATTGTGTGATGTATTATTACAGCTCCAGTCATCATTCTGGACTAGAGTGGGATGGAACATAATTTTCATAAGAAATTTTTAAAGATGGAAATTAATTAAAATTCAAATATCCAAACTGTACTATGTAAACAGCAATTCTTTTTTTCAAATCAGGAAATTCATTAACATCTATTACAAAACAATATGCACATCATTAAAAGACGTGGTTAAAATTCAGTGCTTAAATTAAGTGACAAAATTTGAACATAAAATAAGACTTGAAAAACATCTCTAGGCCTTTATTTATTTATTCATTTTAATTTTTTAAATCCAATTCAGCTAGTCCTATTTTTGAGTTTTCAATTTATTAGAAACATTAAATTAACTTGAAAATTTTCCATAGGTGTTGAAAGATGATATTAACCTAATACAGTGAAACTTTAATTGTATACACTGTGCAAATTCAGTTTGTATTAAAGTTTGTTCATCCAGAAAGGAAAGGATATACAGTCTTGTAAGTGGACTAGCGCTTAGTATTGCAATGTTGCCTTTTGGTTTTGGAAACTTTTTGAGCTGTACTGAAAAGTCTGTGAGGTGGGTGGGGAATTCTGGGAAGTTGACTATAAAACTCCATGCTTGTCTGTTATATATTTCCGTTGTCAGTTTACACACTTTAATGCCATGAATACATTTTAGCCATTTTTGTTGCTTACCTGCCTCAAGCGCAGCAGGGATCAAGTCATCTGTCTACTGCTGTTGTTTCAATTCTTTTCTTATTAAATATGTGTTTCAAATGACTGGCACCATAGATTATGTTCCCAGTAGACTCTAAGACTTTTGTTTAAATTCATGTAGATTGAGAGTTATCCTGAAATCAGCAAGACATTCTCATTATGTAAAGTTAAGTGTATGTTCAAATGTTTGTATTATCAGGGCTAAACCATAAAATTGAAAAGAAAATAGCATACACAAGGTGTATAACATTTCTACAGGAACCTATAACTGTACAAACTTAAGCTGAATGGGTAGTTAATACATTAATTATGTATATGTATGTATGCACATTTATCGGTACTAACACGTTGAACTCACGCATTCAGAATTTTAAATCTTCATCATCAGTGCTAAATACATGCCAGGATTAATCATATGACTTCTTTTCCTCCCCAAAAGTGGGTTGCAGTGATACCTGTTGCAAGGAGATGTGATTAACATTGTTTTGGCCCTGTGGCATTATATTTTTTATTTATTTATTTATGCGAGAATCCCTAATCCCTGCTTAATTTTACAAACTGTCAAAATGATTCTAAATATCTCTCTGGTTTGCATTTTCACCTCAGGACAGAAGTCCAGAGGTACAGATTTGTTGTACAACAGTGGACTTTAGGCAATTTTCATCTTTTAGTGCCTGCAGTGTCTGAGGTTGCATTTGTAATAATCACCAGATTATCTCTAAAGGATCTTTCTGTTATACTTGCAAATAGTTCTGCAGGAAAATGCAGAAGATACAGAAGAAAAATAATTGATTAGATGTGGGAGATCATTTTGTCTCATAATCCCAGATGGAAAAGAAAACAAACACTGATCTCTCTTTTCAATGACAGTAGAAAAATACTACAGGAAAGGTACTTGCTATTCTGGTAAAGGCAGTTGCTGCTCTCAGTCCCCTGGTTAGACCTTAAAATGCAGTAAGAGAATATGCAAAAATAATATCGTAGCTAGAATTTATTTTAGAATGGGAATGGATTTTTCTAATGTTATGTATAACCATAACAGCTCAAAACAGCTAAAAAAGTTCTGTGTCTACAGTGCTATTGGCATGGCAGGTATATAAGGAAAAGAAGGTGTGGATATAAATTAACTGTTGGTGAGATTCTTTTTACTTTTAATAAAATATGAGTATATTTCCCTTACATTTTGAGGAACTTTGAACAAATTTTGTGATATTTAGAGTCAAAATGAGGAACACAATCTGGGAACAGATTCCACAGAATAATTGTGGTTTTAAAGTTAGGTGATGGGACTCATTAACATTTAATAAATGTTGATAAATAATTTATATTTATTATTGGTGTCTAAGTGAGACCCAATTCAAGTGTAATTTGTTGTTATAATTTTCTGGAGTTAGTATTTTTGTTATTAATTGAACCTTTCTTTCTCAGAACTGGGATAGGATTTTTATTTTACTCATATTGTAACAAATTCATTTGAATTCCACTAATGAAACCAATACAAATTTACACTAAAATAACTGATGAAATTGAGGAAGATGGACTGACAAAAGTTGGAGGGTGTGCCTTTGAATTGAAATATTCCTTCCTTTATGCATAGAATAATCTTGTAAATCCTAGGATTCTAAAAATATTTAGTGAGTTATCATTTATTGATCCTGGACAGATGATGGATGGATGTCAACCTGCTAGTGCAGAAGCTTTAAAAAATGTACATGTGCGCCATGGGCAGCCACACATGTTTTTCATTAAGGTGATCAAGAAAGTATGGGCATTTCAAGAGCCAAAAATAATTGATCAGGGTTTGTGTGGGTGGACACTCTACAGAGTGGGGAGTCAGTGTCTGGTGCCGATGAGGCTGAGAAATGAATTACATGGTTAAAGGATATTACTAAAAAGAAACAGGTAAAGATGGGTTCCTATATCTAAGGTAGTCAAACTTCCTTTGGGATAATAGAAAATAATCCAGAGGGCTATTACCTGTCTATTGTGCAGAAAAAACCTGTCATTGTTATTGTAAGCTAACATATCATATTGAAGTCACCCTGGATAACCTGTCTCTTGACGTTTCCCAGAAGCAAAGTGGTCTATCCCCAGCAGATTTTTTCCTGTTGCTTAGAAATGAGGGCTGTCCCATGCATCTTCATTTGTATTTGAAGAGGGAAGAACAGCACCTCTTTCCTCTGAGCTCTACCCAAAGCAGCATGTAAGAGAGCAAAACTTATGAAACTGGGGGGATAATTAAAACAGAGGTAGCAGCAGAAGGGTAGAGCATGAGGTCTCTCTGCTTTCTAGTTGCATGCTTTGACAAACACACAAGAAAGCAGGAAAGTCTAAAACTGAATGTCAGATGACCAAAATATTATCTATGGCCAGGTATATAGAGATATTAGGCAATCATTAAATATTGATGGTGCATCAAAAGTATAAGACTAAGGTAGAGCACTCCATTTGTTTGTTTTGTTTGGCCAATGTGTTAAGTAGAATTACTTATCAGAAATGTTAGTATTCTTCCCTTCTATTCTTTTTGTTAACAGGTTAGCATTCGACTAATTCACATATCTAACGCTTTATGTATTATTAATCAAAAGAGTTAAAAAGTCAATCCAATCTGGTTATATACAGTATTTCTTGTGGGTTTCGAACCTTTAAATAATTTATGGTGTCATCACTTTCCCAGTGGATATCAGACTGGTAGAATGTCTGGAATCGTAATCCCACTGGGAAAAAAAGAAACATAGTCAGAAAAAGTAGTATTTTTTTTTTAATAATAGCAGCTCCAGCCTATTGTATCATCACTATCAGTCTCTAGAGAGATCATTTCTCTGAAGAGAAGTTTTTCTCATACGAATCCTTTTGGGATCAAACAATTCTGACAAATCTATACCTACACAGTATTCTAAATGGCTAAGTGTGTGTGTGTGTTGAGCACATATATGGATGTGCATTAAAAAACCCATAAAAAATCCTAGATCTTTATTCACTTATTTCTGTATAAGTGTATCCACACACCATATTAATTCTGTCTTAATCATTTGAAACCAATCATGATTCATTATAGATTTTTTCCTTTCTTTTTTTTGAATTTATACCCTAACTGTAATTACTATGGTGTTGAGACCTATTCAGACTTTTTCTGATTCTTTTGAAGCAGTAAGCCCTCACAGTTGATCATTGTAATCTTAAATGTCTTTTATTTTTTTTGTGGTGAGTTTGTCCCAGATTCAGCCACCCATTTTTGATTATGTGAATACTGAGGAATCTACTTTTGAGGTTTTTTTAATCTTTCTAGGTATTCAAGAATATGATAAAAAGTGATATAAAAATAATACATTCAATTTAAAAGTATATTAAGACATAATGGCATTATTTTATGTGGTAGAATACCAGATTCTGCCTTCACAAGTAAAAGTCTTGACTTCTATTATTGAATACACTACTACCATCTATTTAACACATAACCTCCTTTCAGAATTAAAGACCTTCTCTCAGCCCAGGAAATCATATATTCTTTCCTCATGCAAAACAAGGTCATTGAAGCCCCAGTATATCTGACAGGTCCTCTGCTTGCTCCCCAATAGATTATGAGTTTTTTTATACATCTCTGTTTTGTGCCACAGAGTTTTATCTTACAATCTGTGTCCCATGTGAAGCTATTTTTTCCCCTTGGTCCTCCCAGTAACCCAGGAAGCATCCATTAAAAGAATTGTCTTATGATCTTTTAACACAGTTGATTTTCCTTTTAGTTGCCAAGTCTCTTTCTCACTCAGCCCAGTCAGGTCCACAACTTTTCCTACTGCATCCAAACCCTGTTTTCCTACAGGTCTAAGAAACTTGATTTCCTGACCTTTTATTGCAACCTTACAGTTGCTAACAGAGCCAAGTGAACATCAAAGATGCATTTCTACACGCAGACAGTCAGCCTAGCAACATCCTCTCTGAGTTCAGAATTATGCATTTATGTAAACTAAGACTGGCCTTAAACATAAGCAAGGAAAGTAAGCCTACAACAGCTATGAGATATTTGTCATGGTGTTATGAAACAAGGCTGAGAAAGTTTGGTAAATGAGGGAGGTGGATGTTTCACCTACAGAATCAGGATTTGAGTCCCTTCTTCTTTTAAAAACCAGAGACAAAAAGTGAAACTTTAAATGTAATATTATAAAAAAATAAAAAAAAAAATCCTGTGAAGTTTTTTTTTTTTAGGGACACGCATATCATAAAATTCTCTCAGTACCAGTAAGTCAACTGTATTGATGACACGTATTGACTCGTAGTCTGCTTTCCACAACACTTGTGTAAATCCAGGGAACTGCAACTTCAGTCACTTGGTGCAATTGCTCTTGATTTACACTTGTGTAACTGACTGCATTTGACCCTTAGACTATACATATATCTTAAGTTATGCATTTAGCTTCCTGAGCCGCAACTGAACAATAAGGCAGTATATGTATCATCTGCTATGTACCATGAATCAGCTTAGTGTGGACATTTCAGTTTTGCAGTTCTTCTGCTCTTGTGCTGCCATTCTTATACTTGAAAGAATATTAAATTACACATATGTATAAACATGCACACATGCAAACACACACACATATGCACACACTTTTAAGACATCTGTGTCATTCATATGTGGCTCCAGAAAGTTGTGTGCTTTTATCAACTTTCCTAAACAATATGTACAAAACAACAGTTTAGAACTGCATATGTGTTTAAACTGATCACAACTAGCACTCTCCAGGTGATCAGAACTTGGTTGTTCACAAGGATATCACTTTTCTAGTTCCCTATCTCCAAACAAGGACAAGGTTCTGCACTGAACAGTGATGATGTCTCAACACAGAATTATTGAGATGAGGGAGAAGAATAGTTTTGCCTTGGGTCCTGTGTGGGTTTTAGCAATATTTATTGAGCACAATTCCCTTCTTTATGTGGTAAACTCACATCTGTGGAGCTCTACTTTTCTCAGGGTAAATCTGGCTGAATATTACAGTATCAACCCTACCTCGTTTACGCTCTTCCCACCTCTGACTTGCACAATGCTACTCCTGCAACCACATTCCCAGAAATTTCTGCTGAAGACAAAAGGTGCCTCCAGAAATACTTCAAGAGATAAAGAACAGAAAAACCTAGGCAATCTGCTTTAACCTCCTCTGAATACAACTGTCTCTGAACAACTCCAAAATGCAGGGTCTGAAGAAAAGTACGCTGTCCTACACTCACTCTTTATGTAACTGGCACACTGTAGACATAGTGCAGATGAGGCCAAGAGCAGAGAAATGACACACACTTTTCGAAACGCAGGAACGCTCTTAAGCATTTGCCCCCATTCGTATCTAAGTAATATTGAACACTGCATTGGAGTAACACTTAATATTTCCACAGATTCTTCTTTCTAAGGAGCCTAAACCTGCAGGTCTTGTATCATTTCTGTGGTTCCTACAGGCTTCTAAAAGGCAGATATACTCTGAAAAAGAGATTAAAAGTGACACCATCTTTTAAGATTATATTACCAAGAATTGAAAATAAAAAAATAATTTTATTTATAAACACAATCAAAGGGAAAAGAGAATAAAGTGTAACAGAAAAGCAATAACATATTGGACATATTCACAAGGGTAGCAGCCTGTGGGACAAACAATAAGCAATTTGTTGAGGAAGAGAGAATAAAGACATTCTTTCAGGATGGTCGGCTGGCATGGTGAGCTGCCCATTGTGCTGCTGGCTGTGAGACCTGGGATTAAGGAACAACTCAGGTTCCCAGGCTTGACACCAATGGAAACTCAAGTTTATGAATTTAGTCTTTGAACATAAGACAAGGTCACAGTTCGGTACCATTTGAGAGCTGGTCTACCAAACAGTACTCGTACTGGCACCAGAGGATGGATGTTTCTCTGCCCATTTGGTCAAGGGTGAACTGCCCTAAAAATGCCTCTAGCAAGGTATAAAAAATAAAAAAGCTTGCAAAGCAAAGCTGGATTGGGGGAGGGATACTTTCAAGTGATAGACGCCACTGAAAAAACAAAGTACAGGCACAATGACAATCTGTCGCCTGGAAGTAACACAGGGGAGTGCAAAAATATATTTTAAAATATTTTTCTTAGGTTAATGATGTGATATTTTTATCAGATATCTCTCTGCATGAAGTAACACAAAATAAAAGGAAGAGAAGGTGCATCTTTTCTATATTAAAGCTCCAAATTTTTCACAAACCCCCAATATTTCCATCTGCACTTTAAAAAAAAGTCAGAAAAGCAGAAGCATAGAGTAATAAAATCAATATAGTTATCAAGTATATATTACATGATTAAACACACAGAATGTGTGTTTCTTCAGCTGTCAGATTCCCCAAGAGTTAATAGATGGGAATAACAAATCTACATTATCCCCTGTACTATCCAGACATTATTACACTCTGATGACCACTAGTGGTGCTAACTTAAAAACTGATATTCTCTGTGGATAGGTGTTTTTTGTAGATATTCCAAAAGAGAAAGCCACATTCTCCAAAATGATAGTTTGTTGGTTTTTTTTTTCCACCAACTCAAAAAATCAGAACTTTTTTGACCGTCTCAAAATAATTGAATTTTTTACTGGATATGCAAAATAAATTGTAAGGTAATAGCAATAATTACACATTAGTGACAGACACATTAGTAGGAGAATTTTTTTTCTTGCTGATATTGTTCATATTTCGATATTTTTGTGTAGATCTAGGTAAATTTTAACAATGCAATGGCCTGATTCAAAACTCATATTTAAAAATTAAGCTACTTGAGTCACTTACATTATAACTCCATCCTGTTTGCTTTTTTCACTTCCTGCAAGCACTCAAAGGATTGAATTATCCCAGCATACATGTCTCAGAAAGAAACGATGGTGCTTACATGTTTGAATGCGAAATTTTGAATGTGAAATTTAAAAGAAGCAGAATGAAAGTGATATGCAAGAATCTGAAAAAAAACCCACTAAACAAGTAACCAACAAGCCACAGCTACATCACTCAAATGTTCGTGCTTACTCTATGTAGAATAAAAAAGACAAAAGTGAAGCTATACCAACAGAAAGTCTTATTGTACAATTTCACCTAATGAATACATTGGAGATAAATGCTGTTTGTTTATGAGCATCCAGTGGACAGAAGTATCTAAATTTGTCACCCCCCCCTAGGGTATGAATTGAGTCAGAACAGCAGAATCTGTCCTCAGGTGAATTGCTCATTAAAGACATTTAGTCCAGTTCTGCCTTCTTCAAATAAACAGAAAATTTCGGACATTTTTTTCTGGCAAGCAGCTTTCAGAAGTAATGATTTAAAAAAAATCTCCAAAGCACAAGGCTACATGAGGACTTGATATTGACTCCACTCTGATTGTACAGTAAGATCTTATTTTGATATTTTTGTCTTCTTCCTACACAAAGAAAAGAAACATTTTTTTTTACAGAATGAAACCACATGGTAACCAAGCTGAAGAATTAGTATAACATACATGATGAAAACACATGCTTATTGGTTTGTGTTTCCACCACAAGATAGCATAACACCTTGGTGTTTCAGTTTTTCACCTTCTGTTAGTGTAAGTCAAGCCCCAAGTCCACCACATAAGCCGAAAGCTGTACATCAAGCAAGCCACAAGGCCTGCCCTCAGAAGGGCATTTCTACTGTTCGTTTCTGGCCAGTAACCTCTGCAAATCACTTGCTGTAAGTTTTCCAGAGAGTTTCTTAAATAGGGAGAATGAATGCTAAGCCTTCTTGCTGGCAAGAAAGCTGGAGGGAGGAAGGATGCTCCCTTAGTTTTGCTGGGATTCTGATCCCCTCGCATCAGAGGAGAACAACCAAACTCTCTGCACAGTGAACTAAAGGGCAAATGACATGAGGAGCCAGTGGCATTGCCAGGGACAGTCAGAGGTAAAACTACTTACATTTAGAAAACTCATATCAAACAGAGTTGTGAAGCTTCCTATGAGGTGTACTGTTGCTCCCAGTCCTACCTAAATCAAACAGGGCCAGTCCTCGGCTTAAAAGTTATTTGGAGTAGATGCCACATGCTCTCTTAAATTTTATCTACACCTGGGGTCAAGGTGAAGAGGGAATCCTACTTCTGCTATGTCTAAGCATCGCTGTGACAGTAATATGAAATAGCAACAAGTAATTATTTACTTTGTGGAGCATAATTCACATTTGTTAGTGAGGAACAAATGCTAGCTTGGAACTCTGAGGAGCCCTCCAAGCCTCCAAATCTTAGAGACTACATCATCCAGTAATGATTTTAGGTTTTCTAAAAAATTCATAATAGGTTAACTTCCACTTATTCACAGAGCTTAGAAGAAGTTTTTTCATCACTCTCTCTGTTTTGGTCATGTTGCACCTTTCATCCCTGTTGTAATTCTGCTCCCCTCCAGCGTCAGTCCTCATATATCTCCCAGCTTTGCATCTTGATGTGTGTCTGTCCTACAACTTCTACCACCTGCATGTGCCTAGTACAGGCCACACATGCCACCTCTCCCTTTTTCTCTTGCTGCCTCTCTCTCTTTCTCAGACCACAGGGGTCACATGATCACCACTTTCTCAGTGTGGCATTTCCTTCTGCACGTTGCTCTCGTACGTTGTTTATCTCTCGGAAGGATTGTAACTATAGATAGCATCAGTGGAACTGTATCTGTCTAGGAGCAGATGTCTACCTCTGCTGTATCATCTTAATTGCCCTGCTGTGGCTCGCCAAACAGAGGTCTTTTTTATATTCTGTCTTACATTTTTTGTTCCTTCCCCCCCCCAAACACCCCCTCACTGCAATTTTGCAAGCGATTAGTTCAAAAGCAGCAGGACTCAGCTTATAGGCACAGGATTCATCTGGGCATATTTAAACTTGTAAGAAAAGAGAATTTCTTCAAGTCCGCAACCAACTGGACAGTACTTTCTAAGGTCTTTGATGTTTTTTTCTTGTATCATTATTTTGTAGTGAATTAAGTAAGTGTTACTGAAAGAGAAACTAGAGAAGTAGAAAATTATTATAAAAATATCAGTCCAAAGCAAGGTACTAGAGTTTGGACTAGAAGAATAAGCAAGGCATGTAAACAACATCACTATTGTGTCAGACACATTCTCTTACCTGTTTCTAGAGTATTGATAATTTTGACTTTTCATTTTTTTCTGAAAGAGAAAATTCAATTGCATAGCTCTTCAGAATACTTTTCTATGCAAAAAATTTGAAAGATATTCATATGGTTATCTTGAATATAAGTGGTCCATATTCTATCTTTCAATCATTCTGGATTGACATTGACTAACAACAAAATATGGCTTTGTAGTACTTTGGAACTAAAATTTAGCCTATAAGAGTTGGCAAATTATTTATCCATATTCCATTATAATTATTATAGGTATTTTGTAGAGGGATGAAAATGTGTTTATATCAGAAAGCAACACTTGAATTATCTGTGTTCTCCACATGAGAAAGAAAGGTTTAGAAATATCCAGCCTTCAGTCAGTTCATATTTAGCTTTAAGTTCGCAATAAAATTCAAATCGAGTTTCACTTGGTTTCTGGAAATTATGCTGCGGAAATGGCTTATGATTGACCTAAATTGTATTCATCCAAGAAATGTTTGGTCCTTTTAACTAAGTAATGCAAGCATAGTATTTTTAACAGGTCTATATATATACCAATATACACATTTACTGTCAGGGATAAATTAAAATTATTCAGAAATTGCCATGTTAGTATATAAAATACTACAATTACTTCCAATCACAGGCAGTTCAAATCAACAGGCAAATAGCACTCTGATGTACTGAGCTAGAATAACTTTTATTTTCAGTACTTATATGCATATAAACACATAAATCATAATTTTCATCTTCCATCCCTTCTCCTTCTTTAATAAGAAGGATTTTCCAATGCAGGATGGGAATGTTCTATGCCTAGCATCAAGAATGTGCTTGTGACATGATGGTTAAATACTACTAGAGATGTTTACAGAAATTTTGGCGAAGTTAATTCATTTTTTAATTCCTCTGCCCCAGTGGTTATTATGTTCTGGTTTGCTGCCTTTAAGGTCCTCTTAAGTTGTGTCCTGACTGCTGCAGTGGCTTGAGAGAAGTAGAAGATCTTTGTGCGCTATTTCAGGCACTGCAGTTATATTATAATAGTTTCAAAATAAGATCAATTCAATGCAGAAGCTCCATTTGGATTTTTTCCTTTATTGTTTTGTTTCAGCTCTTTAAGACAGATTAAATTATTCCTAAATTGCCCTTGCAATGACAGTATCATTTTACTCATAATTATTTCTGAGGTGTTAGCAAAACAGTTTTTTTTACACCAGTAAGAACAAACTAATACAGTTTTGGGAGGTAAGACAGTCTTTCTTGATATCTCATCAGAGCCATTGATTAAATTTTATTTTATTTGATAATATTTACCACAGGTCATGTTGATTCTTCCCAACCTCACTGTATACACAAGCACAGACAGATATATGTACCCCACAGCACAAAACCCATACACCAGGAAAGAAAGTGAAGTATTAAAATATCTAATTGTGACAGTTCTACTTTCAGATTCTTCATTTGATTTCAAGAATTCTTAAATGCAAAACAACAAAACATATAGTAAGCTTTAAGCAAGACACTGTTACTATCAGGTAAATTTTTTGGTATAAATATTAATTTTTGATATGAATATATAAAAATCTACATACAAATTCAACAAAAAGCCCTAAGAATGAGCCCCAGAAATTCTACTTTGAAATAGAGGTAAAATTACAAACTTCAGCTAAGAATATGACTCAGACAGATACCTCCCAGAATCTCCCTAATCCTGGAGATAAATGTAAATCTTTATCTGCCTTTCTCTTTAGCTTCAAAGATCTCCAGACATCTAAGCCTGATTTCAAGTAAGCGTCCATGTTTCTGTAGTGAGGTTCCTTTTATCTCACCATCGCAGCATTACCAGGAGGTACCTATATTTTTTAAGTTCCTAGGAATATAAGTTAACATTTTGCTAATGTCTATCATTTACAGAAACTACATTTATTTGGGTATTCAAGATCTAAAAGTTCTCAAAAAGTCTAAAAATTATCTCATTTAACTGCAGTGAGCAATAAAAATTAGAAATAATTATTGCTGCAAAATGTTTAGGGTAAGGTGATCTAGTGACTAAGCCTCCAATTGCCTTGGCAGATATCAGAGCTCTTACCATTGATCTTCCGTTTTTTTGGAGGCAAGTGACTAGACTGTCTCTATGCTTCTATTATCATTTGGAAAATTATATTAATAATAAAATTCTTTTTTCTACCTCTATTTTTCCTATATTTGCTGATTAGACATAAATATTTTGAAAGACTGAAGCTTGCTTTTGTATGTTGGTAGAAGTGGGCTGTACAGTACTTAACTTGGAATTTATAGTCATTTTATAATAATAATGATAAGAATAGAAAATAGTGGAATTGACATGAAGAGGAATTTGGAGCTAATCTTAAACCTCAAATGGATCCAAACTGTTTAGATGGCAGTAGTCCAGACATTCAGAGTCATATCTGAATTTCTTTAAAGTGTGAAATACTTGATTAGTTCAAGCCCAAAGGACTTAATTATCTTCATGACTAAACTTGTAGTATCTCTATGGAATTGGAAATTCCTCCCTATTTATGCAGGCAAAATAGGGCTACATGTAAGAACAATGTGAATCAGGAGAGTGGGACCAGGCTGCCGTGTGTTTACTGTCATATGTCATGACTTAAAGCATATGAGCTGCAGAAGAAACACCATTTACAGAAGTGAGGGGCTGCCCAATATCCCTTTCTGGTCATTTCTGCCTCAGAAGTGATTCAAAGCAAATCCATTTAATTTTTTATTTTTATTCCCAACTTGCAATAGCATTATTGTGACTTGAATTTGTTGAATTTGGCCAGAAGACTCTTTCTTCACACTTCTTCCTTATTTTTCCTTTTCTGTTTTGGATGTGACAGTGAATTTTGGCAACGTACAGTGTCATCGGAGCCAATATCAGCATCCATTATTATTATTATACTGAATACAATATCTGGAACTATTGTTACTACATGCACATTATAAACCACTCAAGCCTGTGTTTCCAAAGCTCATGACTCACTGTGACAAGAAGAAAGTATTTCAGAAAACTTGATCTGTGCATCTAAAAGAGGGTAGAAGAAGCTGGGTAGCCAAGGAAGTGTTTTGTGACTCAGAGGAACTATAAACTGACGCAGCACTGGTGGATACCGACTATTATCTGACACTGAAAGGAAGAAGTGAACATAAACCTGCTAATAACTGTTTCTGAGACCTTGCTTTGTGTGTTGCACTGGCCAGCTATCTCAGAGAACAGGACATTGTGGATTTAGAGATAAGCCACCTTTCTCACTTCCAGAGTTTATCTTCCTGACCAAATCTGTGAAATTTTAGTCAATTACAATGATTTCTGTAGATGAAGTCTGTCCCTTCGATGATTCTCAGTCAGAGTAAAGTTTAACATAATAACCTTTACCTCTGATTTATGCCAGATATTTATTTCTTTTCCTAATTATTTTTTGAGATTTTATTTGTTTGTTTGTTTGTTTTCCATTTAGTCTTGGGTTGCTCATGTAAGAATCCCAACATATGCACACTTTCACTGGATCATCTTCATAACCCTTGCAAACTGCATTTGAAAGGAAAAGAAGTTGAGATTACATAGATCTTTGCATAATTATAGGGACTGGAGTTTTAACTCTTTGCTGGTCTAGTTTTAAAATTCTTCATTGGGAAGAACCAACTTGACTCTCTTTCAAGAGAGTCAAGTTGGTTCTTCTCAATAACAACAAGTCTGCCATTAGAAATATCTTTCATGCATCTATGGTAAAAATATTAGCAATAACATTTTTCTGCATAAAGTTGGTTAAAAACATTACAAGAACGTTCTTTTAAATATTTCATAAGAACACAGATTTTAACAATATTTAAATAGAAAAATTTCAGTGACTTAAAATCAAAATAAACCAATTAATTTCTGCGTTTGACTTCTGAATTAATCCTTTCAACATTTGTATTTTATTCTGTGTTAATGTTTACATCACATATATTTTCAATTTTTCAAGCTGTGCAGTGAAAAACTTTTTGACTCTAGTGAAACAGTTCAACTGCATCAAAACAAATGCATTTTTTCATTTGTTGTAAATAAATATTTTTAGAAGTTCTCCCTGTTGCTGTATGAATGTGAGGTTGTATATTTTGCCCTAGGAAAAGTTGGAAAGTAAGGATTCATTCTACAATTCTGAGGATGAAACATAGCTGTTTCCACGGGGGGGGAAGTACAAGAAAGGGGAAAAAAATATATGAAAATGGGAAAAAGAAACAAAAATTTTCCTACGTTGTCTTAGTCACATCACCTGCCTTTGAAGATTCACTGCACTGTCCAGCTCTGTCCCTTTAGTACGAGTGCTGCTCCTCCTTTTTCATGTTTTTCATGGTTATATGTTGCCCTTCTGACTGTCTGTCTGTAACTACGGCCTAGCCATAACAGAGTTATAAATATTAAGAGTTGTTCAAAGACATTTTGTCCCATAACCAAGACTTTTTGCAAAACAAACCCCAGTCTTTTAAGGTAGGATCTTCTATATGAGAGACGGCATGCCTGAGAGATAATAAAGTAAAATACTCTCTACCCACTGCATAATGGAGACATTGGCCATCAGCATCACACAAGAACTTCTGTGAATTGCACTAGTAAGAGTATCCTGACTACAGGAAAAGAAAAAAAATTACTTGGCCTGTCATTAGTGAAGCTATACCAATAGTAGCAGGGAAGAGGGTAAAGAATACTAAAATAAAAGACAGAGAAAAGGATAAAATCTAATTAAGGGAGTTTGTAGATTGGAAAGCCTATCTGTGGTTCATTTAAACATGAATATCTAATGCAAGGTTAGGCAATCCCTTATAGCACTGACTTCTAGAAACTGTAAGAAAAGATCATGCTTTAGACCTGCTATTACTTTACCTTGATGATAGGAGGTTAGAATATGAATGCAGTTTGAAAGATAGTACCATTTCTTTGATACATCAAAAAGCACTCTGCAGTAGACTACTACTTTAGTAGGACGCTTATAGTCAAAGCTAGTATTTGACTATGCTCCTAATGTCATATTACAATGACAGAACCTCAAGATATATCAATTTAATCTTAGTTCAAAAAAATCTTTTAGTTCTGCTGTAGCGAAGTCAAAATGGACTTTTATAGTTTTTCAGCTTGAAATTGGACAACGAACAACTTTTATAGTAAAAATGAAATGCAGAATATAGTTGAAAGGGTAATCATATTCAGAGTTAAAAAAAGCACTTGCTACTTATTTGGCACTAAAATTTGCAAATAGGAAGCTATGTTAACAAGAATGACATTGCATAATTAAGAATCAGCTCTTCAGCCTAGTAAAAGACATTGGCTCTGCAGTCTTGTCATTTCTTGTTCACTTGTTTTATACTATTTAAGGATAATGGTGTCTTTGAAATGACTCCTGTTATACTCTGATGGAAATAAGAACTAAGCCCACTTCACAGATGTTAGGTTGAATGACTTGGTATACGGCTTAGTATAATGTGAATGAATTTTGAGTCATATTGTAGGTTTTAAACTTCATCACACTAACCTTTTCTGTAAAAAAAAAAAGTGTTCATTTGTGGAACTACAACCTGTAAGAAAGGTTTACAAAGGATAGGTGTTACCAGATACTATGGATTGAGTCATACAGTTCAGTCACAGTAATTGGCAGCTAATTCATTACTGAGAAAGAGATATGGAAGTTGCATGTACACAAACTCATCACCAATAAAATGTTTAACATGTTTGCCTGACTTCAAAAAAATTCCAAGCCTAGATTTAATCTCTCAGGATTCAACTATGTAATTTAAATGACTGTCCTTAAAGATGAAAAAAATACATACTGTAGATAGTGTAGGTAATTCTCTCTCTGCATGTGATAGTGTTTTTAGGTAGTGTTGTAACTGCATGCAAAGACAAAAGGTATGAAATCTAATTGCTGAGAGAAGATTGCATTTTTGCTTGTTTTTTGGTTTTTTTTTTTTTCCTCTCAGACACTGAACTTGGAGGCTTCTTGTTGCTCATTTCTTACTATATTTTCTAAGTTTGATTGGGATCCCTCATCCCAGGAAGAAAACTGCCTTGCAACTTCCTCCTTCTTAGATCTATTGGGATTCCTTAACGGTGCCGAAAGTGACCAAAAAAACCCCAAGCACCAGCTATTCACGAGTCTATATAACTTCTCATTTTTGCTTTCCTGTCATGGCTGCAATAATGAAATTCTGTAGAGTATTGTGGAAGTAAACTATCCAACTCTTTGGTTTGCTTAAGAGGTAGTTTGTGGTTGGATACCAAACAGACGTGTCGAATTACCTAACTTTAATATGAAGTAATTGGTGAACAGAATTACCCTTGGGGTTGAGGGAATTATAAACAATGAAGCTTCGGGTACTTTTCTCCCCTCTGAATAGAGTCAAGTGGAAATTGCTGCTAGTGGGTATGTTACAGCAGCTCGTGACAGTCTGAGAAGGTGGATATTTGCAAATAATACAGTTCACTTGACCCTTGCTGCTTGGCAATGAAAGAAACACAATCTGAAGTACTTTCTTGGGGTTTTGGTAAGCACTATACTTCTTTCCTGTGATTTCTGCAATGATCATTTAAGTGTTGGCAATAATTTAAGACAATTTCTTTTGAATAAGTTTTGATATGCACAGTATCAACCTAATAAAAAGAACAATTCAGGCTTGACCTCAGATGCTGCTCTGTAGTTAATGTTATGCCTGCAAAAGAAATACAAGATTATATTGACTAGGCTGAAAAAGAAGGAATAGTATGTCTGATATTCCCTGTATGCATTTGTTGATCCTAATTGCTATGAAGGGGGCAATGCAGAGGAATTCATGGGGTTTTCACTTCCCAAAAGAATTTCTGAGAACACACAGCCCCGATGTCAAATACAAAGGGCATGATTCTCATATCACTTATACTGTATATTTCCTTGACTTGAATAGGTTTAATTTTGTTTTATATAGGAAATGTCAACACACTCACTTCATAGCATTCTATTTTGGACTCTCCAAATCAAGAAATGAGGATAATTCAAATCAGTTTGAGATAAATACCTGAACTCAAGTGGTCCCTTTCAGGCTTGATTGGCATTAAGTAGGAACCCAGCAGGTCTGTCAAATCCTTTCTTAAAATAAACCAGTCAAATTACTTTGAATATCTCCATCACTACATTTCATACATTGCTCTGTTTCCTCTGTTGTTCAGATCATTGCTGAGACTGATAGAGATTTTGTTAGGTTTATACCAAACTAAACATCTACAGGGCCACCTGTCTCCTTAAGGGACTTTACGAAACAGTCTCTTGACCACAGAACTAACTGCCAGTTGTGGAGAGTCAGGCATGTGTATAGAAGCAGAAGAATGATGACCACTTAATTTTAAAAGTCAATGTGTAGAAATTTACCACTTAAACACTTGCATACGCCATATTCAAACCCTCAAATTGAAAATCTTCAGAAAACCACTACATAGATATACAGGCCAAATCTTGTTAGACCATTGTAACTATCAGACCACAGAGCCCATGGTAAAGCCTAGCAGGGCTGATGGTCCCTATAAACTGATACTGCACTCCTAGAGAGGTTAGAAGAATAATTGACATAATCCACTGTATGTGAGTTAAGAAAGGATCCCAAGATATTCATATGTCATTGACAAAAGCATCAGTTGCTCAAAATTTGTATATCCTAGATTTTCTGCAACAGCTAACTATGTCGATGCTCGAAGGAAAAAAAAACGAACAACTTTTAGGAAGAGCAATGTTCAATAGACTTTACTTACTGTGTATTTTAGATGGTGAATTGCTATTGTTTGTAAGATGAAACAAACTACTAGGGGGGAGAAGACGGTTTTATTTTTATGTTCTATATCTCTTTTCAAGGCTATTGTTAACGAATGGAGGCAACCAAGAACCATACTGTGAGGTATTGTGTGGCTGTTCTGTAAAATAAAAATTGAATTTGAATTCTTATAATACAGAGATGAAAGGCATTACTGTGTTGATTTCTACATCAACTCCTGTAGTAATGAACAGTAGTAGTTCAGGCCCACTCACCAAACAAAGAACTGGGTTTGTGTGATGAAGTGCTTCTTTCAGGAGAAAGGAAAAATCAGATCTGAGATTTTTTTACTTTCTGGTGCCATAGGAGATTCGGTGTCTTATGAGTTCAACAGGTTTTGCTCTCAGCTGCTTGTCAAGGTCTGTACGTTGCCTCCATTTTGTTTGGTAATTTTATAATTTAACCTGAGAATTTTCTCTTTTATTTACAAATGGTCTCTGCCTTCTTCAGTTTAGAGTACTATCCATAATTATATATCTGTGAGCGTGTATGCTAGTACTTTATTTACCCATAGAGTTCTATCTTCCCAGCACAGAACTGTTTGCCTATAAGGATAGGGATGTTTACGGTATTTTTTGTGGGCATGTCTCTTAGGAAAACCCCAAGTACTTGATGGTCAATTTCTATGGGTTTCAGAACACATCTGAGAGGCTGGGAGTCTAATCTTGGGCTTGCACATATTATTTCATTCCAGTAGAGATCAACAGCAGATAGAGGTTTGGCCCCAGGTGTTTAGAGCCTTTCTTTCCTTTTTAACTACAGCTTGCCTTATCAGCCCCAAACTGTTTCAAGCTCATCAGCTTTTAACTGTGGGAAACTGAGTGAGCAACTGACTGAAGACTTGCCTGCTAATGGGAAGCTGCTGCTGCTTTGAACGTCTGTCCATGTCACTTGAGCCTCAGCCCTGCTTCCTGCTTGCAATATCTGTCAGGACCATATGTCTGCTAACTAACTTACCCCACCTTTAGTCCACCAAAACCACCTGTTTTTTTTGGTTGAAAAACCAAAAAAGAATAATCCATTTTATAGTTTATATTCAGTATTGCTATTTTATAAAAAAATAACTAATGATTCTTTCTAGTCTAGTACTTATAATTTTTACAAAATCACTTTTGATTTAATCCAGTCCTCTGACTTGCCTCAGTCTCTTACTTTAAAAAGGAATTTTAGCAGTGGTTGTGTCTTCTGGTTTCTCCAGGTTTGGTCATTCTCTTTCAATTTGTCATTTATGTATTTATCTATGAATCTTTTCTCCTGAGGATTATAGTACTATTCTTTTAGTGAGGAAATGGTTTTTTCTCCTCCTCTACTGTGCCCATTTTAAGTTTAGTAACAAAAGCTGAAGTGTGAAATAAAATGTCTGGTGGCCATGGAGATCGTGTTTGCATTGTCACCCGAGACCAAGTAAGTTCAGAAAGGTAATGACCTGCTAAGACACCCACAGTAGTGATTTTAGTTTGCCACGACTGGTAGAGGAGTCCATGTAGTGTAAACATGAACACGTTCTCTAAGACCCACCAACCTAATGCAGGACACGAAAGGTAAAGAAGAACATACATTTTGATCTCTCTGAGAATGAAACAGCAGTGTTATTTCTTGGCAGAGACATTGCACAATGTCTTTTTCTGCTCTTTCAGTCAGGAAGATAGCATTATGACATTGTTGAGCCATGTTTAGTCATGTGCAGTTTAGAAAAGTGTTGGGGTTTTTCTGTTTGTTTCTTTTGGTAAGGGCCTTTTCTAATTACCAGAGAACATATACTCTGCTCTGCATTAGGAATGTTTAATGTTCCAACTTGGAAAGCAAATTAAATAAGAGCTCCAAAGATGTAAAAATCACATTGGATTATAACAAAGAAAACAGATTCTTATAACAGACAAGGAAGACAGGGCATGAGGAAAGATAACAACACGGAAATACTAAGACTCACGTGGTGCCAAATTATCAGTCTCTCTCCTCTGCCTGTTCAATCAGAGACCCAATATCATGGCTCTTCATGGAAGAGACCTGAATTAACATATATACGACTCAACCCTCTGAAATACAGTAGCTGAAAAAAATATAACTAGACAGGTTGAGAACGCAGGAAGCAAGCTGAAGCACCAAAAAATCAAGAAGCTAAAAAAAAAAAGCTTGACACATCACTAAAGAGTGAAAAACTCTACAACTTATCAATTCTCTGCACATGGAAACCTCACCTTCAATGATCTTTATAGTCTATATGGTGTATATTATTTACATCTGATCATTCAGTTTAGTAAAACAAAAAAGTACCATCTGCCCAACCACACTTTCCTTCCAGGAAACTGAAATGAGAACGGATGTTGTCTTTCATGCTTATTTTCATTCTTTTTCATGTTTAACTCTTAGTACAGTTGGTATATGCTCAAAATGAGATGTAAACCAACATATTCCTTAGCCATTCTTTCCAAGTACACACTGTAAAGGAAATTAAAAAAAACCAACAAAAACCCCAAAAGAGACAGGCATAGAAACATCAAAAAAATCCAACCTGAAATACATTTCTGTGCACAATTATCACAATTAGAACACAGAGACACTCATTGTCTGTGTTCCTTGGCAGCTGTTTTTTTCTATAAGGCGTATACTCAACCAGATAGAAAACAACAGCACAAGAGAATAGTCAATTAATCAGGAAGTTATCACTCCTTAGAACAAGATACATGCTCTACCTTTGAGATTTCTGAAGTGTTAGAGCTAACAGAAAGTGCCATCTTTCCTTCCATCCCCCCAAAAGTCAGAGTTGTGTGCTTATGTACTTAGCATATACGTTGAAGAAAGGTGAAGAAGAAAGGCTTTCACCTATATTTTGATATATGGGCATGGCACTATGGTTACATAGATTGAGTTGTGGCAGCCAGAATTTTAACTGCAGTTTTCAGAATATTTTTTAACATCTGCCTGTCCATTTTTTTTAAATTTTTAAATGTTGTTATTCCTTGTGCAGTTAAAATTAAGGAGCAATGCGCCTATCAGGCATAAAGAGCCAGACCACAGCCATATTCTCCAGGGAATGCTGTTCTTCCCATACTAATTTTACTGAAAGTGTCCGTATATATGCAGTTTAATCCTCATGTTTGTCTGATCATCTGTGAGTGTCTATGAAGAATAATGAATTGCCTCTACACCCCTCACCACCCTGGGATAGCCAGACTGGTTTTGGCACCTAGTTTAAATGAAGATAGACATGGATCTGCTCAATCCTGTGCAGTAACTGTATCAGCTTACACACTATAAGCTGCTCCACTGACTCACTAGCTGGCATGCTTTGTCTTAATTGAGCCTCTCCCCATGTTAGGCATGACCCCTTCTTCAACAGATGTTGAGGTTTCCACTTCTACGTGCCTATGTATTAAGTACACCTCCTAGTGGCTGTGCAACGGGAAGACAGACATGTCTCAAAACCCAGCACAGAGCATGCACTGAGTGAATGACAGTTCTAAAACGATGGACATCTCCTTCCCCCTGCCCTTCTCGATGATCCACTTTTTCCTTGGCAGGTATGTAAATATGCGATAGATGGTTAAAGTCCAAGTGACCATTCACAATGTTTTCAACACTGAAAATAACCAACTACTAATTTTAGGTTTTCATGAGAATTCTAATTACAATTCCTAAAGGTTTTGCACCAAACCCAAAAATTTCTTCTAGTAGTGGAAGAGGAGGACTTTTGGGAGGAGGTGGTCTGTTGGGTAGTTTGAATTGTGAAAGTTTTCCTTCAGAGCCTGCTTTGTTGCAGCCATCCTGTATGATCCCAGACATTCCTTTGAGGGTTTATTTGCCTCAATAATGTAACACAGGTCCTGAAGAATTATCTCAACAAGCCAACAAGCAAAGTATATTAGTACAGACACAAACCCATACATCACAGCCTTACTTCTCATAACATTGATGGCAGATACGGCCTCGGTCTCCCTAGCTCTAATCCTAGGAAGTATATGAAGCAAATTTGGTGCCTAAGTACTTTTGAGACACAGGGCTTCTCGCCTTCATTTTCCACGTCTAAAATACAGATAATAGATATACTTCTTTACCTAGATGGCCTCAGGATATTCATTAATCACATTAAGATTGTGAGGTGCTCAGCTACTATAAATAGCAGAGTTGCATGAGCTCCAAGATGGTGGTTACCTAGGAGATATATGGATCAACACATCCCTGCTTTGCCTTGCTTTTCCTTGTGGATGGCATGGCCATGCTTTTCACTGACCTGCATATCCAGGTTTTATTGCCGCTCTGCCCAGCACCAAAACCTCAAATAGAACATGGCTACAGGAGAGGTAAAAGCTGTGTCTTCTAATTTGCTAACTTTCCCCATCCTCACTTCCTCATAAGTGTTATAAATCTCTACTCTCTGCATTATCAATTAAAAGGCTTTAAAATGCCCTTTTGGACATTTTAATATCTTTGTTTTAAATTAGAGTAGTGCTAAAAGAAAAGCCTGCAAAACTCTCTACTTCTATGCTGTTCTTTAGCTCAATGATAAACAGCTCTGCTCATTTAAATCAATTTTATGTAAAAACAACAGCGAAGGCTGAGTGCTTTGTATGTGGAGAACTTTCTTGATGGAGAAAGTGCATCAGAGAAGAGCAGAGAATGGGGCTGCCTGTCTAATCGGGATGTACGACAGCACTGAGAATTGCTCAACTCTATGGTATAGACCCTGAGCTGCTAACAGATATCCTTCTTTAGCTACAAGACTGTGCTTTTGGAGTAAAGAAGATCACAACTCCATCTGTACTGTTGCTGTGATGTACTGAGTGGGAGTTGTGTACAGGACAGTGAGAACTGTGAAGTTCGAAAGTGGTCATGGATTTATTATAAAGAGAGTTCTCGAGCTGTTTCATTTTGGGGGTTTATTTTTTTGAAAGCCTATGTTGAATGAAGCTTTTAAAGTTCTTGATGTGTTTAGTTAACTATCTGAAAACTTTTTTTACTTCTGTTAAGCAGAATCCCAACAGCAAAACCACCATGAAATGTGGCTTTTTTATGATATTTCTGACTACAAAGGGAAAAAGATCCGGTGAAAAAGACTGATGATATGAGATTCATATGCCAGTATCCCAAACTCACTTGGTACCATTTCTCATTCTAATCCTGAAATCTTCCTGATAGATCCTGAAGAAATTCATAGAGTTGGTCTGAAACTCTTTAGCTGAATTTTATGAATTTTCTAAGAAGAGGGACATTCAGAGATTCAAAACCATTCTGAATGTCGATGTGGAACCGGTTCCAATATGATCTGCAGCTTCTTATGGAAGAATGTAAGAAAACACTTCTACGGCACTCCAGAATCTTGTCCAGCCCAGTACTCTGTTTAGGGAAATTCCACAAATTTGGCAACATTCTTCAATTTGGTCTCATCCACGATGATTGGATTAGGGCTATTGGAGAGTATACCTTCACTTAATCTTTTTAGCATCCTTTAATGGACCTGTGGTCCACAATAAAACAAACACATTTAAAACCCCTTAAAAAAGGAAGTCCTCTAGGGTAAACTCTGACAAGCTCCTCTACTCTGTTAGCACTGTTGGGTGCTGCTTTAATAAAGGAACTCCAGTCACCCTGTGAAGCAAGAGAAATGCATGACTGCAATATCACTGTCATGTGAATGAGCAGTCCCAGTACTGCAGAGTCTGCTTTTTACGGTACACAGAGACACATCAATACTGAATATAGCATGTTAGCAAAACAGAATGGAAATCTTTTAGGTGAAGAATGGCTTCACTGATTGCTTTGCTCTACCAGAATGGGGTGTGTTTTCAGGCATTCTGATAAATGTGTGCTATTTTTCAACCATTCAGTGTGAAGTACTGTAGGTTTCATATAAACTTTTATTGCTCACCACAGGCATGGAAGGATTGATTACAGTGTTTGGGGATTTCCTAACTTCTGAGACTGCCTCTTTAGCCAGCCTTAATACAGTGTAAGGAGGGAACAAAATGATACAGTGCTGCTCAATAGCCTGCTTTCTCCCTTTGCATTTTAGTCCATGTGGTTTGGAGTAGAGCAGCCAACAGCTACCCTCACCCACATACCTCTTAACATCTCCAATTCCGAGGGCAGCTGCATTTTTAGTGATGAGTATGACAATGTCCTGCTATAACTATGGGGAATAAGGAACAGAATTAAGGGATATTTCATCCAACTGCTAATGCTTTTGTCCAGCTGTAACCATTGCTGAAAAGGAAGTAAATCCTGTCCTTAGAATTGGGGTGCTATTGATGTCTGAAGAGAGCAAGCAAATTTTAGTGAATCTATGGTGCAATCTCCTTTATGTAGGAGGAGTCGAGAGCAGATGATAACATTTTTGAGGCAAGCAGCTTAGCATGCTTGGGTGGGGGCCCCTCTGAGTGGGGCAAATTCATGCTTAGCCCTGACAATTAACTCCACGAATTTGTAAATTACCTTAAGGTTTCTGAATCATTTAACCTTTCTCCTATTCTGACTTCATGAACTAGTCTGGTTTCACGGATTCCTGAGTAGGCCTTTCACATTTTCAGACCTCAGACTTACTGGAACTCAGTTTCACCACTTCTCAGGTCACATATGGAGCTGAGCATTTTTCTTTTCTTTATATTAATTTTTACTTTATCTGTGGTAATAAATATTAAAAAAAAGCTTTACATTATGATCTAAATTTCTTGTAATTCCTACTAGAACTGGTTATTGCCCTTAGAAAAGCTATGTCCTGGATTTCAACTACGTTACACATTGAATCTACTCAAATTATACCGTAGTTTCATGCTGGATCCTTGTCACCAGCATTTGCTAGCTACATGGTGCCCTATTCTGTTCCTGATTACTGGGCAAATGTCAGGAGTATCTCCCTTAAAATAAATGTTGCTTTCATTGGTAAAAATCTAGCAAAAGGAGACTGGCGCCCTAGGCATTATGAACAATACAGGCTTTCAGTAAATAAATAATTCAATTCAATTAAAACGAATGACTGCCCTGATGTACCATAGTTCCTAATTTCTTTAATAAGCATTCTTGGGAAGTATTTATGGGAAATGATCCTCAAAGAAAGCTTCAAGGAAAGTTCTGTAAGAAAGCAGAAGCGGTGGTGCCACCGTACTTTCCTGCCAGGAGAGAGTGATGTAAGAGGACTTTAAGAGGACTCCAGCTTAGAATAAGCCTGCAGAATTCATGTTGCATATGGAAATGAAGGCTTGGACTATAAGTACATATGGGGCCCTCTTTCCTGGAAAGCCTCTGCTCAAAAAGAGATGGTGGGCAAAGAACGAAGTAAAAAGATAGGGAATGATGTAATTTGTGTGGTACCGTGTCTACTGGTGGCCTTAACTATGCACAAAGATGGAGGTGCACTGAAGTTGTTCATAGCAGCTTGGCTAGCTCTGTCCACTTCCGACTCCCGTCAGGGAAGCTACAGATGCAGACACAGCCCAGTAGACAGTAACACGACAAGCCGGCTGGATCCACAACCATCTATTGAAGTCCCTGAGCCTAATGTTTTCCCTACTGGCTAGTTGCCTTTGGATGTTAAGAGATGGCCGCTGTGCACAGACATGAGGATAGAGTTTACTCTCTGTCTACTGGCCTGGGAACCGGATTTTCCTCATGCATTCTTGGCATCTTTCTTTATCACCTTTAAACAAAATCCTATACCACTAACTCAATCCAAAAAGCAGGGGAAGAATGTGACTCAACAGACTTGCATTAAAACCCCCTGAGGGAGGTTCACCGTTCTGTTTTTCTGCCTGAATAGATATGTGGGAGGGTAACAGTGTGTTGAAAAGTGAGAACATTTAGGGACAGAATCTTCCCAAGGGTGAGTCTTCATACTGCCTACCAAAGCAGCTTGAGGACAGAATCTGGCCCTTAAATATTGTCAGACATCTGTGCAAACAATAACAGTTTAGCTCAAACTGCCTCCGTTTTTCCTGCTCAGAAAGTTCTCAGTGTAAGATGTCAATTTTTGAAAGTAAAACCTGGGTGACTGAATCCTTATCCTCCCTTTCCCTTTGAGGAGATTTATGGTCTCGCTTGATACCAGTCATCAACTCAAACTGAGATTCACAGGACGCAAACTAGACCTGGGTTAAAGCCTCCAAACTCAGATCTGGATCTAGATTTCAAATGATGAGACTGGGGATGGGGTAACAACCTGCCTAATCTAAACCCACATAAATCAGTACATCACATATTGATTTCAGCTAACAGAAATTCCTTTGGGCATTTTTCATGAGAGCTTATTTTTACCTTGTCCCAACACTATTTACCCATTACACGCTGTCTCACATAGGTGTGTCATCCTCTTTACAGCAAGTTTTAAAAAAAATCTAAAGGAAATAGTTCATCTGTAAAATGTCACTATGATACAGCCACAAAGGGGAGAAAGAAGAAAGAAGAAAGAGAAAGAAAGCAGAGATGCAGAGAAACCAGTGCTATTTCTTACCATACAAAGGGTTGCCAAGTAGTTTTCATTTACATAGATGACTTAATGATGATTGTATGATATTTAAAATTACTGCCACCCACCAGAGAGGTATTAAAACTTTTATCAATATGTCTTTCTTACTATCTATTTAACTGTAAAAATGCAGAGATCGTTGGGAAAAAAAATAGCTGGTTGCCAGTCGCCAAAACCCAACTCTGTGACCTTTCTAGATTAGAAAAACAACAAAAAAAAAAGGCAAAAAACCCCCTCTACTAGTATGATCATGATTTAAATTTACATGAACAAATAAGATGTTTCACACAATAGAAACACATAATAAATTAGGACAAGAACTGTGACCAGTCTGGGACCTCTTAAAGACCCCTCTGGACCTGGCAGGAGACTGCTGTTTCTGTCTCAAGGAGAACTCCCCACACTGATCTAATTACTTTTTTAAATTCATATCTAGAACCACAGGCTGCCTCATGGGATTAAGCACAGTATGCTTTGCAAATTGAAAGTAAGATAGCTGTTAGGAATATATACTTGCCTCTATGATTACAGTAACAAACAATGGAAAAATATTAATTTACATCTGTTCTAATGGTGAAACAAAGCCCAAGATTTTCTTCATGTTTTACGAAAGAGATAAATTTGCAAAAGGTAGCTATATTCTGAAAGCTGTAGGCTCTAACGAGGGAGATTCTCTTGCAGAGCAGGTAACTGGCAGGATGACATCAAGTCAAAGTAATGAGGATTCAGTATACCATTAAATTTATTTACCATAAAATGGATTGAGGTTTCTTTAAATAGTAAAACTATTTACAGTGAGAGAGAGTTTATATATATCTGTGGGGTGGAAGGCATTTTTGTGGGGTGAAACAGTGCAGAGCAGTTGCAACAGCAATCCAGTCACGCCTGGGTCTAGGATTTTTAAAGGTGTTTTATCTTGTAGAAATGAATACAGCATTTACAAATTGAAAATAACTCTGTAAACTCAGATAAGATTGTCTTGGTAATATTTTACCAAGGAAGCAGCTCACCACTGCTTACTTTCAATTAGCCATCTAAATCATAGCCTATACAAAAAGCAATCCCTGCTGCCTTGCAATAAAAAAAAAAAAAGAAAGTTAGAATAGATCCTAAGAGTTTTGATTCATGTTGCTGAATATGGAAGATCTGTAATCTTCTCCTTGGAGTCTATAGTCTAATGTAACTGCTTGAAAGTACTTTCCTTCTGCTGCTGGCAAAGATATTTTTTTCTGAAATGAATGGTGATTCATTATAGATAACCCTTCCCGATTAATTTTGTTTTGACTTTAACTTCGGAAAAAGAATATAAGAAGTAAAGTATCTTCTCACCAGATAGTAACTATGCTGTTATTTTAGGACTATATTGTAGCTGATGTTTAGAGAAACCTAAATTTAGAAGGAAAAAAAATGTTGATTGTCATCAAAAGTTTTAGCTGTTAAGATAAAAAGTGGCATTTTATTATTATTCCTTGTCTGTGATGAAAAATAAATAAACAAGTTCCTGGGAATCAGTATTCAACTTCACTGGCTTCTGTTTACATAATCCACAGAACTAATACTCTTGGAGGGCTGACTGGTCAAACTGAACAAGTTTAATTTCTATCTCCACATTTAAAGTGATCCACTGGTAATATGCTGAAAAATTTGAGGAGATCAAGTACAGTGGCATAGGACCCCTTACTGTGACAGTGACTTTGTGAGGGTTCAGTGCTGCATGAGAATGAGAATTTTGACAATTTCAACAATTTGAAGAGATAGTTAAGAGACAGAAAACTAGATACAGCTGTTGCAAATCACTGTACGTATTTTTTCAGCAATTAAATCTGGTTCATGACTCTGCAAATCAGTTTCCCTTCCTTCTCTCTTCCTGTTTTTGACTAGAGTTCTGTTTAGTTTTGCCTTGTTCTTTGACTTCTATTGTGGACTTCATCTCATTTCTTTTTAGAAGTAGCCTTACTGGCTAAATACTGATGAACTTATTGACTGCCATGTTTTTTCTTTGTTTTGTTCTGTGTAGCTTCACTATCAAAGAGGAATATTCTTTCAAAGAAATATTAAAATTAAAAATTAATTGTGTGCCATTACACATATTTACAACATAGTGCATATAAAGGCTTTGGGATGTTATCGAATACACCTGAATGATTTTACTTGCTTTCATAAACGGGTGAACGGTGCATGCACCTCCCAAAAAGCAGTTATCCCCAGGCAGGAAAGGAGTTTTTCACTCTCTGCCATTCTCTTCTGTTTAATAATGATTTACTACTGGCCAAGTACATTCCCAGCATTTTAAAGCTGGTAGAGAGTCCCACTGAAGTCAATGGACTTGATGTATGCTGGGATTTCTTCATGCTGAAAAGTCAGGTTGATGTTTCATTGTCTTGTTGAAGGAAGATCTCATTAGTGAAGCATAATTTGATGAGCAATTTGGTCATTTAGGACAAGGATGTGGCTACATTTATTTTCTCTGTTTAAAGGCAACTTTTTTGTTTGCATTATTACATTTTTAATCTAAAAGATTCATACTTTAAGGTAATGAATTGCATATTTTAGCCTTAAGCAAAAATAAATTTTACATAAATCTTCAGACATGACTGAAAAACAAGCTCAAGTCCACAAACACAAAAATTCTATTCCATCCGTAGATTCCCTAGGAATTTGGCCTATCTGCCTCATTTTGTTGCATGCCTTCACTGAAGCTCCATCTACAGCTGCAAGTGAACCCATTACTCAGCCTATGTTAGTAGTTTCTCCTGCAAAGAAGCTGGAAACATCTGAAATAGTGCTGTTTGTGCTACCTGCAGTACAACTTGCAAAGTTTTACTTTCTAACACTGGCCATTTTCAGGCACAGTCATTGATCACAATCAGAATCTGTAAAGGGTCAGGTATGTGGTGAAGGCAGGCTTCATCTGATCCTAACACAATCAAACTGCTGTTTGATCACCGTATTGCTTGCATAGTGCACAGGAGCATTTTACAAAATCAGAGGCAGGCAGGGGGAGCACCTATAAAAACTATAAAAACTATTTTACAAAGACTTTTTCTAAGTCTCATGAAAAGCAGCAGCTCATGAGCTGCTATAAATATTACACTGCAGATGTTTGGAAAAAAACCCTGCTCAATTGCAGGAGATATAGAGCTAATTCATGAAAAAAAAAAGTTAAAAAGTGGGAGGAACTAGATCTCATCATTTGACCTAGTCTATTGCACTGGTAATCATGTAATAATTTTGGTTTTACTTATTGACATCTGATTTCAGCTGTCCTTTTTCTGTCTTTATTTTTTTTATGTTTAAAAACAGCTATTTCGATTGCAGTGAAACAGAAAAGTAGAAGCAGAATATTCTACATATGCCATAAGCTGAGTTATGGCACAGACATCCAGCTGTGATCTTTCCTGTACCTGAGCAACATCTCAACAAAATCCCATGTGTGTGTCTGTGTACATATATGTATGTATATGGACAGATTTGTACCAACTCTGCATTGTTACAGTTGACTTACTCTTTTTTTTAATTATGTAAAAAAATCACATTAAGCTGAATCTAATTACTGCAATGTATATTAGAAGCAGGGCACCATCAAAATTTTATTTAAATTAATCAGGTTTTGATTTAAGATATTAAATTCAAATTAATCATGTAAAAATGGAAATGATCCTTGACGTGCTTCCAGCTGTGACTTCAGTCTGTTTTCTCGTGTGAGTCACTTTCGGGATGTCTTGGGGGGAACATTACGAAAATTCACGCCGGTGCTATTTCAATTAGAGTTATTTAGCAGGACAGATGTAAAGAATACGGTATAATTAAGAAGGAGCTGATGACACGGCTACAGATTTTCAGGATCAAAAAAAAAAACCTGTTAGTGAAAATTGACTACTGATCATGTAGTCCCAAGTTCAAATATGCTGAGGTTAAGCACTCATTAATGATAGAATGAGGTCTTTAGATAGGCCATTGGACTCTTTCTCTGGAGCAATCTGCAGAATTCTGCCCTGGAAATAGCTTTGAAGCTTCATTAGCAAGCAGATGATACTTGATAATATAATTTTAAAATTTTTAAAATAACTTTCCTCCCCTTAGTGCTCGATCTTTTCTGGCCAGCTAACTTCAAAGGCCTTCAGAAATACCTGGAAGGGGCATATAAATGCCCATGTAGGAGTCTATACAGAGAGAGATACATGTATGCATACACTCAAAGTATTGTTAAACTCCTGATGAACACGAACTGCCAGCAATACTACATTTTCTTCTAGTCCTGTTTGAGCAGAATTAGAGTCTGTACTACCTGCATGCTTCCTGACTGAAACCAATAAAGACTGAAACCACACAGAAGCCTGACTTGGTATTTATTTATAACTTTTTATACTATCAGTATTTCCACTGTGAAAAGTGAACTGTATATTTTTTCTTTATGCAAGAATAGGATGACACAAACATTTTTTTCATTTGTGGTGCAATGCTATGCAGCATGAATTTTGGAAGTTATTTTACAAATTCTTTTATGTGAAATTAAATCTCCCAGGTAAAGCTCTCAGATTTTCCAACATGAAAAAGATCAGAGAGACTACAATCCATTCCTTCTTGTACTCATAGATCTCCTGAAAATATGTGCATTCAAACATGCTTCTTATGGTTGCTATCCAGGGCTCTCAGTATCTGTTCCCCTCCTACAGAGTAATAGTAAAAGCCAAGTTATATTTAAAAAATGCACAGTACATACTGTACACCCATAATAATAGATTAAATATTGATCTCCATGGTGTTTTTCACGGTCTTTTTTCCATATCTGTTGCAATCTTTCTCTTCTCTCACTAATATTCGTTGCTACTTCCCTCTGCAAAGCACCATAAAGCTAAAAATATTTTCTGCAACCAAAAATACTGTTTTTAACTAAAAAAAACCCTCATAGTGGATGACAATAAAAGAATTTAGATACCTAGTTCTGTATATCTGGCAATGTTTTCAGGAGCAGATCTTAGAACGTGTAGAAGGTTTATGTGTTTCAACGATGAGCCATAACTAAAGGAGGAGCAATGCACCAGACAAAGCATGTCTGGCTATCCATAGCGGATGGAAAGCACATAGTGTGTTACACTTGCCACTGCTTACCTATTATGCAGATTTCAAAGCAGGAAACTGTCTGCAAAATGGATATACAGCAAGCATAAACTTGTTCATTATTGTGGTAGTTGATCATATTGTTGCTACAATTAGAGGAATAATATGATTCATTGTTGGTTTCTGCTTCCCACTCATGAGATATAAAACTACCTAATAATTGTTCTTTAATAGTATTTAAAATTATTTTTAAAACAAAATATGTTGGAATTTATCATAATAACGGTTTCAGTTTTTCAGGAAACAGTTTTTGGAGAAGTGTATGACTGCTTAAATATTAAAAGTGGCTCCTCAAAAAGAACATGAATGTAACAAGTAATGCATGAGAAAGGATGTGATAAAAACATGCTCAATTTATGCACTTGTCCTTTTTGATTTTTTTTTGTTCTTTTGTCGTAACAGCTGGAAAGAATAATCTTTTTCCGTGGGTTAAGCTGTTGCCTGGATGACTGAAATGCATTTTCTCATGAGAGATGTACAGGTTCATTTCCCATATGGGTTTTTTTTTCTTCTTCTGTTTCCTTTCTCTTCCCACCTCCTCTCCTACAACACTAGAGCTTATTGATAACAAGACACAGTTTTCCATTGATATAGCTCCATACACACTTAAGAGATTACACTGAACATAGCAGTATTCTCTGTGAAGTGCAGATTAGTCCAAAGATATTTGTTGGCCTATTTCTCAGTCCTTCCTCTAAGCCTGTGTGAGTGGGTTCCGGTAAGTACAGGGACTAATTTGTAAAATGAAGACAGAAAGAGCTGAGACTGGCTTCTCTGGTCAACTAGGAACTGGGGTTGACCATCTCAGGAGGGAAAGCTCAGATTCCTGTTAAGTCCCTGCAGAGAAGAAAGTTGGGAAAGGTGGTATGAGATGAGCATAGGAGAAGTCCTCAGGGCAGTGGAGTCTCACTCCTTGACAGAGGAACTCGACCTTGTCCATGTGGTAAACACCATGTCCTCTCTGATGCCCCTGCAGTCACCGAGTCACTAAATCCATGTCATTTGTCAATAAGACATTATGTGTTTGTAGCATAAGGGTGAGATGTTTTAACAAAGTAGAGGCTTTAACACTGAACTAGGACTTCATCGGATGATGCTCCATTCACAGATCTTTCATGTATTTCTAGTGCTATTCTATGGCATTCACATAACTTTTCTCAGTCCCTTATTTGTTGAATAATGGCCACAAGAAGAACATGCCTTTCTTGTCTTTTTCCAGCCTAGTTACACTGTAAAATCTTTGTGACAGTGTAGGACTACACATTTCTCAGTGCATTGTGTACCAAGGCTCAGTTAAGATCTCTTAATATCTGGTGTTTCCCCTTAATTTTGAAACTTTGACTATCAAAATATTTTGATTTAGTAGATTTTTAGTTAATTTATTTTCCTTAGTCATAATGTATAAGCTTTTGGATATTTCTCATTGATTTATTAGTACAGTGTGACACATAAAATATAAACGTTAGGGTGCCATAGGTCTCCAGAATGAATATGAAGTCTGGTTAGTACATCAGAAAATTATATATGAAAGCTCTGACTTTTGCAGCTGGAGCCTTCATTCAATGGATGTGTTGAGATTTTTCTCTCCAGAGGCCATTGCCAGAGGCACTTGGGCTGACTCAGCAGGAAAATCTGGTACTTTGGGGGAATCCCCCTGAGAAAAAAGAAGTGCTACAGAGCTGAAACCTATATTTTTACTAGTCCTGCCCTGTTGGAGGCAATTTGTGTCTTTATGTACTAGAAGCACATCAACTAAGGCTGTAGTTGCCTCTCTTATCTGAATAACTGTTTGCTGCCTCTTTTTGTGCAGCACAACAAGATTTAGTCTTTACAGTATATATGCTTTCATTCTTTCTAAGGCAAGAAAAAAACCACACGCAATATCTTGCATAGCAGACGTGTTAATTTTAAAAATAATTTTCCAGGCAACGGAACATGTCCCATGGGTTCCACCTGGGAGCTGAATGTTTATGGCTACTTTTAGAAAAATCTTTTTTAGGCTACTGAGAAAGGTGCTGCAAAGCTCTCCCTATGAACTGATTAAAGAAATTTTCAGACGAGATGTCCTCACTCACCAGCTGTGAACACACAGTGTGCAGTGCAGGTGCAAAAGCCTGGGAACCTCAGCAAAAAGAAAGAATTGGGCTAATTACATTGAAAGAAATCTGAGCATTCAGTACACCTTAGCCTGCTCCATACAGAAAATTGACACAGCACGGCACCTAAATCACCCAAAATACTTGGTTGCTAACTACAAATTAGGTCCCTAATTCTGGCCTACTCTACTCTAAGGAGCAATAAATATTGACATAGAGTAGAAGTCAATGTTGCAAGGCTTTCCACTATGGATGGCTAAACAGGCCAGTTTAACAGGTTTCAACAGGAAGCATGCCATCTCGGGTGTTGTTATTAACACCCGTAGGATTAAAAGGAAAAAAACCTCTTTATTCTATTTTACCAGTATGAGGGTTTCTAGCTCTTCTTTTGGCCAAGAACAGTTTGAAAAAATAGTCTTGAAAGGTTTAAGATGTCCTTTAAAAGAATTGTGACTTCTACATCAAATTGACATTATTTTGGGATTTAACTCTGGATTTTTGAAATTTGATAGCTGGCGATATTGGACATAAAAACTGAATGCAGTTCACACCCTTAGCTAGGGGAGTGAGTGAGGTACTGGAAAAACTCGAAATTGTATTTAGGCATCTTAGATCTGCACCTGATTTATGTAACTTATGATAATTATAAATTAAGGAAAAAAGATCAGATGGTCAAATAACTTCAGATACTGTAGCATATAGGATATTCTTCCAATCCAGATGAAAGTAAACCACCTGATGAATACACTCAGAGTACAAAAGAATTACAAAGGGTTTAGTTCTATAATGAGTTTTTTCGGTCTAGTACAGGGTCATCAAACTCACAGCTCCCACCATTCTCCTGCTCCCGCTCCTGCAGCATCACATGCGACAAACACTGCACATGTGACCAGCGCTGGCAGGAGCGCAGGGACAAGGAGCTCAGCACTGCCGCCAGGTAGGAACAAGGTGCTGAGACAGAAAAAACAAGGTAAGAGTGCCGGATTCAGCCCAAGGCTGAAAGTCTGACACCCCTGGTCTAGAAGGTTCCCGAAGTCTGTTCAATGTAATATTAGTACAGACAATGATTCATAAAAATCTTTGACAAGTTTCTTCTTCTGATTTGGTATTATTTCAGCTTTTTGGCCCTGACAGCAGGCAATTTCTCGCTGTAGCAAGGAGAGGTATAAAAAGTTCATAGCCTTCTAGGCAACTATGACCGAGGGCCTGTCAGTCATCTGGAACTGAAAAAATGCATGCAGATCTTGGGAAAAATTAGACGTCCTCTGGACTGAAAATGGTCATGTAGAAAAGGACAACTTGACTAGATGTATACAAACAGGTCTGCAAAGACAGATATTGTATCTGTGGAGAGAAGCTCTCAGAATCAGACCTTCTGTCCAAAATCAGAAATCTGTATTAATTCACTCTTCAGATCAGATGTGACAAGGGATATTTTTTGTTTTGTTTTGTTTTGTTTTGTTGTATCTTTAGAAGAACAAAAAGGAGATTGGTCAGAGGAAGTTCTTGTCTCTTTTAAAGTACAGATCGCATGATTTTTGCTTTGTAAAAGTCATCCTAGCAGAGCTGAGGCTCTAGTTCACTTTATTTTTAAAGAGAATAATTCCTTGTCAGCCTCAAACTAAATATTACAAAGTCTTACCATTTTCCTGTGCATAAGACACATCTCTAGAGGTTTTTTCTGGATTTCCCATCTTTCTATTTCTGATGTGTTTACATGAGGATATTTTTAGGACATTGTATTTTCCTACTATAGTAGAAACACAGTGCTATGAGTAGCTAAACAATTCAATGGAACTTTACAGTATCTTAAAACTGAGACAGCAGACTGCTAATTATAAACTCAGTCTAAACTGAGGCCTTGTTAGAGTGATTTTAGTATCTTGATTGCATCAGTTTCTACCCTTTATGGGACTTTGTGTTACATGGGACATCAGGAGTCTAACAACTGAAAACAAGCAGAAGACAGTTTCTTTCATCTCACAGAACTCTCTGATATATTTAGCAATTTAGCCTACAAAAGTAAGCTGTTTTGCTGGTACTATTGTAAGATGCATCATTTCTCAGTAGGGCCCACGTTTGCCTTAATCTGATAGAGTTTTTTGTTTTGTTCTTAACCTACTTCCTTTCTGAGAGAGGTAAGGGAACTTTAGCAGCTGCCTTCAGTAGCAAATGAAGTGGGAGGAAGCAATGAATAAAAAATAGGCTGGGATTTATAAAAAGAATGTAAAAATCTGTGATTATATAATGATGTACAGAAGATGCCAGCTACCAAAGGAAGATACGGCATCACTGTTAACTTAGTGAGCTCTGTAGTTCTCACTTCTCAGACATAAAAACAGCTTCTGAAGCAGTTTGAAACCAATCCTTTTTAGCCTACAGTTTGAGAAATGATCCCAAGTTCTCAAAGTCCAAACTGAAGAAAGAGAGTCTGTTATCTGAGGTAAAGTGATCAACTCCAAGTTAACTTAGTCTCGGTGAATTAGAAAATTAAATGACAAACCACATAGAGGAAGAGATCAATGTGGAATGTGCCCTGGAGTTTTTTGAATGAAAAAAATAAACTAAAGAAAAGTGGATGAAACAAAAAGAATTAGTTGTGAATCAATGCTAAATGGTGACCAAATGCATACAAGCAACAAAGTCTGAAATGTTTCTTAGTAGGGGAAACTGTCCTTATGTAAATATATGGGGTTTGCCATTTTCAGATAAAAGAACAAGAACTGGAAAGCAGAACTGTATCTTTAAACTATTTCTCTGCTGCTCTGCAAGGACAGAATGTGGCAACTGTAACCACTTGCTCCCCATTCTCCTGTTTTGCAGTGATGTGAAGCCAGCAGGGCTGGTGCACTGGGAGCCCTCCCGGCCACAGGTGAGGAGCCTCACCATCTGCAATACTCAGTAGGCCAATCAAGCTGGCCCTGCAAGAGGTAAGACGGATAGTCTCCCCATGTGATCTGAGATCCCTCTGAAATTTCAGCAGATCAGTTTCACTGTGGCTTTTAATTACCCCTCTGCTTCATCATTATTTCATGGACTTTAATATGCCCTGCAGGACACAGCATCACAGAGTATAGATAAACAACCACCAAGTCTCGGTGCCTCTTGAGGTGCTACTGTCATCCACTAGAGGGAAATGTCATGGTGTCAGGTTCATTTGGCTGGGTAAGCTGACCTCAGGGTTTCCAGGTTGATTTCAGCCTGAGCTGAGACACAAGGGCAGCCACTTCACCACTATGTTCTGGGCTGAGAGCTCTTGTATTTCATATTAAAACTTGCTTCAGTCACTATGCGCAAGCACAGAAATGAAAGTAGCCAGTAGGGCTTTTGTACTTTACACTTGTTTTCTGAAGAGGAAATCAATCTGTCCTTGCAGATCCTCTGTGGTAATCCATAACCGTTTGAGCACAGTGCAGCACAGGGTCCACCTGTACAAGACACTGAAGGCATCATGAGAGGTGTTCAAACAGCCTGACCCTGCCCTGGGTTCAAAAGTACTCAGTGACAGCACTGAGTCCTGTGCATCAGTAATGTAAATTCACTCCACGGGGAAAGGTCTGCCTTCTGAGATCACCACCCCCAGCCTAGAAGCAATGGAGAGGAAAGAATGGCAGAGTGAGACAGAAAAGACAAGGCAAACTACAGGTGTATGCTCTTTAGAAGTGAACAGACCTGGGAGAGAGCTGGCTGCAGCTCTCTGCATCAATCATTTATGGCACTTCCTCCATGGCAGTGGAGAGATGAGAGACAGAGAAGATGGTGCAATCATGTGAGCAGTCATCTTGTTGGGAGCATTCCCATGCGGATACGCATCACTGCACCTACTCTACCACTTCTGCTGCTGGGCACTTGTATGGTCAGTGACCTCAGTATCTGACAGACAACAGGCAGAGGAGGGGATGCCCTCCCTGGTTCCACAGATGGAAAACAGATGTGCACAGGCACTGCACAGTGTCTCAGTTTCACATAGGAGGCCAGTGCTAGAAAGGGTCTCTCTCAAAGCTCATCAGTGGATGTCTTTCCTTTCCCTAATGTCTTTCTGTCTCTCCTGCTGCATTAAAGTGATAGGTACAGCCACTATCTCAACAGACTCGTGACTGAATGTGGGAGGAGGTACCATGTTGGCTGAGGCTAAGAGGAATGATGAATCTCTATCTGCCTAAGCAGGACAAAGCAGTATCTATGTTAAAAAGCTCAGCTGATGGAACTGGACCTGATGATGCTTCCTCACTGTAGGTCTGGTTCAGAAGTTGGACATCCCATGCTGGAGCTAACGTGCTCTTTTTCAGGTACAGGTGATACCAGAAAAGAGCAGGCTAAGCTGCTACTTTTAGCAGTGAAAAAGCTGAATTCAAACCTTAGCACTAAGGCACTCTATGACCTTTCCCTCCAAATTCACTGGTTAGACAGACTCCCTCTATCCTCCTTCCCTCAGTAAAAGTGATATCTGTCCTTGATTACCTGGCAGTAGCTGACATTGCTCTGTGGAGAGGCATGATAGAAACAAATACAAGAGTGAGATAAGTGAATTCCACATTCCCATATGGAAGGAAGAAGGTGAATATGTTCTGTTTTACTTACAGAAAGGGCCCTTCATTAATTACATATACCTGAGGTGGATCTAACTTAACTTTACTGACACCAGGAGAATAAAAACAGGTGAAGATGGAATCACCTAAATGCATAGAGAAGGGAGTAGCTCTATGTTAATTGAGAGTATAGAAGCTAAAATTATCATGTGAGGGCAATTTAAATTAATTTTTTTGATTAATTAATGAGTTTTGGGCAGCAAAATTCATTAACTCATTCAAGTCCTGTGTATCTAGAGTTGGTTCTCAGAATGAAGTTAACACATGCAGTGGATTTGTTCCACTGGGACTGCACATAAGGCTTTGATAACCACTGCCTATTTGGATGAGAAGCAGCCAAGGTTAGACAGGTAATCAGAAGAACCAGATCAAACTGTACTGCCCAAATCCTCACGTCAGATACTTACCAGCCATATCCCTCTCTGTGGACCAGAAGTTTTGCTTATTTAAATTCAGGCTTCAGGCTGCTTTGATTGGACATGAAGTTTCTTCATTCATGGGAAAATATTGTCATATTTTTTCCAGAGTAATTAAAATCAAGTGGTCAGTTTAATGAGGACTGAGATATGGAGTTCACGTTACTTCCAGCTATTCTCATTTGAATCCTTGTTTAAATAAAAATAGGGGTCACGGGTTTTTTTATTTAAGAGAGAAAAGAACTCTGAAGTTCCCAAAAGTACGGCCAGTAGTTTCACATTTTCTCGAAATTTGTCTCCTTATGGCTGTCTCCTACAAATATAAAATGCTTTTTAAAGTATCTTGGCAAGAGGCTATTTGCTAGCTTTGATCTGGATTCTGATACGTAATTTAAGCACACCCAAAGGTATGAAGCAGTTCCTCACTTCAGATAGGCTTTGCAAATGAAACTACAGCTACTGACAACATTTTTAACTCTAAAGGATGTATGCTGGGAGAAAAGAAGTCAGTTGATAAAGGGCCATCACCAGCAAACACATTTATGAAGGAAACACCACGAAAATCCCAAGACTTGTGCAAATAATCTGAATTTACAGTCAAGTGTGATAATGCTTCATGCTCCTTGAGGGCTGTATCAGGCAAAGTCACTGAAAGTGTTTTTGCATAAAAAATAACCAGTAAAGGAATAAGAACAGGTATATATTTATTTTTCTCTCCTTCTGTCTCTTTCTTCTTACTTTGATTATCTGCAAATGGTTTGTGTTCCACTAAATGTGCGTTGTGACATTCATCTGGTGTAGCAGTTTAACACACTGCTTCCCTGTACCACCAAACAGCACCTGTCCTTGAGGCACATGAAGGAGCAACAGGCACATGCAGGTGGTAGCCAGGAGAGCAGTACAAGTGAGCATTTCACAATGCTCACTTTTCTTCATATCTTCACTGGGTTTAAATGGATAGAAAACAGCCATTAGCCAGCAGAAAGTAAAGACTGGGCAATACAGTACTGAACTGATATCCTGGTGATTTATGAACTTCTTGGGAGATTGTGAAGAATAAGCAAGTGACAGATTATCTGCTGACCTGTGGGATAGCTCATTTCCTTTTGTTCAAACAGTGGTTTTCCTGAGGAACTGCAGGTTCTAGTATTTCTCTGTTGAATGGAGCTACCTTACTGCTAAAGAAATATGTCAGTCAGCAATGGCACAAGTTAGCATCTCTGGTGGCAGACATTTGTCTTGCCTGAGAGCAGGCAATATGGACATTAGGAGATGGGGACCCTAGAGCTAAACAGAGAAAAGTCAAATTGCTGGTGCGGACACACTGCAGAGCTACCTGGTGCTACGGAGCTCTAGAAGCCTTTATAAAGATGGAGCTGTGATTTCTGACTCTGTCATACTTAAGTACTTTTTGCTTAAAGTTTGGAGAGATATATGGTTCCTGTGCCAAGGTTAGTCATTCTGACCTCAGATTTAAAAGCTGCACTATTCTTTTTCAGAAACAAACAAGCAAACAAACAAAAAACCCCAAACCATAAAGTAACTTCTATTGTTCCTCTTCACAGATCACAGACATATTTGTCCTTATCCTTCCTAATGTTTATTTTGTGACATAACTCCTTCTGCATCTGATTTTATATAACTGGACTGAGAAGATGATTCAGGAGGTTCCAGCAGAGGACTATGGAGGACAGTCTGGCATGCTCCGTCTTGGTGTAACAACCACTTCCACTGGTTATATCTAATTTTTAAATTGTTCTCATTTGTCCCATTGGGACAACAAAGTTAACGTCTGCAGCAGAAATGGGAAGGGTATGCAGCAGCTAATATTGCCAATTTATTTCAAAACACAGTGTTTCAGAAATCAGAATCCTACTGACTTGCTTCAAGTGAATTAACAGGGAGTATTCACAGTCAGGCATATTTTGTGAGCACAGACACAAAACAAGGGGAGTAAAGCCCTGTACCCTATCTGACCTTGCAAAGGATCCAGAAATTGCAGTAAGGAAGAGGAGAGAACATTTCTCTCCCCAATACTGATTGCCTCCATCTTGCTCTCCTAAAATAAGCATTTAAATAATGCAAATGTGAAGTGTGGTGCAGAAGAGAGAAGGGGGTTGCACAAAAACCTTTCTGACTTTTCTTTTTCCCCCTGAACACTGATGCCATTGCATAATTATATGGGTTGGCTTGAAAGAATGAAACCCAGTTCAAAATGTATGAGTTCATTTTTATGTTCTACTGAGAAAATTTATTCAGTGTGACTGCTCAGTAGCGAGAGCAGTAAAACACCTTAATCCCTGGTTGAAGAAAGGTAATACCTTGACAGATGTGTGCCTCCTACTTTCCTTGCGGCCATGTTTCAACAACAAACCTTTATTTCTGCTTCTCGGCTGTAGCAGAAAAAAAAAAGGAGAAGAGCAATAAAGCAGTCAGACAAATCTCAGGAGCCAGGCGGCAATGCAATAGTAATGACAGATTTTTAATGTGGCAGGAGAGATTGACAGGAAAATGTCTTCAGAGCAAACGCACGCCAGATGGAATGAAAACGGTTTATTGGAGTATGGAGGTGCTGCTGAACTGAATAGAGGGCGGGTTTAAGGTGGGTGTTTTATCTGTTTCACGTAAACAAAAACAACGAAAAAAAACAAATTTCCCCTCACCAGGTATTCCCTTAGACCAGTCTTTGCATCAAGGGGATCTTATTTTTGTTTGTTCATTTCTTTTTCCACAGTACTACACCAGAGAAAAACTTTAAAGTCAAAAGTTCAGTCATTACATGCACTGCTCACAAGAAGGCAAACTGGTTTGGTGTAAGCCTTTTTTATTGTTTGCCTCTCTCTTCCATCCTGCCCTCACACCCCCTCCACTGAAGGAATTTCTCACTCAGTATGAACAGATAGAGATGTTTTCATGGGCATTTAGATAAATCAGAATATTTTTTCCAAAAAGAGAATGGGTAAGAAACAAAACAAAATAAAATAAAACAAAAAATCCAGCTGATTGAGTAGCAATCTAATCCAGCACAGATGAAGAAGCCTGCACTAAAAATCCTAAAAAAACCCAATTTAGCTGTTTCTACATCAAGAACAACATCGTTTCTTTTTCAACCCAATAAACTTGCATGCTCTTAGTAACAATAACAAAGTCAAATTCAGCCCTACATCTCACAAGAAAATGTAGCTCTGAAGTATTACATATGCTCCACACAGAGCAAAGGCAGGAAAACAGCGATAAATGGGAAGAAACAGCACAAAAGGAAGGAAGAAAATACAACTCTAAACTGTGAATCTCCCTGACACCTTTTCATTATCAACCTAGTCAATCAAAAATGCCACTAAGGACAGGATGGCACCACATTATTGAAACGTGCTGGTTTTAGGGTTTTTTGAAGGATGCATGTGTATAGTCACCATGTGTAGCTTTTTCATTTTTCTCTATTTGCCATTATTAACTCTCTGTAATCGTATTTTGCATGCAGGGCTTGTATTAAGTGTTCTGCATGTATCGTGTACCTTTATACTGTTCTTTTTAGAGTTTATTATGGCTTTTTCCTTACGCAAACATATCAGAAAGAAATTACTGAGGTACCTCCTTTATTTGTATTATACTTTAAAACAAAATCAAACCATCCTTTTTGCTTTTGACAACCTGCTTCTTTTTTTTTGCTAAGGAATATTTATTTAGACAGCGAAAAGGTGTTATGGCTCTTTCCACTAGTAGATGTGTATGTACTTAATATGCTCCAATGTAATTTGCAGAAAGTGAGGAAAAAGCTCTGAAAAAGTAAGCAGGGAGTTTTGCCACGTTGTTTCATCTTATAACTACAATCCACTTACAGTTTACATTTTATAGATTTACTGATTGTTTTAAAACTATGTTTTACAATTTTTGTCATCTTTTGCCGTATTCAGGATCCAGCTATAGAATTCTATTTAACTTTCTTTTTGTATTAGTCTTGGCAGAGCTGTAAAGATTGCTTGTATATTTCTTATGGCCTTTTGGGTTTTCCTTCAATTTCCTTAGCATTTGGCCAAGTATTGGCATACAGGCTGTCCATAACAATGCAAGAAAAAATACTTTTACATAAAAAAAAATGCCTTTAACTGGTTAATTCCTTTTTCCATACAGAAACCAACACAATGACAAATATAATAAAACTACCACACCGCCGGGGTTGTTAGTGATCTTATGTATACTCCTGAAACTATTCTATTTCCTTGCATTTGATCATCAGTGAACTTAACTTTTTCTGGTTAGGTTGAAGCTGTTTTGTAAGTCAGTCATGCAAAGGACATCACTTCACTAGGAGCTGCTTTTTGAAAACAAAAAAGTCAAAGCCTTTTTTTGGTTTACTTTAGAATCTATTTTACTAGTTTTAAATACCCTCAAAAATAAACTCAAAATTAATACTTAAGCAATGTTAAAGATAAAACTTGACAAAAGAGGATGTGATGGCCACCTTTCTGTCCCTAAAACACCTTTTTGCAACACATGTAATACACAATATTAATCAGTGTTCTAAGGCTGTGGCAGTACCAAGAGACACAATGACATGTTAGGGACAGAATAGCCAGCTTAACTCTGAATGACATTGCTTTTATGCTGCATCAGAATCTTCATATAACTAAAAAATAAATTGTACTCTGTCATTAGTTCCATTCTGGTACCACTAGTAAACTAGACTAGGTATAAAAGATCCAATGGTAATTAATTGTACAAGCATAAATACCAAAGTTGCTATTGGTAGGGTATAATGGCCAGAGTTTTCATTTCAGAAGACACTAAATACTGACTTTCCACGTCAAATTGTATTCATTAGCAGCTTGCATTTTTTTTCCTTTTTTATTCCTAAAATCATACCAAGTATATCAGCATGGTCTCACGCACCCCTGCACCGTGGAATTTTGATAATGTATGTCCTAACCGCTTAATTGATTGATTAGCTTACTGCAGCTTTCTGAGGCACCAAATTTATCTTTAATAGCCAGAGTCAGGCACGGCAGGCAATCGAGGGGGGGGTCCCTTGGCGTCGATTTGCTCTTAACTGGAAAGTCATTACCACTTAATACATGTAGATTGTGTTGAAAGAAAATTATGTGTAATGAAATGAGGGAAAAATTAGTGGAGTGTTATGGGCGAAAGCAGATGTTACGGAGGAATTATGCTAGCAGAGATAATCACCTTTGCTAGCATTGTGTGTGCTGGGGTGTTAACTCAGAGAGAGACTTGGTAAGAGCACTAAATAAATGCATTGATTTACACAGATTCACTTTTCAAACTACAGTATATGACTAGCACACACATCCTCAAACATATACATATATATACATACACAGACATGCTCAAGGTTCAATTTTTATATTTCTGATGCTCATAGCCCTTATTTAGCTATTCTCCAGGTACTCACACTATATTCAGAAGTCCTAGCTGGAAGTATATGGAAGTAACTGTCAATTTGCATAGTACCATGAAGATGAGAATAACAACCAAGGTCAGAAGTACTCATATAAGCATTAAGATAAGACCTTGTATGCTTCAAACTCTGGACAACCTCCCTTGAGAGAAAACTGATGAATACAAGAGAGGTCTTTGAGGGTACCACCTGACATTTAGAAGCTGTAAAAATGAAATAAATAGCAGAAATAGTTTAAAAAAAATACAGAGACATAGAGAGTTGTGTCTTAACTTAAACAGTCTGTAAATAAAGGAAACGGAAGAAAAAAAGAAAAGATGAAATACGGTTTTTTTAGTGCAAGCTAGGAACATGTTTTAAGGTAGTAGTTTTGCAGACAGACAATAATGAAAACACTTGAAATCAGGCCAGGGGAGGGAACAGAGATGCCACAGATTTTATTTTGAACACATTTTAGAACTCTAAATTAATCTTTCACCTGTGGGCATTTCCCTGTCCTTTTTCATCCATGACTGATATATATGCTTGATTATATTTCTTATATCCAGGCACACAAGGTCACTATTAATTTTTATCTTGGGTTTATCTTTTTCATATAATATGTGTTTGGATTTAGAATTATCTCTGCTTTATCACCCATTTCCTAATAAAAAATGTGGTCCCAGGAAGATATTAGTTTGCAGATTTTACTATCGAAACCATTGATAATTAGGGTTTCCTCATATATTGTTCTGTTCCTTCAGTACTAAATGAGGCTTTTACGACTACAGTTATTGTTGTTGATAATAATACAAATTTTAAAAAATAAAAAAAAAGACTCAAGGTCTTATATTCCCAGTATTACTGTTCAGAGATAAGAGGTTAGCAAGAGAACTGTCAATTTCCTTGTCACTATATTAATGAGTCAAAGAAATGCAGCCAGCCCCTCATGAATCAATTGGAAAACTATGATGAATGTTTCAATAATTAAGAGAATAATTAAATTGCTGCATGTAGGATGGCACTAAATGAAACAGCTTTTGTAACAGTAGTATATTGCTGTTTATAAATACAAAGAGATACATTTAAATAATGCTGTGAGTCCAACTTAGACTTATCTGTTTGTCTTACAACTCTTAACTGGCTTTGGGCTCAATCCTGCAAAAGCCCTGTGTACTATACGTAATACACCTTACGCCTTAGCCCTGTGCACAACAGCAGCATTAGCACACACAAAGCTAAGCCCTTGCAGAAATCTGCTGCTAAATCAGCATCTCTCTGTGTACCTACCTGCTCTCTACCTGCACATTGTAACATGGCCACCATTGTGGTGCTTCGGTGATAAGCAGCTACACCTAAACAGATAACGAAGCCAGTGAATTCACAGTTAAAGCTGACGCTCTGATGGTAACATGCATGATGCTTGCGGAAATATTTTTAAAAGGTGATATGTGTTAAAGGTGAACTGTAAAGCTGAAGTGAAAATTATGTTAAGTTCAGAAATATGTCCTGAATCTCTCAACTATCAGGCAAGTTTCACTGCAGCTTTCAAAATTCTCTTTTCTCCTGTACAATAATGTGGCAGTTCCTTCTTAGATAAGGACATTCCCAAACGTAACTTTGTGTGATATCACACATACCAGAACCTAGGATGCTAAAAAGGAGACACTCTAGAAAATCTTCCTTCAAACCAGGGTGTCTCAGAGTAATGCACATGCTTCAAAAAATTTATTTTGGAGAAGATGATGATGTATGAAACATTCCCAAACCCAAAGCTTGAAAAACTTACAAAGCTTTGGGGGGAATGAATGATAAGAGGTACTAGCTAGGTAATTAGCTAGTATATATGTACATGTATTTTTTAAAATGAGTCACAGCTCCTTGTCACCTGCTGGAATGCCAGCATATTTAGGAGAAATCAATCACAAATAATGCAGGGTCATTTCAGGTGCAAAATTCAATGGAATGTATACAGGGCCCTTTCTAAGTGATTGTATAGACAGCAGTCATCCTCTCCTAACTGCTGTAACATGAGAGCTGATTTTATTTCTTCTACCTACCAGTATCCTGAACTGCTTTTCACAATCCTGCCTGCCTCACCTTACTGTTTCACTGATTTTTTCCCTCTTTTCCTGTCTTTTCCTCATTCACCTCTTCCATTCACATACTTCCTTCTGTTCCCAAAGGTGTTCCCACCTTCCACCAGTCCCTAGTTTTCCTTGCAGAGAGAGGCAGGTTATGTTTGCTCGTGGGAGAAGGGTATGGAAGGGAATTTTCTATCTGGCTCTGAGCTAGTCGCTCTTTGGAGTTCAATCATCATGTCAGCCACATTTTCTTTATCTCTTATGTTGTTGGATTTATTCTTCCTGTCTCCTCCACTAGGATATTCCTGTGCAATCAGAAAATTGTCACTGATCTTCTCACATTTCACATTTGCCTTTGGTCATTTCCCATCACTCTTCCACTGTGCAGAGGTGCCTCATATACTCCCCCGAATCCCATAGCCCCACCATGGTCCTTTTCCATTTGCCTCGCCCACCTTGAATGTCTCTTTCCTACTCATCACATAAATATATGTTCTGGAGTATTTGGAAACCCAACATTATGTACTTGGCACACTAGTTATTTGCAGTAGAACAGAGAACAAATATAGCCATATTATGATTTAAAATAGGTGAATTAGTTGGGCAGGAGACTTTTAATGCTACATGGGTGGTCAGTAAAAAAGTAGTAATTACCATGAGATGGAATCTGATAAACCACAGTTATTTCCTATTCTAGACATAGGACAATACCATGGTAACCTAGACTCCACTGTGTGACAAGTGTTGTTAATTGTATAGTTTTTTAATGGAGATAATTATATTTCTCCTGCCTGAAATCAACATTTACTGGCAGTGACCAATGCCCAGAAGGATATTCTTAGAAGGATGTTCCATGATCTACAGTACGTACATTTAATATTTTTTACTTATAGTGAGACAATTCAATTCCAGCAGGAGAACAGGTGAAAACTGTTCACCTTTCTGATAAATACTGCTTAAAACATTAAAAGTTCAGGATGACAGAAATTCACTCTTACCAGTATGTTAGTAATACCACATATTGATAAGCCAAGTCTGGGGAGCGAAACCATACAGCTTAAAATATTTCATAATTAATTAAATAACTTCATTTTCAAGGGTTGTTAATAAAGTATTTTTCTTTAGTATGAAATTCAGTTTTCCTTGAACACTGAAAAAAGCGACACCTATAATGATGGTGGCTTGAAATTTCCTTTTGGAGAATCTGTTTCCAGTGGGTATTGCTTTATATCAGAATTTAACATTCAGGTCAGAAGTTTTCTACTGTATGGCTGTTTCAGGTGAATATTCACTTGAGAATAAGATTAGGGAAAATATGACATTTGCAAATGTTTAAAAATAAATATAAATTTCAGTTGTTTCCTTAAAAACTCTGCAGTTCAAAGCTGGGTCTTGAAAACTTTTCAATGCTTAAGCTTCTGGTAACAAAAAGTTTATGCTCATTAGAGGCTTGTTATGGTTCTCAGAGTTTCTGTATGTCAATCAGGTTGCACGGACACACCAGGTCTCATAAGACAGATAGCTCTGCTACATGAGCAGGATTTTGTCCCTGCTTGATGGGGTTAGCTGGATCTCTGGATCCAGGACTAACAGCAGAGAGCTTCACTTTCTGTTGATCATGGTGGAGGCCAAGAGATGCACGGGCAATAAAAAGCTTGGTGTAACACTGAAATTCAGTAAAAGAGGGGAAACAACCTGGGAATGGAGAGCTTTAAGTAAGTGAGATTGGACACAAGCTTCTACTTAACACCAAAAAAGAACAGGCACTTTGGAATAGAACTAACGTGCATGCATGGAACTAAAGTGCTCTAGCCCTGACAATTAGGGGGAAAATGGGAAAAAATATGAGTTCCCAGAACATGCTCTAATGAACAGGACAGAACATTTAGAAACATGGTAACCTTGATTTTGCTTAAGGCTGGACAGCATTTGAGGAATGGGTGCAGAAAATAAGGGAAGACGGAGCACCGTTCACAGCTGTGAGAAAGATAAGTAGGAGGTATATATAAACTCATGAAATGAGTTTAGAAGTTAGAAATGGGAATAAAATGAAGTTAGAAATGGGAAGAAAAGTATGCACAAGAGCTACCAGAAATGGCATAAGAAAAGGAGCAAAAGGATATTCAGGGTGGAAGGAACAAGAGGATATTTAATCCACCTGCCTCTATCAAACCTGAACCTAAATAAACTAGTGCTGAGTTCTGATTTCAATGAGCTGTTCAGCAAAGTAACAGTAACTTTTGCTCAAATTTGTTTCCATCCTATGCCTAATGACAGGTTACACAGAAGATAATAGCCCTCCACTGCTTCTGAGTGGAGATCAGAACAGTTACAGACAATGACAAATTTTCTTGTTTGATTTCTATATTATCAAAACTCGAGGGAACTGCATCCACGAAAATTAAATTAAACAATGACATTCTGAAGTTCAACACTCAAAACCTAGGAAATGTCTGAATTAAATCTTCCCTGGCAGTGTCAGTTTGGCCCACTTGGTGTTATGCCCTATGACTGTTGATAAAGACTGGATTCCATCCTGTCTCCCTGTCCCTGAGGGACCCGCATTGGTCACACGGGAGGGGGAATGGCAAGTCTCTCCTGGCTATGACCGAGTTCCAGAGGGGTAAGTAGGTTCTCCTAGCTTAGGCACCTGAATGCTTGGAAAATGGGATCTAACCCTATTGCTTGCAACCTAGCCCTGCTTCTAAGTGTGTAGTTCAATTTTGCCTAATGAAGGCAAATGAAATGTAAGTTTTATGGAGAAACTTATACAGGCAGAATTATTTTGGAAAAAAAACTTTAGGTGCAAAACAAGTGCTAGGACTACGTTTGATGGACTGAAATTCACTTCACATTCCCTTGTAATGAAGAAACAATATTTCATTTTGAATTGTTCAGTTGTTCACAGTTTTTCCCTCATGTTGTTGATCTTCCACCTCAAAACAGAGTTTGCAAAAAGAGCCAGCTCCCTCAGCTAGCAATCGAGGTCATTGGACCTGTGCTCTGTGCATGAGAAATATTACACAATTATAAATGCTTTGGAAAGTCATGTCTTTCATCTCACAGACTGGGTATATAAAATTTGATGATTTTTCACATCTTTGCCTCTGTTTCCCAGATGAAGACAAGGTACTACCTCATATTATGTAGTGAAGACAATTCTAATCAAGTCTGCAAAACATGAAGATGCAAAGGTGATGTCATCACAGAAAAAACTCTAGAAATTCAGTAATAATGGTGGGGGCACAGAGCATAGCAAATAGGTGATGTAGAGTTTCTGATCCCAGATATTTGTTGCATAGTGTTAGTTTTTAGGCTGGTGCCAAAGTTAAGAAAAACCTGGTCTTGTGTTTCTTATTCTGCCGTGAGGTACATCTGCTTCAGCAGTAGTTAACAATAAAGGGAGGGTGAATAAGTCTTAAAAGCAAATAGCACATGAGGTAATAATACAGAGAGACAGATTTGGGTCTAGATGTGGTCAGCATAAACACTGGTGCAATTAGTCCCAGACTTGGAATTCCTCAAAGGACAGGTCACACTGCTAGGGGCCTTGCACCAAAGATATTGGAGACTGACATACTCTTGAATCAAGTAATAAGATTTAGAGTGAAGAACACCTTTTTCATCACTCTCTGAAGGGGTTGGAATAGTTTAAACCAGAGACATATTCGAAGTGGAGCAGCATAGCAACATAAGCCAGGTTTTCCCTAGGAAACCAAGAAGAATCGTGGTAAGGGGCAGTTAGTTAATGCCTCAGTAAGTCTGCAACTACGGTGAGGTTCTTGAGGACAACAACTTGTATCTAAGAGGCAAAATTCACATTGAAGGTGCATTTTTCTCACCTGTTAGCTGTTACACTCCATTTTATATTTTCTATTATAATTTGGAGTGGAGGAACATAGAATAGAAAACTGCTGCATTTTAACAGCAAATGTTTGCTTTGAAAGAAATGTATCTCTCTTTATAGAAAACCTGTATAGAGTTTCAAAACTACTGTTGTCCCCAAAGCACCATACTTTTATATTTCTTAATTGAATCCTCATCCTGGACGCAAGTATGTGCTGAATGGACAAGATCTCCCAGGTACAACCACAATGTATTAAGTCTGGTTTTGAAAAATGTGAGCTAGCTATTGGGTACTCAAAGACATTTACTTTAATACTGTTTTCTGTAGAGGTGCAGGGAGGACGATTTGCTATTATTTCATTCCTGCTGCTACTTCATGAGAAGAAAGAAACACAGGATGGAATAAAAGGAGAGCAGTGCAATGACATTTTTTCCATAAGCTAGTATAGATGGGTAAATGCTGTTAAAAAACCCACTTGTACGTTTGGAAATCGTTTCATATCAATTATTGTTTGTTCATTGGAATTTGGAAATAGATTCACAGGAACCATACTGTCTTCTGGTTGTGTTTGCTTTCTAGGGACATTTGTATTATTCAATTAAAATTGTGGCTACTCACAGAGAACTTCAGAACAGCGCACATAAGTATTGATGGAAACTGGATCTTAGATTCAGAGACACGAATAAGTGCCGCAGAAATTTTTGCCCTCTCGATGCACTGGAAAAACAAATCAACACCACGTGACTCATCAAAGTAGTCATAACTAACAAAGCTTAAGAAGTGACTGGTGAACATTCACAGAGAAGTGTTCCTGGGCAATTAAAAATACTTAGAAAGGAAAAACGACCTAATTGAATTGTTTTTCATAACAGACTCAAGGAAATCTCAGACTGCCCATGGAGATCCCATCAACAGAGAAAGGGCTAAACTTACTGACTATTGACTATTACTGATGTACTGACTATTACTGATTTATTGACTATTTATCGTTAAATATTCCCTCTGCTCTAATGCCTGCACGGCATGGAAGCATGGTGCCAGCCCTGCTACACACTATAATTTTACTCTTCTAGGAATAAAGTGGGAATATACTGCTGGGCACAATAAAGTATTCTGCAGAGGACATTATATATATTTTGAACATGTGACCTGGCTATGGGGTTTTTTGTGTTGAAAATGGAGAGGTTTCAGCCTATAGGGAGAAAATATTAGCCCACAGACAGTGAATTAAGATATGTTTTCCCCTTCCCTCCTAGCAATATTTGGTGCAAAAATATATAAGACTTAAAGGCAGACTTTGAGAAGTCAGAGGACATCTCAACAAAACTCATGCTGCTCGATTTTACATTTTTTGGGCTGCCCGTTACTTAAAGTTACTTTAGCAAATTCCTGCCTAATTGTTATTTTTCCTTGATTAAATTGTCTTTATAAGGACATCTGTTCTGTTTCTTGCTAAGGTGTTAAGATACAATCATATCTTAGGATTTGTAAAGTAATATATTCTGATGATGAATTCTACAAAGGAGATATCATCCTCCCCCTGCAGCCCCAATTAGTATATCTCACTGCCAGAGTATTTTTCCTAATACAATGACTATTCCTATTCTCTTTCCTGATCTCATAATGAAGTATTTCCTCTACAATCCATCCCTTTCCTCAGCCCACATCTCTCTGGGTTTTGTACCTCCCAGGGACAGCTGCATTTCTCCCTAATTCCAAGTGAGAGACATTCTTGCACCCAAGACCAAGATTATGGTGGGTAGCTGAGCATCTGGGAAAGCATTGTGATCATTTAGGGGCCAAAGAAAATCAGTCCCTCAACTACTGTCTGAAGTCTCCCACTCTGAAATCAGGATGGGCCAAAAGCTAATTAAAAGATATTAGAGGTGGTCACTAGAATTCCTCTCTCAAGGCAGAAACCTTATATTTCCCAGATCTTTTCAGCATCAAGAAGTATATGACTGCTCTCCTGATGCACAGGCATATCTGGAGCAATTGCTGTCCAGGAGGACAATAGTGTAGAGGTGAAAAAATTCACAGAGGAGAATGTTCACACAGCCTAGGGAACAGAAATGAAATCTAGACAGCAAGGTCCAAGACATTCCTTTAGCATGGCAGAGACAATTCTTGTAAAGATAGGAAAAGCAGTAACTTGATTTGTAGAAATTAAATCTAGAAGAGAAAGTGTGAGTAGCAGATGCAGTGCTGAACCCCCCTAGCATCATGCAACAGAAAAATAACAAAAAAGGACTCAAAGAGGTTGCATGTGTGTTAAACTTTTAGTTTGTGACCAGTCATCTGGCCAGTGATGTGAGGAGCATGGTAATAGGTGAAAGGATCAGACAGAATGCAGCAACCAAAGATAAAGAGACAAATGCTAGGGAGCCATCAGTTTTGCAACGATTGCTGAGAGTGAATTAAATCACAGAGGAGTAAAAACCAGCAGGAGATGGGGAAGCAGGGAGAGTAGTGAAGAAATGGTTGTAACACTAGCTGGAAAGAAACCAACCAAGTTGTAGAAACCCATCGTGGGGAAAGAAAGAGTTGTGAGAGATGGGATGATTTGCTCTCATTTTCTAAGGGTTCTATATATCCATGAATGCTCACAGCTTTGCATAAATTCACATGCAAAGCATCAGGAGCAGATTAAGCTGAAGTGGAAGGGAACCACAATGTAGGGAGGTATCAAGACAATTGCTGGACAGCTAAAATGTATGGGAGATTGTTTATGAATCAACAAAGATAAGTTTGCTGGAGTGGCTAATGCAATACTGACCCTGAGGCGATGGATACCAGCTGAAGGCAAGCCCAGGACAAGGTGCGTAAAAGCAGGAAGGGTGTTGTTCCTCCTGCCCCTCTCAACACAGATACTAGTCACAGTCTAAGTGTGAATCTTTGAAATAGGAAGGGAGGAGTGAAAAAGCCATAAAACACAGACCTCTGAAGGTAAAATAAGCTGTGGCGGCCTATATTGTGATATTGAAAACGACATCCTGGTTCACACTCCTTAACAGCTTTACCAGTATAACCATCAGGGCTTTAGCCATTACAAGGTAAAGCTAGCATCACCCTGGGTAGCATCAGAAGAGACTGCTACCAGGAGGACCACCACTATTATTACTAGCTGCAATAAAAAAAGCACTTCTTAAAATGTTTTTTCTACCTAATTGTCAAAACCGAATAATATTATCAGCTTTTTTATCCTTTGAGTATTTTTCTAATAAGAAAGCGCAGAGATGCACTGCAAATAAAAGCAGAAGATTTGAGGATGCAAAGCAATCATGCAAAATGACTTTCATATCAGTTTGATAAGCAGCTGAAATTTAATAACTACATCTCTCCTATGGTGCTGGATGAAAGTTTAATACTTTATGCTTTTGCTTCTTTCTTCTACAGTATGCTTATTCAGGATCATAACTTTTCCTTTTATAGTCACAGAAACGCTAGGTGCAGTGGATTAATGGAAGTCTTAGAAGACTCCAGCCCAGTCCACACTATAGCAACTTAAAATCAAACCCTAGGAGAATACTGTGAGGGGGTCATAAGGGAAATGAGTGGAGATCCAAATGTGAAAGTAATATTTACTGAGAATAATGCACACAAATTTTGCTGTCCCAATACGCAAGACAGGAAGGCCAGTCTCTCGCAACCCAGTTCCAGGATATGCTGGGTGCAGGAGAGGAGGAAAGAAAGAGGAAGGTGCAAATGCCTCTCAGAATTTGGCCCACAAATTTTAGCTGAAAATGTGAAAATGTGATACAAAATTACAGGCTTTCAGAATGTGGCACGAGGCAAATTAAAACAATAAAGAAAAAAAAATCAGCCAACAAATAATTACACCACCAGCTGAAAAGTCCAAAACCAGTAGCCATCCTCTGTTATTTGCAAACCAGTGCCAGGAGTGTTACACGCACATGGTTTTCCACTGCAGAGATGGCCCTCAGCAACTGCTGTGCCTTTGAGACCAGTACGGGGCTAAACCAACAGCACCAGGGACCTCGGTCCCCGCCTGGTAGGTTTTTTCCAGTGCAATCTTGTGATGGGAACAGGAAGGGGGTCATGGACACGTAGGTGTGGGTCAGGTGCAGGCAGTGAATGGCAAGGAACGGGGAAGGGGGCAGAGACAGGAGAGCAGCTAAGGGGTAGCAGGCAGGGGCAGGGGGCAGGTAAGGAGCGGGGAGGGGGCAGAGACGAGGACAGGTGAGGGGCAGCAGGCAGGGGCAGGTGAGGAGGCAGGGGCAGTAAGCATGAGGCAGGCAGTGCGCTTCCAGGGGGCTACTACCAGACAGGAGGCGGAGGCAGGCACGGAGGCAGGCAGGGGTAGCAGGCAGCGGCCAGGGGCTGGGAAGGGGTCAGGCAGCACGGAGTGGGCTGGGGGAGAGGTGCCGGCTGCTCTGCGCCAGCAGTGCCCCCTTCTGCTGGCTGCCGAGGCAGCACCCGCCGGCGCGGCTCCAGGCGGCCGCGCATCTTCCGCACCCCGCCTGCTGGGAGAGTGGCTCCTGAAACCCGGGGAGTGGTGAGCGTGGTTGGAGATTAGGAAAAAAAATAAAGGATTTTAAAAAAAAAATCAAAAAGTAGACAGCCGTTTGCAGGCAGATGCTGGAAAGGCTCCGGATTCATTGGTGGACGGGTGCGTGGCTTCGGTTTCCAGTGAGTGTGCGCTACAAAAACAGATAATAAAAAGAAAACAAATGAAAGAACATCTGATCTAGTCATCAGATCTAACTACAGCACTTTAATAAGAATTACAACTCCAGATGTTGTCTTAAGAAAATGAATCAATTACGCAAATGAAGAATGCCTTCATAAATCAATCATAGGAGTAGAAGATGAAGTCCAGTAGCTGCAGACTATTGTTTAAATGTCCTTATGATACTCATTCTTCTCATATACCTGTAAACTTTGCTATGAGGCTCCTCATCATTTAAGTCATTGTTTACCTTTCTGAATACTGGTTTGATTTGAAAAAGTGTTCTAAATGTTCAAAACCTTTTACCCTGAAAATAATAATACATCAGCCTTTAGGAGTTGAACACAGCAGAAACTGGTGTCACTATTCATAAAATAATTGAGTTTACACAAAAAGTGATTTCTGTAATAGCCCCCTTTTTACAAGTATGTACATTTTATTTAAAATTACTGACTCAAAAAGCAAGGTAGGAAAAAAAATCACCTCCAACAACTTCCTGTAATTGCGAATTATTGTGAGGGAAACAGAAGGAAAAGATTTTGAAATTATAAGCCATTATGCTTGAGAGAGAGAGTAAGGGAGAGAGAGGCAGTGGGAAAAAAAGACATCTCGGCTTCATGAAACACAGCTGACAAGCTCGACTAAATTACCCCCGGACCATTACAAAAATCACTTAATTGCCAACCATTTTGTTAGGTCAATTGACTCTAATTGAAAAAATAACAAAAAGCTTATTATGCTGCAAATGCGGCCGTGGAAAATGAGTCTTCTGTTAGGAGGAAACAATAATTCTAAATTTCAGCTGCTGCTAACATTACAAAGTTCAGTGTTTTCTTCTGATAGAATCTACTCTGCAGGAGAAAGTGAATATGCTCAAATTGATTGATATTTCTTTTAATACTAGCCCCCTTTCCTTCTCCCTACTCTCATCCCCTTCAGTTGACCCACCCACCCCACTCAGTTTTATTTCCCTTCGTTTTTGCCTCATGGCTCTTCTTTCTGTGGCAGGGTTGACATCAGGTTTTTGTTTCTAAGGGGCTGTGGTTTGGTGGTGTGTGAAGCTGCTGTGACTCCTCTTTTCAGCTTCTTCACAATAACTGCCAGACTAAACATTTTTCTCAACCAAACCCAGGTGGGGGTTAAGGAGGGGCACCTCCTGGCCCCCTTCACTCTCCTCTTTCCTCTCATGCACAGCAATTTCTTTTAAGGCCTGATAACAGAGAATTGTTTACATATTTTCCCCAACTAAATACCTTGGAAACAATCCCCCCGCATGTACATTAAAAAGCACAAACCCTGACTAGCACACAGAATTGTAATTAAAAACTCTGTCTATGCAGGGGAAGGTTTATTTATGATGATACAATTTTTAGGAGTGTGTGTGCATCAGTTTGTAAATTTCAAGACAAGATAAACCGGCTGGAGCTCTCTTATTGTCCCAATTACAGATTTGAATAGTGGAGGTTCATAATGGGATTGATTCTGCTCTGTGAAAAGTAATTATTTGTCCATAAAACCGGGAGGCTGCAGAAATGGACTCGGTTGGCAACATCCTTTTGTTCAGCTCCTTTGCAATGGAGAAGTAGAGAAATTGAAGAAAGTTCTCAATAGTCACAGTTCATGATTAAACATTTCCCTAACCATATCGATACATTTACTTCTTGCATTGTGCTCTGCAAATTCCTTTTCTGGTTTATCCTTTCAGGGAAACTGCCTGCGTGGGTTACACTTTTACAAGGCCCAAACTCTTGAGCTGACTACATTGAAATCATGGACAAAAACCAATACAATATAGCAGGATGGTTCTTTGCAGTATTTTAGAAAGGGAGGGGGAAAAAAAGAACTTTGTGCATGTACACATGTGCACGCATGCTTTTACTGTAGCTTTCATAGCAAAGATACTTCTCCCAGTGCTTTACAAAGCAGTGAGTTAAATACTGGTGGCGTGGTGCCTATGTGGGCAAACGGCACAGCTATTATGTGCTCAGCATACGTTTTTATTGTTTCTTTATATAGAACTCAATATCACTTACACAGAGGGGGATATAGCAAATATATCAGACCATGAAGCTCACATATGTGCTGTTTCTTTCTGAGCATCCACAGCTGTATATAATCAATAGAACATTCCTTTGGAGTACACCACAGGTCAGCAGGAACCTTGACACACAGCTGAATTTATGAGTGATCACATTGTTTTAAATATGCATCACATAGATTTCTACAGGTGTTTAAAGATTTCCCACAACATTCCTTTTATTTCTTTTTTTCTTTTATAAAAGAATGTGCACATGGAAAACAGAGATTGTATAATTAAGGCTTCCATTTGAATGCTAAAATTTATATAATTCACCATAGTTGACAGCAGAGAATATTATATCATCTCTAAGAAAAATAACACTCAAAAATGCTAAAAAAAAATTTGCCTGGGTAAAATATTGCTTATACTCAAGGACTACAATATCCTGAAACCTTCCAAGTCTTGTTGAATGTGAGGGAGTTTGTAAAGCATTTAAGAAAAAAACCACAAAAGACAGCAAAACACAACAACCACAAAACCCAGTAAAATCTATTTTTATCCTCTAAAATACACATCCATAATTTTATCTAAAAGTCATTTTTTATCATAAAAAAATAAATACCACCTTACAGAAACTCTGTGTGTGACTTAAAATAAAACAAGCATTATTAATTATCTTCTTCCTTTATAGTAGAAAAGATACAAAATTAAATAGATAAAATCTTAAGAGAAAGCAATGTGCATGTATTGAGCAAAGACAATGAGGCTCACAGACCGAATAGAACCAATTCCTTTCAAATAAGTGGGAAAGCCCTACAGAGAGAAATAAAAGTGAGGAATGGTGAATTCTGTAACACTTGCCAGACCAATGAGCTTCATCAATTAATCACAACAAAATAATCACCACCTACATTAAAGAATAATACATGAAAAGGACAGGGCATAGCTTTAACTTATTCAGAAAGGGCTGACTCCGTAATCCCTCTGAGTCTTGACATGTTAACTGGGTAGCGACTAATTAGATGTCAAAAATTCATAAGCACTCTTTAATATTGCATATATCTGCGGCAGACATTTCAATATGAGAGTTGTATACACAGAAGTCACTATAGCATTAAAACACAGCAGGGTGGGAGAAATAAAAGGAAAACAATAAAAACAATGGCCCTTAAAAACCCAAGAGAATGCCTCCTTTGGAAGTGTGTACTTTCTTATTCAGAAAAGGTATCACCTTAATAAGAATTATAGGCAAAGAGGTTTCACTGTTCCATGCTGTGTGGACGAAAAGACGGAGAAAAGACTGACTTATCAAAGCCACTGGCAGGTAAATAGTAATTTACTATGCATGCACAATGAACATTACACAGTGCCTTGACACAGGGCGATAATGAAAGACATGCTATTGTGGCATCCATCGAGGGAATTTTTTCTTCATTCTTCCTTCCCCTGTCTCTCTTGAGCAGAGAAGCAGTGATGTTTCCTGGCAGCTGCCTCCTGTTTCAAGCCATTTCACATAATATAGGAAGAACCTGAAGTTTAGTGTATTAAGTAAGTGAGTTAGTTTGCTGGTTTGGTGATAAATACATTGCTTGTGTACAAACATATTTCAGATGGCAGAGTCTGTTTTTTTTATGGAATAAGCCTTTTCCTGTCTGAAGAATTATGTGAACCTGATATATAATGCAAGGCAACGAGATTAAAAACAATGCATCACATAATACTCTGTTTTATGACTTGCATCCTTTAATTGTAGCTCTCAGGAATAAAAAAAGAGGAATGTACTCTTGTTTATAATGCAGAATTACCATTCTCTCTTTTGACTAACAATGTGTACTGTACTTGACTAGTATTCTGTGGAGATTCCTCTATTTTCCTTTACTAAACAACAAAGTTAGATCTCACTTTTGCAATGCTTCTAGCGATCTTACAGTTAGCAAGCCTCCAGATTTAACCTGCACGCATTATAGAGGCTGTGACTGTAATAATCCTAGAGCTGCTGCTGTTTAAATGTGACACGGCTGCAACTGGAATGTTTTAATTATTTTAAAAGTGTAAAGTCTTGTAGCATGATAATATAACGTAAGTAGCCTCCTGCAGAGAAAAAATATTAGATCTGTACGTCTCACTGGAGTACCATCTAAAAAGACAATGTGGCTTTCCTTGTACATGGCAGTGTGTGTAATAATGATGTTTGCATGTATCAGCTGATTAGTACTTTCATAAGCTGACGTCTCTCACTGTGATTGCAACTTCTGGATTGATGTCTTACAAGAATAAGAAAGAGATGTGATTTAATGGTTGCTGACCATGTTAGACTGAATGGTCAATTGTTATCTGGTTATACCTACCCTTTCCCTTGAAAGTCAGTACATTAATTTTGTTTCCAAAAGACCTTTTATGATCAGCACTGAAACTGTAATTAACTGCATACATTTGTCATTGTTGCACTATTCACACCTTTTTCTTGCAATTGTAAATGTGTTACTTAGCACTTATGTTTTTCCCTCATTTTCCATGTCTTGAGTGTCCAAGGGTGTTTTGTGGGCACACACTTTAGACTAGATTCATGAGCAATCAAAATTTTAGAGTAACAATTGATTAGCGATTCCAATTAGAGGGTTATTATTTGCAGTGTTAGTAGTAGATTTTTACCTCTTTTTCATCCCTTCTGTCATGTTTATTCCTGTCATATAGTAACGTTAATGGGATGTTGCTCCATGCTTTGGCTTACTTGGTCAGTGAGACAGTCCTAAAGCGGCTTGCACGTTCTCCACCTGCCTTTGCCAAAGTATGAGGGCAGAATTGTGTCACCTGATTGATCATGCCAAATTCTCAGAAGGACTCCAAACATGCAGGGACAGTTTCCCTATAAGCACAGTGGGCTATTTTTTCAGTATGACCCAGGTTTTGTGTGTTCAGGCTGAAAATGGGCTTGCGTGCCCCAGCCAGTTTGTGTGTTCAAAACATTTATGTAAAAACCCCAATGAACTTGCACATACTATGGATGCTTTGTTCAGAACCTGTCTGCTGAATAGTTCTAGGTTCAGTGGTTCACTTTAAATCAGATTTGAGAGTCATTAAGTCAGCTTCCTGAAAGGGTCTGACCCATGTTGGCTGTGTACAGTACAAATTTGCAAACTTGGGCTTCCTGATTTTGTGATTTGATCAAGACCAGTATCCTACTCACATCATAAACCTTTCATAAATTATTCTTAGTACCCAGTATTTATCTAGTGAAAGCTGCAGGCTTGGGAGCTTTTATCGTTCAGGGTGAGAAGGGAAAGAAGGGGAAGAGAAATAAGTTCCTTTCAAAGATATGCCTACTCTGAAAAGTGCCATTGAATACCTGTCTCTCAGTGTTATTGACAAATTCACATGGCTTTCACTGGGGTAAAGCTTCTACCCAGAAGTTACATGTGTTCAGTTGACCAAATAAACAGTTTGACTAACACCTAAAAGCTAAAAATAATGTGTCCTTCATTCACCTACACCATGCAGATCTCTCCAAGAGCCACTGATATAAACTAAATATTCACTTATAAAAAAACCTATGTATTTTCCTGAGAAATCTGAATTTCCAATAAGACTACATTACCAGGTGAGCCCAAGTCCAAATCATATATATGAAATGAGACATGGGCCTACCTACAACCTGACTACCAAACAAAGCTCTGTGGACCTAGTATAATTACTAAAGCTAGTGCATTAGGGCTGGTCATTGTGTGACCTTAAAATGGACTACAGAGCTGTGGTGGGGAAGAAAACAGAATCTGGGTTATTGATCAGTAGCTGAACATTCCTTTAGTCACGCCACACTGCTATGCACAAGCAGCTTGTGAGCTGACAAATTTAGAATTCAGTCTAAAAAATGTTCTAAGTCTGAAAACTGAAGTTTTGTCTAATAGAGGTCATATTCAGCAAATGTATGTAGTGGGGTGGGTTTGGTTTTGCTTTTTTCTTTTTAAGGGACATAAAAGATACAATTGTGAAGGGGAAAGAGAGAAGGAATGGTTGGAGTTGTGGTTCTATTCAGGCCAGTGAAGAGTGAATAAAGAGAATGGATGTGTAGCAAACAGAAAAGAAACACAGATGAGAAGAGTGCAAACTCAGTCAAGACTGGAGTATATCTGCTGACATTATAGCCTTTTCATATTTTACACTGGTTACTAACATCCAGAAAGATGGAAGGAGCAAAACAGAAACCAAAAAAGAAGAAAGCCCCTTGCATTATACATTCTTTGAACCAATGAAATCGGCTAATGAGACCACTGGAAAAAGGAGTATCTGTGAGTTCCTAATGAAAAAGCAACACTGGTCTCAGCCATTTTTTGCTCCTTCTGTCATTCTGTACAAAGCACTCCTGGGCCGAGATAGAGCTGATCGATGCAACAAGACTTCGGAAGCTCAAATTTTTGAGAAAGCTGAGAGGAACAAATGGGAATCGGCAGAACACATCACCAAAAGGACAAATAACAGATGGACAAACATAATTCCAAAGCAAATGCCAAATACTGGAAGGAACAACAGAGTTGGGTAACATACTGGAAGAGAGGCAAAATAGTTAGATTCAGAGGACCAGCACAAATGCCAAAAGGCCTTCAATAGAAGATGAATCTGGATAAGCAAAAGAGAAGTTACTTCAAAATTTAAGAATATTTACACAGAAAATATTTCTATCTATTACGTTATTGTTTTCTTACCTTAAATATTACTATAATGCCGTGCATTTTCTACTGGTTTAGGACACTGTGCTCTGCCCACTGGAGCTGTATGAGGAAACACTGACTACAAGAAAGCATTAGGTTTGGATTACCAAAACCAGCTTCAGTCATGTAGCTCATCTGAATGCCTGTGATAACCACAGCAATGTATTCATTGTGGAGATCAGCTACGATCTGTGGGCATTACCTTTGGAGCAGCTCATAGGCTAGAGGGACAGAACCATTATAATATAGGCTGTAGTTCTATTGAAACAATGTTAACCAAGGTAAGGAGTTAGAGAGTTACGAGTCCTTTTTCTACCCACTGTTGAGGTCAATTTTATTGCTTATGTGGTTGAAAGCACAACAAATAGATACTGCTCTTTAACCAAAGCTTATGGTGCTAAATTTCTCACTACACTTGGTAGAAAGTGTGAAAACCTAAAGATCTCTTTTTCCTCTTCTTGCTGGCAATGGTTTCTGGATGGCAATAAGGACAAAAAGTACATATGAAGCAAGTAATGTACAATACCTACAAGATGGTTTTATTTTTGTTTAAAATGTGGCAACATTTCTTGCTGACCCTGTCAACAACTAGGAGTAGCTAATTTGCTAGCTCAATGACTCATCATCAGTTCTGCTTACATGTAACTGACAAAGGTCACCCATCAGAAAAAAATATTTGATTTCAATACGTAATTCAAGGAGGTGTGATATTTCTGGGTTTTTTTACTGCTTAATTTGAGTCCCTGTAATTGCAGAACCTGTCTACTGAATAGTTCTAGGTTCAGTGGTTCACTTTAAATTAGATTTGAGAGTCATTAAGTCAGCTTCCTGAAAGGGTCTGACCCACGTTGGCTGTGTACAGTACAAATGCAACGTTGAACAAGGGGTTCTGCCATTATAGGTGTTGTATTTCCATTGCGTTCTGCTCGTTAGGGTCAGAAAATATTCTTTCTGAGTAATTCAGCACAGTTTCAGGCCTCAGCAGTGCTGCTGGGAGTCACTGTTCTTGGTCAGGCTGCCATGGGGAAGGGATAAGGGAAAAGTGGACTTTTGTTCTTCCTTCCATTTGACTGCACAGCTTGCTGCTTAGCACAGGGCAATTTGATGGGAAGTGGCTATGAGGAAGCCCACACTTGTTCCAGTTCATCTATCACAACAAGAGTTATTCTGGAGTGAAAGAATACAACCCAAGGGATGTAGAAATTTTAAAAGATCAAAATCAGAGCATGTGTATGCTCACAGGAAAAAACCCCATGTAAAATACTGTAAAGCATGATATTGGGCTGTTTAGGGACGTTGTCTTCTGTCTAGGCATACTGCTCTGTTCTGTTTAGATTGTGGGGGTTTTTTCCTCCCTTTGGCATTTAGTATATCAGAGTTATTATTAAATCACATAAATATTTATGTTTATATTTTGACATACTTCAGGTGAACATGGAAATCATGTTTTAGCCAAGTGCAAGATCTAGATTTCCACCTTGGAAAGCATAAACTAAGGACTTCTTAGCCAACTTAAAGGCAAAAATGCATAATCCTTCTCTATAATGTTAATGTTACAGTTTCTGTGATTGCCATTACAAATGTACCACGCTCCATTTTGGCTGCATGTGTGTTTCCTTGTTCTCAGAATAGGAAATATCTGCAAACATTTAGAGGATTAAACTGGGACGCAAACAAACTACATCGCTTCTGAATCCCACTATCTCCCTGCAACCTCACCCACGAACAGACCCAGCACCAAGCAGCTCAGAACATCTCTTGGTCATGTGGCTGTTTTGAAGCCGAACTGTGCCAAGGCTGACAGCCATGAGCTCAGCACTGAGGAACGAGGGATGAGGATACTGCACACACAATGAAATTATGTGCAGGACCTGTCCTATGGTCACAGATTTAATATTAAAAAAAACCCCCACAACTATTTGGCACTCATTTGTAGTGCATTAAAAGTTCTCTCTTCTGAGGAGAAGATCCCAGTTCACATAGCAAATTTTACAATTCACCTTTATACTCCTTTTGTGTACAGTTTTGATGTTGTTGGAACATAAGGAATACTTGGGACTTTAGAGAGAATTTTAGGAGTACAGTCTCTTAAAAAATGTGCAAATTTAAGTTTTGATAGTATTTTAGTGATTTTAACTGAGGGACACATTCCTACAAAAGTTAAAAATGCTACTTGCTTCAGGTTCATGAGATCAGAACCACTTAGCTGAAAACATGTTTCGAAGATCTCTGTCCTAAATGAAGACGCAAGACTGTGTCAGCCTGTGACCTCTAATACATCCAAAGTCACTGAGGCTTTTTAGGCTTGATTCCATGGGGCATCAGAAGCCTATGGGAATATGCTCTTCGTGTCTCTTGTTCTCGCCACAAATAATTTTTTAATTTAATTCCAGTAAATTAAATTAAGGCGCTAAAAGAGCTCAGATATGTTAATTCTGGACAAGTTTTGTGAGATTAGTGGCCCAAACGAATGTTTCTGATGAAGGAAGGGCAGTGCCATGAACTCAGAAGTGTTGTGCAGTTGGCAAGCCAGCTCTTACACACTGGCTGGTGAAAATGTACATGCTTAGCTCCTTGTGTGTATTACCGTGTATTTGTCAGGTATCTGGGAAGACAAAAATTACAACATGTATTTAGGAGAAAAGATCAGGGGACATGGTGAAGAACTGAGAATATAGTAGTATAGCCACCAGGAGGAAAACGGGGACAGTGGTCGCTGCAGCAAGATAGTAGAAATGCAAAGGAATGTCTGTAGGAAATCACACTCTGAAAGTCCACTTCTCATTAAACAACTTATTTCATTTTGGCAGGTAGTACTTGAATCTACTGACTGTCTCACTTGAGACCTACTGTGGGTTTTTTTGCTGACACTTTCATCCTTTGTAATTCTAACACAGGACTTAAGTGTTGACTTCAAATCCTTCATGGATCTACTGACATTTTTTCCCTTTGCAGAGCTTACAATTGGAGAAAGGAGCCCTAGTGCACAGAAGATTTGAATAGACGGATAAGTACCAGTGAAAGTATTTGCATAAGGAAAAGAATTATATTTTATAACTCAACATGAGAAGCATAGATTACTTTGCACGTACTTATTAAGATTAGTCCTTAAAAATTCATTACTGGCATCTTACTGGAGAAATTAGTTATTTCTTTCTCAGTCAAAGATAACACATAAAATTTTGTTTGTACAGCAGACAATTAAGATGGAGGTTATTTTCTAACAGCAATGAAAGTTCTCCCTTAGAACCATTGCAAATTTCTATGGACCTCTAACCTGTCATTTTCTTCTGTTTGGTTCATTGTATTTTGCAACAAAGAAAACTGTACCCGGCTGTGCACAGAAAAAGAAAACCCCTTTTTCAGACAAAAGAAGCAAAGCTCTTTTGTTACAAAATATAGCACAACTTCAGAAAAGATATCTCCTGATAGAGATCACTTGGCTGTTTGACTGTTTTCAGCATGCAGAGGGTTAAGCCCAGCTGAGAATGCCAGACATACCTGTATTCATTCAATTTTGAATAAAGTGACAAATTCCTATTCTTGGTCACTGGAGCACAAAATTAGCCCTGTGCTTCAGTGAAAGGTCAACATGGGAAGAAATAAACAGGAGGTGAGGGGTCATGACCTGTGTACAGAACAGCAAAAAATGGATGAATAAAAAAAAAGTTAATTCTACTGTATATTGAAGTTTCCATATAGTCAGGTCCCACTGGAAATGTAAAGCAGTCCTAGAATGTTGTTCTGGAAAACTGAAGAACGAAATGTGTTTATATTTATTTATACCGCTGCTTTTTTACAGGCCTCATTGGTTTGGTCAATTTTAAATAACTCCCTTATATGCATATTTACTGATATCATCCAGAATCCAGTGGATCAAAGAGGGGTTTAACTGATCATGCCCAGAGGATTCTTTTGCTGTCCATGCCTTTTGATTGCATCTTCAGTGCTTACTAAAGCACTGGACACCCCTGCAGAATGCTCAGGAACAGAACCAGTCGACAATGGGAACGAGAGTCTGAGTCAGACATGAAGGCATTGAGAAGAGGCAATAAAAATAATATTTATCTCTACTGTTTATACTCAGTCTCTGGCACTGATAGACTGAAACACTCATCCCATCTGATGCTGGATGTTGGGTCTGTCTGGTCCTGGGGTAGGAAAGCAATTGCTATCTTGTGGGTCCTGTGTAGATGTACTGCAGATGTGAGAAGCAGTAGCAAACAACATATCCCAGAAAGAGAGTAAAGCTATTTTAGTCAATCAAAGCTGGTGTTCGGTGACACACCTCATGCACTGGGAACTGTGGCTGTGGAGATGAGAGCAAAGATTACTCACAGCTCAGCTCTTCTAAAAGAGATTGTTGGTATCAGCACCCTGCAGATACTGCTCAGATCACTTCTCAGGTATCCTGCAAACACAGATCCAGGGAAGGCATCAGTGTCCACTTACTTCTTTGGAACTTTGATTGCCCATTAAAAATAAAGCATTAGAGAAAAAGTGCCTTCTCTGTATGTGCATATGGTTGACAGAAGGGCCAGATAGGAAAGAAGAACTCTGCCAGAAATAGCTGTCTCTTTAATAACCAAACAAAATCAAGGTGTTGAACCAAAGAATACCTCCCTGGACAATGCAGTAGTGATTTGCAGAGTATTTGGTTTTGTAAGAAGAAGACATTCGTGAAGGTAGAAGAGTCATTGTTCAATTTGCAATGCTGGGTAGAAGGATATTTTTTCCTTCTCTTCATCTCTTGAAACCTGGCTGGCAGGGGTTTTATGAACTATATCTTTATTATAATATAGCAATTCACTGCAATGAAAACTCTAAGCAGTAAGAGATTGATTTTGCATAATTTCCTATTTCAAAAAAATTAGGAACAAATGGAACCAAAATGATTGAAACAACATGTTTCAACATTTTGAAATTCAAAATTCCATTTTTCGTTTGAAGCTGAATCTAGTTAACAAAGTAATATACTTACGTGAGAGAAGGGAAAAATGATGAAAACAAAAATTTTTTTAAGATATTGAAATGCAGTTCAATTCACTCAGCTGCCTTCCAAAAGTTTGGAGTCACCATAATATCAGAAAACGTCTGCAGAAAGGGAAATTGCATCCTACTCAGCTCCAGTTGTGAAATTTTCTAAATATGAATATGATGACTTCACAAAATTAGAATGCAGCAAATACCTTGGGTAGCCGTGTGTCTTCATATTTTATGGGCTTACCCAAGAAGATTAGAAGTCAGCTTTGAAAACCATGTAATTAGGACTTTTTTTTTCGGTTTCTTTGTTTCTTTGGTTATATTTTTCTCCTTTTTGTCTGGTGTCTGACCAATGTTCTGTTAATTTGATCATGTTCTCTTATTCTGAAATGGATATTTGCCTTCTGTTTGCTTTATTTTCCTTTCTAGGACTTGCTTGCATTTTTGGCTTAGTATGTCTTATATTAGTAGTGGAGTTTCACAGTGTTATGCCAGTTGGCACTTCATATCTCAGCAGGTTGAAGAGCAGTATGAGGTCTTGTGTGGAAAATACCCACCCAAATTAACCAGTTACAGTCTTATAGCAAATGTTTGTACCTATTAGCTACTATACATCAGGGAACAGAATGGTTTTAATGAACCACTGATGGTTGTCCTGTGGTTCCCAAACAATATGAGCCACATTCATTTCTATTATAGTTCAGAGAAGACAGTCAAACATATGTCAAAATCTAGCAAAAATAGATGGTTGAATTTTGCATTAATACTTAATATTAATTCTGTTTGCATGCTGTGGTAAAATATACTGTTCTTTTGAAATCAAGACATAGTTTTTATTATGTTAGGAGAAACAAAAACAATCATCCTATTTCTTCCCATTTCTGTATGGCAAGTATGGATAAACACAAGTAAGGTTTAGATCATTTTATATGCCAAGAAGCCCACGTGAGCCAATAAAATTCTTCAGTGAGATTCAGATGAATGAATTTCTTTGGGAGAGAAAGAAGATACAGGCTTGTATATTTTCTGTATATTGATGTTGTTTGACTGTTTCTATAAAGTCTGTTTTTCTGTGGTTGTAGAGTGTATGACTCCATGTCTATGTGGCACTGATGCTCAATGCATGGTGAATAGACTGATAATTTTTTACAAGAATGAGGATGGAAATAGAGTAGGGGGAGGACCAAATTGAATAATAGTTTAATTTTACGCTGATGTGCCTGTTCCTGAAAGCCTGATGTTTGTTTGTACATGGAACCAAGAAATTATTTTAGTTCTTGAACTCTCCACAGTGCTCAGTCAGTGGCTTAGATAAGCAACTTCTTCTCTCCTTCCCTGTCAGAACTTGAACAAACTTCTTCCAACCAGACTTTGCCTTGGTTGCCCATCATTTGTCTCTTAGAAACTGAAATGTTCTCTCCATTGCTTCAGCTTGAGACTTTAAGGAAATCACAGAGAATGCAGGAGGCAGTTGGTTGTTCAAATAAATTCTCATGCCAAGAGGTTATAATGCTTCCTCAGACCTTTTTTGGTATGACACAGGTTCAGTTCTCAGCATTTCAGTGAGATTCCTGCTGTATGGCAGTTCTAACCTAGAAGGAGTCTAATAGTGTCTTGACATACTAAGGACAGGGGTGCTTTTGTCTAATGCATTGGCCATCAGAGAGGAGTGCAGCTGCAATGTTGTGTACCTTGAGCTACTCTTCAATCCCATGAGACAGGACACACTGGGCTGGGGATGTGGTTCTTCCAGCATGCCCCTGCCTTACATCTCTGTTGCATATGCATGCCAGTACATATCTAAACCCATCTGCTCTGTAACAAGAATTGGTTCATCTCAAGCTTATCCCTATGTGAGTGGCTTGTCTTTGCTAAAAGGATATCAAAATAAGGTATTAGATTATAAGAGCAAATCCTGAAATCATTAGTCAGTTGTTCTTTCTGCATTCACCAGTCTCACAGTTGTTCATCACTGAAATCCTGGCATAAGGTTATGTTTTGTAAATAAAATTATATTCCTTTCTTCAGTCATATTGATTTATGACTGATTTCATTGAGCATTGAAAGGAGATGGGTATAATGGAAAGAATAAGGTTACAGGGAAGCTCTGGAGTAATTTTCCATTGGTGTGTTGTGGGTAGTAACATTCATATAATACTTCTTTGCTCTGTGTTTACATGGCCAAAGGTCTATTACTTTGAAGACATCATCAGTTTCTTCAAATTTAACTTAAAGACATTTTTTCTGCATTAGTAATTGCATATATGGAAAAGAAAATTTGGTGTTAATGGAAAAAAGTTTTACTGAAGTTAACTAGGAAAGAGGAGGCCAAGTTCTCTGCACTGTTTGAACTGACATTTTGTGTCATCCTTCTAGTCCTATGCCTAACGATGTTCAAATGTTGGTATATTTACTATATTGATTTAACGGTTATTTATCACATATCTTTCTGTATTTAGAGGGAGAGAAATGCTGTAGTGTACAATAAAAAAGAGACAATAATAAGACAATTGTAAATGAAATATAAAATCTATCTTGCAAGAATATATTTTGTTATTAAATTTTGCATTATTTACACTGATAGTAAAATATAACTACTGTATCAAATTGGAAGTACTGATACACAAGTAGCTGTTTTTAACAAAGGTAAAGGTATTAATTATCAATTAACAGAAGTTGCTTCTAGTAAGTCAGAGGGAGGGACAAAGAAAAACTGATCAGGAAAACCTGACTCTTACAAGGTTCTGTACGTTATCAGTTGTCTTTGGTTTCTTTTTTTTTGTGTCTGCCTTGGATGATGTGAAAAAAGATGTCAGGAACATAATTACTAAATACATCTAAGATACAAACCCTTTTGCTGTTCTTTTAATAATTTGAGGGAAGAATATTAATTCCTTGCAAGATTTTTGCCCTTTTCTACAAATAACAAGTAAAATTAACTAACAGCTCAATTATTTCATTAATGAGGTAACTCCCCTCCCCACTGGCATGAATTCAGTTTAATTTTTTTTCTTAAAGTATCTTCTATTCTACTATCAATCAAATATCTTTTCAGTGCATAATCAGGAAATCCTAATAGAAGGAAAAACAAGTTGGAGCTGATGTCAACTACAATGGATTACTTATAACCGCTGCCTGTTAGACACGCAGCCATGCTAGTGATTACAGGTTGAAATGGAAAAGTAAGTGCTTTCAAAGCAAGATAGTAATAGAGGAGTCAAAGTTGAGGACTTCTATTAATATTTAATAATTTATTTTATATAAGTTAATTACACCACATTTTAATGCATTGTCCTATCCCAGCTGTGTCTTTAATGCTTCATAGATTTTAAGAAATTCCACATATTAAATTTTCCAAAATAGTGCTTCAAGTTATCATCTTCTTTCACTTTAAGCACTTTAATGAGTGCCTCTGTTTTCAGAAGTGGTCTTTCAACCAACTTGAAGGAGAAAAAGTAGTATTATATGATTTAAGTGGCAATCACAGTTCAGTAGCAATAATTAGCCAATAAATCGTGTGAATAGTTCACAAGCAATTGACAGATGGAAAATTGTTTGCTTAAACTATTCTGTGAGTACCTGAAAATAAGAATTGTGTCACAGATCTAACAAACAAAATCAGAAACAATGTAGACACAAATTAAAAATCCTTGCTCGCTTACTAGCTAATTCACAATAAGTATTCTGATTGTCCATAACTAATGCCAGACAGTGCCTAGAATGGAATTTTTTCTCTGAAGGGAAATTACTTCAAAATGAAGTTGACAAGTACATTCTACACTAGTCCATTTCTTGAGAAGTGCAAACATATATAATTTCCTGAAGCATGTGCTGGAATGATTCTGCATGCAAGTGTCATGCAATGTATGGCTGATGATTGCAGGGACAACACCTAGGAAGAGTGATTGCGAAGTACTGACAATACGTAAGTTAAGAAATTGTGCTGTCTAGACACTAAGAAGCATCTGAAGATGTAGCTTCTGCAAAAGTAAGCAAATGACAACTAATAAGGTCCGATTCTTGCTGTTTGTTTTAGTTGTTTCTGGAACTGCCCAGCACTGTTTAGTTCTGGCAACTCTGTTTGAAATGCCCCTGGTCAGAACCAAAGGAACAAAATCTGAATATTTATATCATGGCTGCTTACTGTACTGAACTTTATAAATAGCAAAGCAGAACCCTACAACTTACTGAATAAAAGGCAATAGTAGCAAATTAACAATATTTTACTCTATACACATGTTAAAATCAATAATTGCAATAACAGTTTTGTCTTTGATATTTAAAAGACACTACAAAGTAGAGCTAACTCAAAATTTCCAACTTACTTTTTCAATCACATCCTAAAAGTTTTGTAAAACTTTCCATGGCATCTCTTTTTCAGCAAAGAAATCTACAGGAATAAACAGAAAAAAATAATTTTGTTTCCTGAGCTGAATTGTTTGTTTGGTCTTTCAGAAACTGCTGTCTCATTTTTCTTGTGATTTTACTTTTCTTCTCTATTTCTTCCGTTATAACAGAAGAAAAAGAAAAAAGTATTGCTGGCTTTTTCTTTGTGTTCTCAACTAGTTTTCTTATTGAATCTTGAACATTTTATTGAATTTACAATAAAATCCATGTTTTTTTCCCTGAAGTCTGATGATGCGCTCGCCTCTGCCCCACAAGAGCCCATGACCAGAGGACCAAGATTGCACAAATGATAATCTCACAGTCAACCCTGAACTTGTGAAGTTGATGGGACCTGATGGGATTCATCCGAGGGTACTTAAAGAGGTGGCTGATGTCATAGCGAGACCTCTCTCAATGATTTTTCAATGCTCTTGGGCATCTGGAGAGGTACCAGTTGACTGGAAGCTGGCAAATGTTGTCCCAATCTTCAAGAAGGGCAGCAGGGATGATCCCAGTACCTACAGGCCTGTCAGTCTCACTTCAGTGCCTGGTAATATTATGGAGAAAATTATTCTAGAAGGTACTGAAACAAACCTGAAAGACAATGCAGTCATTGGTCCCAGCCAGCACGGGTTTATAAAAGGATGGTCCTGCCTGGCAAACTAAATTTCCTTCTATTACAGAGCTATCCACCTGGTCGACCAAGGGAAAATGGTTGATGTGATCTGTCTAGATTTAAACAAGACCTTTGATACTGTCTCTCATAGTATCCTCATAAACAAAATGTCCAGCATACAGTTGGATGAACACATAGTGCAGTGGATAAACAATTGGCTGATGGGTTGGACTCAAAGGATCATGGTGAATGGAGTTACATTGGGCTGGCAACCAGTAAGTAGTGGGGTTCCACGGGACTCAAGGGTTTACTAACTAAGTTTGCTGATGACACGAAACCGGGGGGGGGGGGGGGGGAAGGGGGGAGGGCGGGGAGCAACTGACACTCTTGAGGGCAAAGAGACCCTAAAGAGGGGTCTGGACAAATTGAAGAGCTGGGCAATCACCATCCGCATGAGGTTTAAAAAGGACAAGTGCCAGGTTTTGCACCTGGGATGTGGCAACCCTGGATATACATAGAGACTGGGAAGTGAAAGACTGGAGAGCAGCCCTGCGGAGAGGGTCCTGGGAGTTCTAGTCGATGGCAGGTTGAACATGAGCCAACAGTGTGACCTGGCAGCCAAGAGCACCAACCATGTCCTGGGATGCATCAAGCACAGCATTACTAGCTGAATTGGACTTGATGACCTTTATGAATCTCTTCCAACTCAGGTCATTCTATGATTCTATGATTCTGTGTCTAAGCCAATCCTTTTCTTGATACTGATTCTCCTGGGATTACGTGATATATTATTAAATCAGAAAATTCAACTAGATCTGAAGGTCTCTGATTGCTTCCAGAAATTTTTTTTTTAGAATATTTACCTTAACAATCCCTTTTCTCTGTAAATAGATTCAGGACTGAGTTGCTGGCTGTTAATTTCTCATACACAGAAAAAAACCTTGCCTTTATAAAGGAGGAAGAAAACAAATGTGACAAACAAACAAATAGAAAACCTATGCTGCATGGTTCACATTCAATATGTCTACAAATCCATTTATCTAAGAAGAAGAATACTGATTCGTGTTAGACATTTTGGCCTGAAACTGTCTAAATGCATCCTATATCTAATGATGAGATACTGTGTTTGATTCTTTTGAAAAAGATTTTTCTGCAGATCATACCTTTGTTCTGAAGATGTACTCTTTACCCTAACTTTATCTTGGAAGAGAAACTTTGAGAAAATATTTTGCTTCTTGTGATTTTGTCATATGTTGTTTCATAGGCTGAGCAAAACATGAAAGGGAGGGATTATGTGTATATTTCAACTATTTTCTGGAAATCAGATCAAGCACATACCTTGGAAAATAAGCAATAAGAACTACTGATTTTTGTAAGTAAGAAAGTGTACAAGAAAGCAAGCTACCTTTATCAGAGATTTTGCAGTAGTATAGAAATTAAAGAAAGAGTAGTATGCCTCATTTAATTATTCTCTTAAAATCTGCTTTTGGATATAAAAAATTGAATTAGTACAATGGAGTTAATAATATGGGTTATTTATGGAATGCACACGGGCCCAGTTCTCCTTGGTTGGAGGCCTACAAACAAGCACAAACCCAGTCATAGCACAATATCCTATTCTACAGCTGAAAAAAGGCAGGCTTCTTGTATATGTAGATCCACTAGCACAATTTATACAATGCCATGCATGCAAAACAATATGTTAAAAATAGCAAGAATTAACTTTTTTTTTCTTTTCTTTGCATGATTCAGTAACCACAAATAAGCCATCATTACTGGCGAAATGAATCAACCAGCCTCCGGCCACAAACTTCAAGGGACCTATCAGCAGGTAAAATCCACCCTACCTAACACTGATGTGCCTGTTTTCCACCCATAATGAAAACATATACAATATGTAAAGAAAGCGTCTGGACCTCTTGCTCTGGAAACTGTCTTCTGATGATCCAATAGCGTAAACTTTAAAACACCTCTAAAGAAAACTTTAAGATGAAAGTATGGTCTTCTATATTTCTGTGAATACATGCAAAGTTATTGAAACCACTTATACGCAATTTTATTATACATTCATTGCAGGGAAAATAATATCTGTAAAAAGCTTCGAGCTCAACTCCACCGTGTGTTTTAATGGGGTTTATTTCTATGAATTTTAAAACGAAGAGACACTGAGGAAATTCATGGGCATTAGGCATGATGGCAAGGTATCCAGAACAATGATTTCTTTGAAACAATTGGAAATTAGGGCTTTTCCTTAAAATTGAGTCTGATATGTATTCCTTTCAATAACATGGTGTATGGAAATTCTTTAATTCTCAGAGTGGCTTTCAGAGGACTCTAGCCTAAAACACTGATGAAAAGGATACATAGAAGACAAATGAAAATTCTTTAATAGAGATGGTGTAGTTTTGTATTTTGATGAGATTAAAACCATATTTTTTTCTGCATCATGATTTTGGAGAGTAGGCCTGTTTTCCTGTTAAATTTTCTATCAGTGACCTGTGAATAACTTTTTGAATAAAGTGTAATTGCAATTTAGGAAGAAGTCTGTACTTGCTTTCACTCGTGTAGACTGTGTAGCAGGATAAAAATAAGAAGGGTTGGTAGTGATAAATAACAATGAACAGTCATGGTTGTTATTTATTTTTCTTCCTCATATCCACAATTTAGTATGAAGATATTGAAATGTAGATTCAGAAAAAAACTCCTTTCATTAGGTAACATACAAATTGGTGGTAGATGTTAATGATCTTTCCTGAAAAGTCGTGCAACTCTGCTGAACTCAGTTTACTTCAGAGGATAGTTTGGCCCAACCCATACAGAGTATTTTAATAGTTTTAAAAGTGGCCTTTAAAAAAGTTAAAAAATACTTTTACTCTTTCTACTTCTGAGGCAAAAATCAGCAATATGGAAGAGGTTTTCTTCTTATTCTTCTTTCACTTTTAAAAAGTTATGGAAAGATGAAAGACTCCACATCAACAAGAAATAAGGTAAGGTTAGGCACAGATAGATAGGGACAGAATGTTAATAATGTAGAGGTGTGGACTCTGGAGAATAGTGATTCCCCTCCTGATTGAACATGAGGTGCCAGAGGTTGCAAAATCTGTGTGCCCTCAAATGTGTGATTAATATATTCTTAGGGACTGTAAAAACATATCGGACTAGAAAAATGGCAAAAAATAGGCATCTCTTACCCTACAGTATGTTTCCATATTAGAATGGCTTCAAAACTATGAGATCATCTGAGTGCTTCACATAAAGACATTTTATGTTGTTCCAAAAACAGCCTTGAGTTTCTTTTGAGCAATAGTGGAAATACACTTTTAGTATACGCAATATCAAACAGCTGTGATGGAAAACATACTAGAAGCATCAGATCCAGAAGCATCTAAGATGGATGACAACCCAGTGAAATGGGATTCCTTCCCCTCTCTCCTCCTAGCCTTTCTTCTTCCTATGCAAAATGAATCAAGGGATTATTTATTGAGATTTTCCTATTGTGTGTCATTATATAAGTGAATTGAGGCATCAGTAAATGAGGAATCATAGAAGTGAATTGCATTCAGGCCTAAAAGACTACAATTCTGAGCTTATCAACTTTATTAGTTTATCAGGAGCTGATAAAGAAAAAAATTAGCCCATAAAATGCATAGGGAATTCATTTGATATAGGATTAATTTCTGAGTAAATTATTTGTGTGTCTCAATGTCCTGCATATGAATGAGTTGGAGATGGCATTAATAACTATCTTCTATCCATTACTGGAACTAAAACTATCAATGTATATAGTGACTTTACAGCATGCATTGTCTCATACCGCTATCCAATATTGACATAGGCCCTTGGATACCAAAATATTTTTAGTACTATTTCTACTGCCATCAGCAGGAGTATCAATAAGTGTTTACAACAGAGCAACAGGGCAAGATTTTATTGTAAGAGTTCACATCCAATAAATCGTCAGTGAGACTGCAAGGAATTAGGGCATAGTTTAATGCAACTTGTAGACCATATTCCTTGAGAATGGCCTGAGCTTATCGCACATACTTGCTGCTCTAGGCAGAACTCCTCCAGATGTGGGTGCTTTCCTGGAGTTTCTAGAAAAAGCAGAATTCAATAGTTTACAATTCTCGTGGATAAGGCCTTTCTAAGTGTCATATAAAATCTAGTGATAAAAATTCCAAAGGAACTGAGCTGAATATCAGGCCCAGCATGTAGTCGATAAGGCTCAGTTATTCGGTACTAACACAGCATGGCAAAGCTATGAAGACATTGCTCATTTCAGCTTCTCTTGCCAAGGTTGGGTGCTTGACAACTCAATCAACAAAGGATGAAAATGGAAGACGAAATCTGAATCACTGTCTTCTGATGAGAAATATATTCAGAATGATTCTTTTGTTCCTTCCTTTCAGTAGGAGGCTGTAGGAAAAGGATTAAGGGAAGCTTAAAAACCCAATGCGGTGCCCTATCAAGACACAGGTCAGTATACAGTGAAATCAGCAATGGCAGCAATGACCATGCTGTCTTCCCAGGAGAAATTCTATCACTTTAGACGCCTTTCTTTCCTCTCCTCCATGTAACTTTTCTACAGATATTCTCCTCCTGCATATTCCTTCCTCTACCTTAGTCTGCTAAATACCCACCTACAGAGTGCATATTTTCCATGTGCCGAGTAAGCAGCCCTTCTCTTAGGCAGTGATTTTCTCACTCAGCACTTCCTCCTCAAATTCTTTCGGTGTCAGGCTCCCACCCACCTCAGTAACTGAAGATAACTATCATCCTGCTATTCAAATCAATGCAAGTAGATACATACCCTTTTTCTCTTCTCGCTTTTGCTCTTAACTGGTTGGGGCAGGAGGATAAAGACAAGCAAGCAGCACTGGGCCTATTGCCCCTCAAACTAAGCTCAACTGCCTCAGAAGTAATTATCTACTACTGAATGAAACATCTGACCAACTCTTTTGGGAAGCAAATTACATCCGTATATTTTGAATGATCTTTATTTGTGCTTGAAAAAGTATGCCCGATTATTGGGATCATCTTTGAGAAAATAAAACTGTGTTTCTCAGATGGGAAGACATTCATCATTTAATCTGATCCTATCAAAATGCAAAGAAGGCTGAGATCCCTTAAGCTGCTTCTGGTACAGAAGCTGCAGGTATTGCTACCAGAGGAAGCAATTGTGTAAACCAGTACGGAAGAGATGTGAACCTGGCCCTGTGGATAGCTTGGTCTATTCTGATGTGAAGTAGCTTTCAGTTCCCATTAAGTGAGACACCTCTAAGCCCCTGTCACCCACTTTTTGCTTCAATATTTTCTATGTTGCATACCAGAATTATAAAAACTCACCTATTTGTAAACCCAGAGCTGAAATTCTCGTTATCTATCAACTAATAACTCTCCAAAATCCTATGTGTAGCCACAGTCTGATGGCTGAAAGTAGCTTCAGGCTATCCTATGTGATAAATCATTGTGGGGCATGAATATGATTTTGCTTTCCTGTTAAAGACCATACTGTCATCTTGCTCCTACTTATTTTAAATTCTATGTTTGCCGCTTACTTAAATGCAGATACTTCAAGTTTATACTTTTATATGCATTAGCACAATCCAAGCGGCTAATTTTTGTGCTTCTTTACTTCTCTGGTCTATGGTTTGGCCAAGCACAGTTACTGATGATGGTATGGAAGTTGTAAAACTGTCTATTTTGTCATTTCAGTCTTTATATGGGAATAAGTACAACTATCAGAGCCATTACTTACACCGCAGTATTATTTTTATTTGTACCGTTATGCAGCAGTTGCTACTGTGGTGGAACCATTTAAGAGAAGGCCACACATTTCATATGATAACTGCAAAGCACTAGGCACAAAATGGCAGAGTTAAGGGTGTTTTGATGCTTCCTTAACATTACTTCAGCATATTCAGACCCAAAGCATTATTTTCTAATCAAATGCAGCACTGCAGAACACGATAGTGTTTGTACTTTCCTTCTATCAGTCAATGCACAAACTGAGAACATTCAAGTCCTGTTTTCAAAGAGAGATGTATCAGTGAGAAATAAGAGCTGTTTGCTCGGCTGTCCTGTGAAGCTATCAAAAGCTGGTGAAGTATTTTTCAGTCATTTATAGAGCTGACATGTTCTGGATTCTAGTGCATTAAGTAAATCTAAGTCTGACATTTTAATAAAATATGTTAAAGGCATTTATTTGAAGCCAAAGTCTGGAAGCAACACAGAACATGTTCCAACAATAAAGCTCCTACACCTGGATGTTAACCTCTTCAGTGCCCCCTGGACATATGGCTTCAGTCCAGAAAGGCAGCACCTGTAGCTCTCTGTGAATGTCTGCCATACATCTTCATGTTGCAGAGGAGTTAAATATGACACATTTAGAAAGCAGGGAAGCACATTGACTCTGAACATGCAGAGTTTACTGGTGCTGCAAGATCTGTGAGCCAATAGAGGTAGTACAAAAATTGTTCACTTGCGGCTCATTAGATTAGAAAACAGGGTTTGGATTCAGCCTGTTCATGTCCTGTATGATTCGCTGTTCTCAAGTACTTCTGTGAGCAAAACTGTGTTCCTACAAACATCCACAAAGAGCAGAGTTGAGCACTTGCCAGATGACTATAATCAGAAAACAAAACCTGCTTTCTGATGAAATAGCATTCATTTTGGGAGAAAACAATAGCTTGTAAAGAGCAGACCATCAATATGGGAACAGATATAACCCAATGTGACTGTTCACAAGACTCAGCTAACCAACTACTGAATGATTAAGTAAATGCTTCTGATTTGGATTGTCCAATGTTTAATCAAGCCGTCTGCAAATGAGGAGCAAGAACAGAGTTATGGCATTCCCTATGCTGTTCCTCAGGAAAGGAATTCTGTGAATCACTCTTGAACTAGACCAGGCTTCAGCCAGTGAAATCCTGGATTGTCTAACAGAAAACATAAAATTGTCCCTGTGAATCTGAAATACTTGGACAGAATTTATTTTAATTACATAGATGTCATACCACGAACATAAAAATTCTGGGGTTTGAAAATATGGGGGTACGAGGTGGGAGATTTATATTACAACAGATTTTTTCTGCATTACTCAGTACTAAAGGGAACTGAAATTTAGAAAATGAATATGCAATTAAAAACCCCACACAATGTAAAGAAAAATATTTTTATTGTGCTTTTTCTGTGCCAATATCACAAAGTAACTACACAGATACTTAGTGAAATTCACTGCCTTGTTGCTTTACAAAGAGCATGTGACAATTTACCACCAACAATTAACATCTTTACATTTATTTAATACTGTTTATGAGTAAAGTTGCCATTCATGGGGTTGATTTTTTCAGTCTTTTATAGATCAGGATTTTCTTCTATTTCAGGTGGACTTTACTGTACCTTTAAATACAAAATAGATATATATTAATATTCTCAAAAAAATGTGAAGCCTTGTTTGCAATCAATGCATATTCCCCTTTTGCGTAAGAATAACAGATGTTGATAGAAATAGCCATTGGGTTTGTAAAGAACCCATTTCATGTGTCAGAATAGTTGTGCCTCTTCTAGATGAAATGTCAAAAGCAGGCAGATATCTCAATGTGAAATGACCTTAAGAAAAACCCGACCTCGCCAAAGATGACCTTTTCCCAGCAAGAAACATTAAAATTACAACCATATTGATGCTTCAGCTTCAAAAACAATGTGTATTTCTTTTTCAGTAATTTTTTTTGTCTTGGCATCCTACGTATTTTAAATAAAGATGTACAGTAGCCCCCTTTATACTGTTTCTCTTGAGCTGATTTGTGGTCATGGGTTTGTTTTATAAATGTATTCATACACAGGGACATGCATAACAATATTTTCATAAACATAGATATACATACAGACACATACATAAATATGATTATATACATTCATAAAGGATCAAACAAAATTATCCTAATTTCTCAAGGGGTCTAACATTTTTTTTATGTCCATATTACATTAGTAAAATGTATTGCTGGCTGTAACTGAATTAAATCTTTTCACAGTATCTTCCGCATTTTTAACAAATCCCCATGGCTTTGGTTTCTTCAAGGAAAATGCATGTTTTATCAAAGTGTTAATCAAGCTGAAGTGTCCAAGGCTCTTATAAAGTAGCATTGGAGAAGTATTCATGTATAATAGTGTATGTGTGTGCATGTGGCATGGTTGATTAGTAGCATGCAGTTTCTCCTTTAAACTAGGAAAACAAAACCCCAAACCTAAAATAATCTTTTCCTAATGGCTAGAGATGTAAAATTTCTCTTTTTGCAAGTGACGCAGAATCTCAATCTCTACTTTTGTTCTAAAGTTCACAGTACTTTCAAATTAAAGACTGAAGTTCCTATACACTGGAGATCTTCAGGAAGGCACCAGATGTTCTGAAAGTTCTCATCTGTGTACAGGATGATTAATGAAGTACACAAGGGTTTTGGAGGTCAACAATGTTAAAAGTTTTTCCGAAGTCTGCCCCTATAAAACAAACATTTCTCACAGCCTCTCCTTAGCTGATCCGTATCTCCAACTGCCTTGTTTCCCAGTTCCCTCTTTCCCTACCCACAATCTGTGTTCCATCCTTCCAGATACTGTTCTCACCTCTGCAGAAGACATCTTATTGACTGAAGAAGTGCAGAGTACTCAACATATCCTCTCAGAAACTGTGCTATGAAAGAACAAACATAATCTCAGGAGGTGTTCTTTGGTATGGTTACTGAATAATCTTTTTCTGTCTTTTTCCTCCCTTTCTTGTTATCTTCTGGCAGAGATATAGAAGAAAATTTCCTTTAACACCCCTCTGCTTAGGTGATGTTTCTTGTTTCCCATTTTTCCCCATCTCCATCCCATTTAAAACAAACTATCTCTTCTGAAATCATTAAACCAAATCACTAAAATGCCTATAGATTATACTTTCTTTTCTCAGATCTTTTTCTGAGGAGGAACTGCTACCCACAGATTTTATCTTGCCGTGTTTTCTTTGGGGTCTTAGTGAATTATCATTGTATTTCATACTGCGCATGTTACTAAACTGAGAAAACATCAGTAACTACTAAACTAGAATTTCTCCATTTAATGCCTAATATTTGCTTTTGTAGCTTCAGTTTCTCTCAATGCCTTAACCTGTCATAGAGAGCGTCCTTCACAGTCTTTACAGGAAAAAAAATAAGCTGCCAAAAGTTATATCTTAATATTCTTCTGCATCCTTTATGGTCTTTCTGGCACTCAGGTACTTAGTTCTTGCATAAAGGCACATTCAGTTAACACACTTGTTTTGATTGGGACTGTTTTTAGCAAATAATTATTTCAGCATATCAGAGTAGAACTTGTTCTAAAACATTTGTTACTGCAAGAATTTTGAGCTCTCAGTGAATAATCAAACCCAGAATATATAAGAGCAAAAGGACCTGCCCTCTGGCCAGATCATAATGTGAGCTGTAAGCAGCCAGGGGTGAGCCTGCCTGGAGAGGAAGATGGAGGAGGTAGCCAGGGCAGAACCTGGAGGCCACATTATCAACTTTGTAGAACAATTTTGCTTTGTTTTCTGCCTCTCTGATTGGATAATAGTCTCTTTTCTTTAAAAAAAGAGTGTCAATACAAGGAATTCTCAAGAAGAAGACAATGAGACATTTCTATTGCAAACTTTAATATGCCAGAATCACATGGTGGTACACGTACATATATCTCTGTGTCTCTACTCACTAGATCCTCATTACCATTAGGTGACCACTTCCTTACTAAACTTTTCATTACAGACTTACATTTCATCAACATAAGTGATGGCCTGATCTAGTTAGGTTGTTCAGGAAGCCTTTTTGCTTTTAAGGTATGCCTTTTTAGCCTCAATAAAGCCCTCTACTTCTCTGCTTAACCATAGTTTTATTCTCACCATTTTACTTTGTTTTTGTTCTCAGTGATACACAAACCATCTGTGCCTCTAACACAATGTTCTTGAATAGCCTCCAGGCTGTTTCTGTGGTTTTTAAAGTTTTTTACTTTGCCCTTCAGCCTGCTGTTAACTATTTTCCTCATAGTTTTAAAATCTGCCCTTTTAAAGTTTGTCACTTTGTTATTCCTGGGGGGAATTGCCTTCTACTATGATACAAAACCTAATTGTCCAATGATTGCCGTTACCCAATGGAGCTCACTTTTGTAGAACTAGAAAGCCCTTGAACTTAAGATACTGAAAAAAAAATAAAGCCCATATTTAGGGCTCAATCCACTCATATGAAGACTGCATCTAAATTTCTATGGACTTTGTGATTGCTTAAGAGCTCGCTTGGTAACAGCAAAAAGATTTTGCCTTTCACATCAACTCTGGTACCACAATAATGTGGTTAGAATAAAGAAGAACAAAACATCTACTCTTTACAACATTTAGCCCAGAATTTGAGGTGTTTGACTTCATTTTTTTATTCTCCCAGTGCTTCTTTTTGGAGACCTTGAGCAAGCAATTACTTTGTGGCCTGATGTTCAGCATGACACCATTTACATGGAGAGAACCCTAATGTACTCCACTGACTTTACTCGTCCTTGTTGTCACTTGTCCACTGGAGGCAGCCTCAACTTACCCCACCTCAGTGTGCCTATAAAATCCATCCACCCTTTCACTAAGCAACATCTACACTTTACCATGAAGGGCTATGGCAGGTACTGGAAGGAGTACTATTATTTAGGACCTGAGGAACGGCAGGAAGATGTGCCAGGGGAGGTTTAGGTTGGATCCCCAGTGAAGCAGTAATAGCAGCAAGCCTAACAAGATTCAAGAAGCATTTAGAAAACACCCTTAGACACACAGTGTGAATGTTGGGTTTGTCCTATGCAGGTTCGTCCACTTGATGATGCTTGTGGGTCCTTTCCAACTCAGGATATTCTATGATTCTATTGCCTGCTCATCTTCAACCCCATAACCTAACCACAAGGTAAGAGCAAAAGGCATGGCTGGAGTTTGTCAGACCAGGCTCAAAATAGAGTAGTGTGAAGGAAAGCGTGTATTTAAATACAGCACTTTCCAGCCTTTTTCCCTTAAGAAAGTGATTTGTGTTTAGTGCAGAACTGACTCTGAGAACCATAGAGATGAAATGGCCACAGAGGCCTCTTGGTACAGAACAGCACAGAAACACCTCCTGCCATGGACTAGAGACAATGGCAACACCCCGACTCTTCAAGACTTAAAGAAGTGCAAGTTGTCTGTAGAAACAGTAGTCACAAAAGTCCTGCTAACACAGGAGTCTCATCATCTTTTGGTATCATGTAAAATGCACCCCAGTTTTAATCTTTTCATAGCATTGGTTAACTAAATAACATTGTAAAGTGCTATAAGCAACTGAATAATTAACCCCATCCTTTCCTATTGTCTCCAAGTTTTGAAACTTTTAACAGCTGTTTTTCTAACTTTCTCTGTATTTTCTGTGGATATCTCATGGTATGTCAGACTTGCTGGGTTACGACATGTTGAGGTTTCTAATTATTACTCTGCTTAGGTTAGGAATGAATTGACTAAGGTAGCAGATTTAAGCAAGAGCACTGCCCTACAAACCCCACATGTGTGAATAGGAGTTGCCATCTTAAATAAAGATTTCCAGGTCAGATTTAGGATAAATATGACTCCTTTGCCATTCAGCAGTAAATATCAGTAAGATCCAACATGTTAGCAGGAGGAAGCTGACTTGCAAAGCCGCCTGAGCATCTCTGGCAGACACAGGGATGTAAAGAGGGAGGCACATGTGCGCACAATCAACCAGTGACCCCAGAATATATAGATAATTGATCACCAGATCTCCTTCTATGACAAGGTTATCCAGTTAAAAGATGAGGGGAGGCTGTGTATGTGGTGTACCTGGACTTTTGTAAAGCCTTTGACACCGTTTCTCACAGTATTCTGATTGATAAACTGGCTGCCATTGGCCTGGACAGGCACACACTCTGCTGGGTAGATAACTGGCTGGAAGGCCGGGCCCAGAGGGTGGTGGTAAATGGAGTTAAATCCAGCTGGAGGCCAGTCACAAGTGGTGTTCCCCAGGGCTCAGTGCTGAGTCCAGTTAATGATCTGGATGAAGGGATTAAGTGTACCCTTAGCAAGTTTGCAGATGACACCAAGCTGAGTGGCAGTGTTGATCTGCTTGAAGGAAGGGAGGCTCTGCAAAGATGTCTGAACAGGCTGGATCTATGGGCTGAAACCAGCAGGATGAGGTTTAACAAGACCAAATGCTGAGTCCTGCATATGGGACACAACAACCCCATGCAGCGTTACAGGCCTGAAGAGTGGCTGAAGAGCTGCCTGGAGGAGAAGAACCTGGGGGTATTGCTTGACAACCGGCTGAATATGAGCCAGCAGTGTGCCCAGTTGGCCAAGAGGGCCAATGGCATCTTGGCCTGTATCAGAAACAGTGTGGCCAGCAGTACCAGGGCAGTGATTGTGCCCCCGTACTCAGCATTGGTGAGGCTGCACCTCAAGTACTGTGTTCAGTTCTGGGCCCCTCACCACAAGAAGGACATTGAGGTGCTGGAGCACATCCAGAGAAGGGTGACAAGGCTGGTGAAGGGGCTGGAGAGCAAGTCCTATGAGGAGCAGCTGAGGGAACTGGGTTTGTTTAGGTTGGAGAAGAGGAGGCTGAAGGGAGACCTCATCGCTGTCTACAGCTGCCTGAAAGGAAGTTGTAGCAGAGCGAATATACATCTCTTCTCACAAGTGACAGGTAATAGGACAAGGGGAAATGGCCATAAGTTGCACCAGGATAGGTTCAGATTAGATATTAGGAATTGTTTCTTAAGGGCGATTAGGCACTGGAACAGGCTGCCCAGGGAGGTGGTTGAGTCACCATTCCTGGAGGTGTTTAAAAAACGGGTAGATGAGTTTTTGAAGTACATGGTTTAACAGAAGATAGGTATGGTTGGACTCGATGATCTCCAAGGTCTTTCCCAACCTGAAGATTCTATGATAGGCTTTTGTGTCTTCAAAATCATGTTATGTGCCTGGGATAAGGAAGCAAACACCTGTACTTTAACGGCTATCTTTATTCAAGCAGAAGACAGAAGACAGGGTAGAAAAAGAGGAATGTGGGGACGTGAGGAGAGTTAGCTTTGTTGTGTAGGAATGCTGACAGAGGCAGTCTTCCTCTGTTTTAGTCCCTGGAGAAAGTGCTTGTGGATTCACTTGCTCCAATTTTCAGCTATAAATCAGTATCAATAAATCCACTGTAGTCAATCCATTTGTCATTCTCACTTTCTTTTGGTAGTTACCAGGGAAATTGGCTCCATTTTCTTCTGAGAGTTCTTGTGTCATCCTTCCCTCTTATAAAAGTGTGAGTGTTAGAGAGAAACAGAGCAACTGAGCATGAAATACAGAGAGAGAAAATAGGAAGGGAAAGAAAGAAGGAAAAATAAAAATCTAAGGGGGGGAGGGAGAAGAAAATAAATAAAGCAGAGAAGACTATACAAGGCAATTCCAAAAGAAGAGGTGTTTCCCAGAATTTTCAGCCTTGTTATGATTGCAGCTACAAAAAGAAATCTGTAGATCCTTTTGGCTTGATATGGAGAGACAAATCCCACCCACTCCTAAGCAGTTGTTATGATTTTCAGAATTTACTGGGGGGTAGCAGTCACAGGTGAAAAGAAAGTTAGCCAGAAAGAAAGATGATAGAAAAGAGAGAAGGAAGGGAAAGAGAACCTAAATGCCATTAACTAAGAGAGGGAAATGGCAACCAAAAATAAAAATGGAGAAAATATTGTTATTATAGACAAATTCAGTATAATTGTCTTTTCCAAACACAGACATAAATGTGCCTGTACTCTTGCATAGAGCCCCTCTGTGTGTGTGCGCACACATGCATGCTTTTCTACCTAGCTTTCTAATGGTGGTCTAGAGTGAGAGAAGACAGGAAAACTGGTTAAATAGCTGTTTTCCGGTGATTTCCAGATATTTCCCTGTTAGATTTTATGCCAAATATTCTGACTTGATCAAAGGATTGGATATCTATTATGTGAAGAAGACGACGATGCATGTGACATATGGAGAAACAAATGCTTAAGAGTATGTGGGAGAAGAGGAAGGACAAAGCAGGAAAGAAAATAGTAGGTGTGGGATCAGCATCAGGTGGAAAGAGGATCTGTACTGCTTTTTTAAAGGAAGAGAATCATTCACAGGGTTGAACAGTGAGTTTAAGCTACTTTTCTATACAATATCCTGAAGAAAGCAAATAGTGCCTCAATCTTCAACAGATATTCTCTGAAAGGATGGAGTTGCTGGAGAACGATACCTAAAAGAAAGTACCAACTTGTGTTGTTTCTGGATGTCTCTCTTCCAGGACAGAACTTACTATAGATCTGTGTAAGCCAACCAAGTTATAAATGTGCAAATATTTGCATTGCACATGGATGACCTCTTCTGCACTATGAAGCCAAGTTAGGAATATCTGAATATCTGTGGCTCCTTGCACAATGAGTTATTTTTGTCAAAAGAAGCTATTGATATTGAAAGAAGAAGCAACAATATTGTCACATGCTGGAGGAAGAATTGAGAAAACAACTGAATGAAAAAGAGGAAGACTTGGAACATAGCAAATACACAGTTAGAGCACAATCATTATTTCTATCACATTTTGGCTTTATGATGCAGTTTCATATGCTAATAATTCCTTAGTTTGGGACTTTTACTCTGTTGTGTTCCATTGCACAATTATATCTACCCTGAACTCTTGAGAGTACCTCTGGTTGCCTTAATGTCTTGCCTAAATCTCTATATCCTTGAGACATAGCCAAACTTCTTCTCTAGTCTGTAGTAGAGGATCATTTCATCCAATTGATTTATCTTTCCCTACCCTGACTCTGTAGTCAGTTGTATCAGATCTCTTTGGTCAAGCTCTCTCAATTTTAGTTTTAAGGTACTTACATTAATGCAAATAATATTTTTATATTTTTACTTTATAGCTAATAGCGAAGACATTATTGGCTTCTTTTAGGTGAAACTCTGAGGACCTTTTCTTCAGTCTGAGACTCAGGTGCTACTGATGTGACCTTTGGTAAATTATTTAACCTCTCTGGATTCTAGGCTGGTTTTTCATATTACTAGGATAACTCAGAAGGGACTTCAATGAAATCTACGAAATTTCACCACCAAGAAAGAATTTTAAATGGCAGAGACTTGCTCCCCTGTTCTCCATTTCTCATGTCTAAAGTGAGTGTTATCATTGTTTCCTTCTGTGTTTTATTTATTTATAATACATTGAAATCCTCCTGTTAAAAGGACTCTACTGATATAAATTATCTATAGCTTATTGCTTCTGGAAAGCCGTTTCCCTGGTCGTTTTAGTTTTCTGTAAAGCCAACATGCTTCAAAACAATGTCCTGATACCATCTTACTGCCAATGTCTAACAGCTTCCTTAAGGGCAATGCTCAGACGGAGGGCAGAATGATAGCAATACACTCAATATTTTGAACTCTTAGGTACTCTGTGACTGCATATTACTGCACTGTATGAGATCCATGATGGGGCAGACTAAATTCATCTTCCGTCATTCCTCCTCATCCACTAGTAGCCAATCTTCAACCTTTACAAAGAAATGAACTATTAATAATATCACCTTGCATTTATTAACTGTAGCATGAAATTAGGAAGTGAAAATGCACTTCAGCTGTGAAAACTTTGAAAATAATAGCAAAAATGGTGGTTTATTTGCTTAATCCTGAGCAATTTTTTAGGGGAAAAGATGTCCTTCATTTCATTGGAGTAGTACAGTTACAGTCACATGAATAGAACTATATGGTAGGGTTAGATTTGATTAGTTGAGGGATAAAAGTTACTCTAAATTTTCAGTGATAATGAGGAAACAAGCTGATCTGGTGGACATAGTCAACTATAAAAATGATTGAGATTGGCACTTGAACTTCTGTTTTCTTTTCTTGAAGAATAGTTAATTTTTCAATTTTTCAGAAGAAAATTTAGAAGATTGATTTAATTTATTTTATCTCAAATGAAGCCACTGAAAGCCCCTGTAGCTCTGAAATCAAACACTTGGGAGCTTCGTGGGTGTTGGGGTTTTTTTGTTTCATTTTTATTTTTTTTTCCTAAAGATGCCTGAATTATATCCAAGGAAAGCCAAGCTACATTTAAAAAAAAAATGGGTACAGCAGCCTTTCAAATTTATTCAGACTAATGAGCTAGTCTAAATTTTGAGAATACTAATTCACAGAAGTCGGTTCTGTGGTGGGAGAAACACAACAAGGTTGTCACAGCCTGTGAACAAAGTGAATTGGTTATATGACTGACAGTAAAGATTTCTTTTAACATCAGTAAAAGAAGGCTGAAGTGACAGGTAAGAGGACAGATGCAGAATTCTGCAGCTCTCTGAGAGTTTGTGTACTATCACTAAGGGACAAGTTGACTTGATACCAACTTAATAGGCTCAGCAGGGGCTAACGGCAAAGGGATGGAGACTGTAAATGGGTGTAATAGGGCATCTATACTGTATCAGCATAAGCGTGAAAACTATCTGGCTGGTTTTGGCTAAGGAAATTAATCACATTACCTTTAAAGTCAAGCTTGTCTTTTAATCTAGGACCTGCTCGGTATACAGTATTTCACAGGAAACATGCACGTAATTTTAGTCACTTTTATTCATCTCAGAAATGAATTTAACATCATCACAAGCAGCTTAAATTCAGCATCATCTCTGAAGAAATGAAATACTGGAGCAAAACTATAAATGGGAAACTTAAAACCAAAGGGGTATAAGCAGGCACACAGCATTTAACATGCTGTATTATCTGCTCCCAAGTATGCCTGCATAAGAAGAGGTGAAGCTTCCACCCTTTCCTTGTGCATGACAGGTCCAGTCTAATGAGCTTCTAGGACTGTGTTGCTGGCTACTGCATTCAGCACCAGATGAATTAAGACGGGAGTTGTCATCAGAAATAATTCTACAGTGGAAAGAGATCCTGCTGTGCTGAAAGTTGACCTCTTGGACAAACACGCTGTAATAAAAAGTGCTATTTGCTATGAGCACATTGGGAGTTTTAAATCATCAAACTAAAGTACCCCAGGCTCTGACAGTAAAATTTTCATTCAAAGAAGGGCTCAGCTTCACAACACAATAAATTATATATGACTGGGACGTATAAAACATTTAAAGATATACAGAAATTCACTGTATTTAAAGTTACACAGAAATTCACTGTAGACGAGTTCAGCTCTTGAAGTACTTTTTTATGTCAATCTTGCCTATTCAGATGAAGGAAGGGGGAGTCTTTTTCTCAAAACAAGTAGAAGCAAAATGAACTGGCCATTTTCCACCAACTGTCTGAATTTAATTGCTATGTGTGGGTTTATTTTGTATGGTGTGCAACTGTATGCAGAGACTGCAGATGGTATGCACCTATATGAGGAGATTTCATTGCCCATTGTAATAAAAAATGAAGGATGTCCAGAAATCTTTAGGAAAACCTTGTAATGAAAAAAATAATCACAGTGGTGCACAGGGTTTGGGGTGCTATTGGGTGGGATATGCAGAAGGAAATTATCCCCAAGTAGCCATCACATGAACTCAGTGATTCCCTAGTGAGGCAGATTTTTGGCATAACTGCCAGGGGAGCAGACTTCTGGTTTCACTAAATGGTCACACAACCAACGTCCCCACCACAGGCCAAAAAAAAATTGTATTTGATGCTGATTCCACCACACATGAAAAAAATAAAATAAAATCAGACTATCTAATGCAGCAGCTTTGAGGAGAAGTTTCATTTCACCTCGTCATAGCAGCAGGTACCAGGCCCCCTCTCATCATGCTGACATGGACAGAAATACTTGCTGCTGAGAAGCTTTGAATTTCCATGGAAATTAGCAGAAAAGGGTGAGGACATAAGAGGATTCAAACGAGGGAAGGTTCAGAAATAATGGAAATGAAGGAGAGGAGGTACTGTTTATTTGGGGCCAGTTCTCCACACACTGGCAAAATTTTCCTGGAGAAAAACCAACAAGATTTGGACAATAGACTCTTTTAGAGCATAGATGAGCTCATGACTTGATTATAAATCAAGGGCGAGGTCCCTCTCTACTGCAAGTTCATGCATGGCATGCCTATGTAAGGGAAGGCAGAGGAAACTTCTAGCCGTCTCACATCACATGAACCAGAGGCAGCTAGGACAATGATGTGTTTTTCTGTGCAGGACACACTTGCTTTTGTGTTCCCAGCTGGAAATGTACGCAAACAAAAATGTTTAGGTATGCTCTGGCCTTCTTTGCTGGAAGCAGGGAAATAAAAGTAAAATGGTTCTGAGCTTACCCTGTAGATGTCCAGGATCCAGATTGTTAGTAACATATGAAATATACATGGAGAATACAAAAAAAAGTAAAAAGCCAGGAAATATATTCAGAGCATAAGCTCTTTCATAGAAAGGAATGACATTTCCCCTGACTGTACTGTGCCCCACACAATTATGCGAAGCTTTAGATCATTTAGAAACAGTCTAAGAAACACTATCACATAATCATTGTCTACCCTTCCTAAGCCTATCAAGTACCTCCAAGCCTAAAATGTAATTTATAGCGAGGATTTTAAAAGGGGCCTGTGAGTGTAAGGGTGTATCTACACCAATCCTGTAACTACAGCACACACAGTCTTTTGTCAGTGTGATGGTCTGTTTTTCCACATAGACGATCCCTGAGGTTGTCATAAACCACTGACTTTCAGCTCCCTTAGGCTCTTTAGAAAATTTTGGTTTTATGTTTAATCCACTGTATGTGTTATAATTATATTCAGTATATTATCTGTTAAATGCTATTAGCATATAGTTTTCCAATGCTGGTATTGTTGATTTTGGATATAAGCCCAGGTTAATTTACATCAATAGATCTTCATTATTTTACACCAAATAGATTTGCCTCCATTTCCCAGAGGAACAGTGATGTTTAGGGAGAAAGTTTACCTACCTGCCCTCATGCAGCCAAACTTGGCTGCTGCTTCTCCTCTTCTTCCTGCTTTCTCTTTCTTGTACTTGTAGGACACTTGTTGCCTCACTTTTATTCAGAGAATGGGGACCTTAAATCAAAACAGACAGAGTCCAACCATTTTCAACAACTTTGGAAATAGCACCTTTTTTTTTTTTAATAAGAAAGAAGTTTAACTGCAGTGTCTAAGTATGCAGACAAATTCATTCATGTGTGTATAAACTCTTGCCAAACCAGCATTCCAGGGCAGGTATTCAGTTAATCACAGTTTGCACAGGGACTTCAGCCAAACCCTCAGGTAGCTTTGTTATGTTTTGGTCTTTTATTTGCTATAATTCAGTATCCTCCACCTGTGGTCTCCGCAACCTACCATAATCAGACTGGGAGGCACGATAAGTAAACCAGCTATTTACTCTGACTTTTTTTTTCCCTTCCATTCTCGCACGTGAAATTTAATATTGTGCCCAATCTATATAAAACATAGGACATCATAAATGAAGGGGAAGATATAGCACTGCCAAAAGACAGAATTCAAAAATCAATCTTCAAAGTGCCATAAATGATTTTTTTCCTGGTTTCTCCTTTTTATTGGGATAAAGAGGTGTTATCACGAGGGATTTCTATACCTGAAACACCTGCATTAAAATAAGTTGTAAAAAAATATATTTCCGTTAAATCTTCAATCTGTTTTATGGACAATACAAATAACAGCATATTCTGAAGGCAGGGATCACCAGGAAACAAGGATCATCACTGATCGTGTACCTCACACCACAATAGGTTGTAAGGATGCAAAATTAGTGAAATATTTAGGAAAGAAATGAAGTGTCCTAGAAAGACAAACAGTCCTTCTTCACACAAACACATACTCACACACAGAGAGAAGAATTAAGCTTGAAATCCACTCCACTCACATTAAACCCAGATGTTTGGACTTCGTGCAAGTAAAGCGTGGAGCAGCTGCAGAGAGGAAATCCAATCTGAACCTGCAGCCAAGCTGAATGTGGGGCCTTCATATAGTTCCAGTATAACTCCCTTCAGAATTGAGTGACAGAGACTGTCTTCCTCCATCAATGCAGGACCCTCTCACTGTAACTGCAGGCACCTAATGGGTTTCAACAAATCTTATTTAGAATTCATTACTGTTTCTGAATAAGAAAAAGCTGACTTCTTTCACCAAAATCCATTTTCCACATACGCAATTCAGAGTAAGAAATCATAAAAAAGAATAAAAAGTTGTTCCATAATAATTTATCGGAAAGCAGATTGTTTATAAAATGTAATGAAGTATTTATCCAGTTTTTGCTTTGCATCTGGAATCTGAAGCAACATTAAAAATAAGTCTTGCATCTCTTTTGAAAGGTTCAGCATCCTCCAATATAACACATTCCAGATTGACATAAAAGAATATGGGTATTTGTATACATAGATATAGGTGATATTGATATACAGTTGTAGACACACACACATATTGCATTGTTTACATAATTTATTTCTCAGCTGAATTTCTCAAGGCTTCCAATACAATGCAATTACTCCCTTATTGAGAATTTGGCACATAATTTCCAACAAGTACTTAAACATGCTTTAATTTTATTCCTGGAAATCTTAAAAGCATTTAGAAAGCTGTTACTCTCTCTTAGAAGAAGAGCTCACAATATGAATGTGAATACTGGATTAACTATTAAGGCTAATGTAACTTGTTAATAATACAGTGGGTTCACAATGCTGGTTGCTTTTAATAACAGAGCAATGCATTGAAATTCATGCTACCTGGCAGAAATTGTGTCCATAGTCTCATATAATCATATTTAGAAGCTGCTTTCAGTCTGCATTGACTCAATTCAAATTTTAGAAAAAAATATTATAATGCTTTATACTTAGGTAGCATCTTACATCTGAAGATCTTAAAGTACTTTAATTTCACATAGTATTAACATAATACAATAGTCTTTTCATATTCTTTTTTATTCATATTTGACTTCTTCCTTGCCTTTTGTCTTCTCTCTCTCTTATCCATTGCCTATATACAATTATTCCTACTTCTTTTATCTATACCTGTATAGATTAATTCCTTTTGATATGTCTGTACTGCATGCACTTGTGTATCTAGAATGAGTCCTTGCTTTCAGGTTTTTATCAAATAAAAGAAACTAAATTCTAGAATTACAGGAAAAACACACGGAACCCAGAAACACACTTCTATGTCTTAAATGTGTTTCTTTGTAGTTTAAACCATCAAACCTCATTACAGAACAATGGCTGAGATTGTTAGTTATTATGGCTTAGAAGAAAGATTTTAACTTCTCTGACACAGAAAGCTCTCTTATGGCTTTTTCAAGGCCAAAGCTGCAGTTGCTGGAGAGTCAAAGGACTTGGAAGTTCTGGGAACTGATTAGAGAGCAGAACCAATGCTGATGCACACTCCATTCCTCTACTAAGCACGGTCTAATCACTCAGGGTACTGTCAGCTGCAGATAGGGATTTAGCTTATAGAAGACCCTCCACATAGCAGGCACCTGCCTGTGGCCAGAGGAATTAGACCCAACACTGAAGGCACACCTGAATTGCCTGGGAGAAGTGTCAAACACTATGCTACACAGTCACAGGTGTTTGTTAATTCCAATGTAGCATTTAGCTCTTAATTAAAAAAAAAAAACCACAAAGAACCAAAACCAGAACAGTGAAAAGAGAGAACTCATGGAACCTAGAAAGTAACCATGGCATATGATGTCATTGATCATCTGGTGCAAGAAGAACCTTAAAAGTTATCTTGAAATTAGAACTCCTTTTTTGAGTGTTAAGGGAAGAGGGATAGCAAGGAGACATCAGATCAGAAAATTTAATCAAAGTATTAAATTTTGCTGTGGGGTAGATCTAAAACCAAAAGAGGCCTATTTTTCTCATGCTGGTTTTCATATTGAAAAAATGTTCCAAGAATAACTATTTTCATGAGGTTTTGGCCCAAGATCGCAGGAATCTTAGGAAAAACCAGATGATATCACAAGACCTCCGACATCCAAAGAGCAAAAAACCTCACAAGTCAGTTTCTGCCACATGCTGCTACTTAGGGTCAAAAATTTGCTGAGAACAATCTACGGAATTGTTGGGCTATTGAACCAAAAATAAACAATCTACAGCCCCTTAGTCTAGGGCTTAAAGTCTAAACCAAATCTGACTACAAGATAGGTATGGTCTCCTCAGAGTAACGCTCACATCTGTCATTGATGACCAACTCTCACACATATCACTGATAAAATGGCTGAAAAAATAAACTTTTCAAGAAAGAATATGGCGAAGGAGGAAGGCAACTAGTATGTTTTCATATCCCAATGTCTTTCATCGTCAAAGTAGACATGATGACATGAAGTACCCAGATCTTTTTTGTGACAAGACATCTTGGGAAGGAGGAGGAAAGCAGAATACTGTTTGATTGTAGGGATATAGTGTGCTGGAGCTGAATTTGAACAGTAAGTTTGACCAGCTCAGAAAATTACTGTCTTTAGTTTTGAGGTTAGTAAAAGCTGAAAGAGTCAACATATGCCCTTTATTTACGAACACACAATGTCATGAAGACAGTTACATATGGGTTCAGTTTGAACCATGTGAATATTTACATTTCTATATTCATAAGTAAGGTACTCGACGTGTAGTTGACATTAAATACAATCACTGCTAGGTGGTTCTGAAAATTATAAAAGGTTATAAAATGTTTTCTGCACCATATTCTCCGGATGAGAACTTCAATAGGTATAAACTGTCATAGATCCATTTATTTCAGTGTCTATTTTATACCAGCTTTGAGCCTGGCCTTATACATTTTTTGAATACAATCATATTCCCTGATTATCTAAAAATAACACCTTGTGATTGAGAGATGTTGTCAGTTTTGGAACAGGATTTTCTGTAACATTTTGAATTTTACTAAAGTGAGAAAATAGAATGTGGAATAGTTTTTGCCAGATTTTTAAGTTATGAGTAGAGAGAGGATCTTAGAAGAAAATAGTATATCAAGCTCACGAGTGCAAGACAGATATTTATGACATGATTTGCCTCAGCCTTGTAGAATGAAAGTGGGAGTAATAAAATGTGTGCAGAGGAGTGTGCAAACTGTTGTATCCTCTGAATTCATTGAAGGTGACGTGAAAAAGTTGTTTGGATGCTTTATTATGTGTGGATACCCTATAAAAATGCTAGTCTGGAAGTAAAAGTGGTCAGAGATAAAGATGAGCATGATGGGGTTGACACTGCAATTAAACTTGAAAACCTTTTTTTATGTTACACATTAAAAATCATGTTCAAACCAATAAAGAGAATGAATAAACATAGTATCATTGTATGTGTGTTATGCATCTATAAAAGTAGAACGCAAGACTTGACTGTAGTATTCCAGCAGTGTTTAGTTATTATAAGAGATATGACTGTATTTCAGGAAAGCTTTGGGATAAGATAACCTTTAGGTTAGCACGTGCCCTTAAATAAGTCAGTGGAGTTTCTAATGTTCTCAATTCAGCTTTATTAGGACCACTTAATTCTTTTAAATATATTACAAAAGAAAAAGAGATTAGGATGAAGAAGGGTCAATAAAGAACAAATAAACCTCTCCACTAATTGAGGGAAAAACTTATTTGAGCTCCTGGGTACCACTGTGGTTCAACCCTGTGTTGTTTGCTCCTTTTTTTTTCTGGGACCTGTGCAGAGCTCATTTACTGTCTCTCATGAGGTGCTTGGTCTATGCTTTTTCCTTGTACCACCTATGGTATTGCCACTGTTTCTCCAGAAGAAGCCAAAACTGCAGTCTTAGAAAGACCTGGGCTCAGACCCTTATGTGGCTGAATTAAAGAGGGAACCACCCAACAGAATACAGCTAAAATTACACGCAAAATTAAGCCAGCATGTGAGATAGCTAGCTGGGAAAGCCCATGGCTTAGCAGATTAACCTGTGTACAAACAAGATATCTTCTTCCATCTTCTTCACCTGAAAGGACAGATGCCTCTGACTGTAACTCTGACTATAATTACAACCTCTTCTTGCTACACTGGCATAAAATCATAGAGACTGATTCCTTTATATGGTGCAGGACAACATTTCAGCCAATGTAAGTTGGGATGCCAAAAGGGGCAATTTGGATTTATTCTAGCTGCAAAGCTCTTGAGTGAAGCAAAAGTGGAGCTTCTCCCTTTGTCTCTCATTGCTACCCTGAGGTGCCAAACCCCATGAGTTTCAGAAGTGAAGAAGAATGTGATATATAATCAAGCATGATAGCCCTGAAATTCTTCCATCAGTATCAAAATTACCCTTAGTCTTTAGCAGAAATGGGAATATTTTACAAAAATCAATCTTAAAAAAAAATAAAGAATTTAGTATTCAGGCAAAAAAAAAGTACCGCTTCAGAATCATTTGACTGGCTGCAGCCTTCTGCCATTACAGAACTGTTATTATTAGTGCTGTTGTTATTAGTCCCATTTGTTTCAAACAAGAAAACACTTCCTAAAACAATATCATAGAACAATATTTCATTAAATAGAAATCACTAAAGTATCTTCAAAAGGCATCCTATAATGGGAAAATATGAGAGAAAGGGAACGTTAGGAAGGGTCTCACTGAATTTTAAAGCCCCCCTGACTGTTATGTGACATACAAGCACATTGTGTTGCATGCAGCATTTTTACTCTACACAGTGTTTAAAAATGTTGTGGTTTAGCTATTTTCTTCCATTAAAAATATCATACAATGTCATGCACGTTAATTGAAGTGAATGTGAGTGAAATGCAACCCTTAGATTTTATTATGTGAATTTAATTCAGGAAAAGGAGGAGGGAGGAGTTGGAAAAAGACAGCTCAACAAATTGTTATGGATTTATTTTCTTCATTTAGGTTAAGCAGAATGAAAAGCTGCCCAATGGATGTTAGATATAATAGCTAGAGAGTTTAATATTACTTCTGCTGCAAGAAAAACTGGACTAGATAAAAAACCCCATATCTTAATGATAGGTAAATAATCCTTTAGTATCTCAGATGTACATGCTACAGGCAGGAACTCTCTATTCATGAAAAGTCTTTTATTCTTGTATGCCATTACTGCAGAGATATTGCTATATTGGTAGATATATTCCTACACTGATAAATAGACTGCATAAACAATATGCCCCCCCATAAGCAAGATAATGTTAGTACATTCTAGCAATAATAGTTCCCCTGCAGGAGGCTAGATTTTTCTTTTTTGCTAAATGCTAACAAGAACTGCTCTAAGGTTACCCACGTAATGAGAAACAAGGATAAAATAACTGTGGTGCATAGAAGTCTCTTTCTCTTGCTTCCTTCATCTCAGGTGATAATATCAGAGATTTTGCATGTGTCCATGTGCAGGTATGAGACATTTTCTTATTTAATAAATAAATGTGTGCAGTTCTCCAATGTCAATAACAAATTTAGCTGCCTGTGAGATCCCTGCATATATTGGATACCTACTTCATGTCGTAGACTCTGATGAAGTCCGTAATCCAGGGGAATGTAGCGCAAGTCCCTGCATGATGCACTGTAGGGTAAGCTGCTAAGAATCACTTGCAGCTCTGCATGGAGCCACATAGTTCTCTTTGATAAGTTGCCCGACCTGAGAAAGCTGAAAATATGCCCACTATTGTGAAGGCCGTTGAAAGAATACTGGATTATTAGTCTGGCTAGTGACAAGATCTTGGAGACTGATTTAGTTAACACACGGTGTTTTTTAAAAGGAAGAGTCTTTTATTTCCAAGTTATTAAAAGACTCAGATTTTTTGATGGCAGTTTTTAGCATCAGAATTTACATCTGTTTTCAGAATAGTTGTCTTATTTCTGGAGGACTTACACACAGACACAACGTACTGGTGTAAAGGGTACCGCGTGCACAGCTACTTTCTCTGTTCATGTGCACATAAGCTGTGACTTGGACCAAACTAGCCCTCGCCTAGAGATACTCCCACTCTTCGTGCAAGCTGAGGAAGGGACAGTCAAAACTATTGCCATTGTATTGCTTCACTTTTCTTTGTTCTGAAGGAGATGAGGCAGAAAAACGTAGTCCCATATGCCATTCTCATATGGCTTTGTGGAGAATAACTTTGAGGGCCTGTGCTAGACAGAGGACTGTAACATAGTGTACATGAACCCTGTTCTTGACTTTGTATATCCATTTGTTGCCTCAAAGATGAGGTTCTTGTTGTTTTGTGCAACCCAAGTGCATGCTGTCTACAGCTCTCAGTATTCCTTGTGGTAAACACTATCAATACTCAGTATTGCTTTGTGTTCACACTATGCAGGTGGCTTTTAAGTCTGGATTTTACCATGGGCTTCAAGGTGTTTTCAGTATGCAGTACAGCCATATCTAATCATGCTCTGAGACCAGTCAAATTCTGCCTTGTGGGAAAATTATTTTCCTGCTGTGGAGGGTCTCACACATTTTGTCATGAATCAAACAGAAAGAGGAAGAGAAAAGAGAAAGAGCTGGGGCAGAAAACAGCCAGTGATTTGGGTATTACTTGGAAAATGCTTAGCTTTAGGAGTGCCCACATTGTTATCCACCTGACATTCCTCTCACTGAAATGACAGTAACAAATATAACAATGCATTAGCTTAGAGCTTTTAAAGGAAATGAGTCTTGTTTTTCTTAAGCATGCTCCATTCTCTGCTCATAAAGAAATAGAGATTGAGAAGAAGAATGTAGGCAAATGAGTCTTTTCATGTATCATCATTCAGAGCACAATGTAACTTCACTTTTTCTTATGCCTATCACATAAAGGGTATCCCAAAAGGCTTTACTGTGTTAAATAACTTATTTACAGAGAAAAAAAATATTAATGAAAGGATGGAGAGGAAATTAAGAAATTCAAAAGACAAAGATTTTTCATTTTTTATTTTTAGCTTACATGTGGAAAAAGTTTGAGAGTCAGGTAGACAGAGAAATGGAAGAGTCTGCTCCGGATGGCTGTAGGTAGGAGGAGAAAGTTCTTTCACGCAGCTATGAGATATGTGCTAGTATCAGATAGCAGTACCAGAAAAGACACCTAGAGGAAGATGAAGGGACAAGTAGAAAAACAGGGACAGAAATACATTCAGACCTGATTAAATTCCACCCAGTGGAAAAAAAATTTAACCTCTGAGGTTAGAAACCAGACCATTTGTAATGCAAAACTTGCTTTCACATAAACTTCCAGTAAGCTTTCATGAGGAATCCAAAACTCAGGCTGAGTTTGCCATAAAATGTGGCCAGATGTGTAAAATTTCTCATTGAGACAAATCTTAGTTCCCTTCTGTGCATCTCATTATCCTGGAAAATAAGTTACGCCAGATCTGCTAGCCTTATTTGAATGATTCTCCACCAATAAAACTTCAGAGGCACAATTGCTTTGTTCTCCTATTCATAAAGTTTTGACGTTTCTCCTTTTGTAACATTAGTGCTATGTAGAAAAAATATATTCTACTTCACAAAGGACTTCAAGAATCCACAATTTAGTTCTGACTTTGAGTAAAAATTAAATTGTTTTCAAATTCTTCGTGAAGTGAAATAATTACAGTAATAATTTCAAGGCATTCAAAATATTTTGTTTCATTACTATTGATTTTTAATATCTGATTGTTTTTGAGGTCTTAGTGCTTTATTCAAAAAATGTAGGAATGGGATATTTTGTCATCGTCAGACAGTTTTCTCTTTTTTCCCTAAGTGGACTTATTGAAAATTTTGCCTAGTTTCACAAAGATTTTAATTTTTTACAGAATCTTAGATTTCTAAAGAACAAAATTCTATTGAATTTTCTGCTGTCTACTATAAGCAAATGGTATATTTCTAAATATTAGTATCACGTCATAAAACAAAAGAAAAACAGGTCTGGATGTTACTTCTGCTTCTTCCTGTGATTTTTCTCTCCTTACTTGTCGGCAGCAGCAGCTGTGAGATGCCTCTTGTTGCAGGACTTTGTGCAGGACACATGGATTTGCTAACCACTGCTCAGCCCAGTGGATTGTTTGTGCATGCAGTGCTGTAGTGTTCATGGGAAAGTTGAGTGAGGTGTGTTTCACTGAAGATTAACCAGACAATCTGGGGAAGTAAAATGAGCTTTTTTCTTCTCTTATTATTAACAATCCTTAGAATGAAATTCTCCCTCTGGGGTGTAAGTGGGTCTTTGTTTCAGAGAGGAGAGAGGAAAAGAAACATGAGGTACGATATGGCCCAGTGCTTCTAATGAGGATCACGTATCTTCTGCATCTGTCATCTGCCTTGTCTGCTTACTGCCTGTTTGGTTGCCCACAGGAATTAATGGGAATTAGTGGTTGCTTTAGGCATTGAGTCTGACTGCTTTGCCTCCATCTAGTGAAAAATGCCATTAGTAGGAAGACTGTTCCATGACTCCTCAGAAGCTGTATGGCTCTACACAGGGGCAATGGAAAAACAGCCACCCCAAAGCCAGATCCACTGTCTTCAGCAATCAGCCAGAGTAGTTGTTCGTGACTGGCTCCTCTCTTCAGTCATTTTTCTCCTCTTTCTCAAGACTTCCTTTCACCTAGAAATTTCCACATCAGAATGATAAGGTATGGTTTTCAGATCTTTAATGGCAGCATATAGGTTTTAGTATAGATAAAACTTTGCAAACTGAAAGAGGAGAATAAGGAAGTGTGAGGTGGTGATGACAGTGACAAGGACATGTTTGTTGAGAAACACAGAATGTAAAAAGTTTAGGAGTTTTCTTGAAATTCTTGCTATATTATATAACAACATTATAACTATGTGCTATGGAAGGAAATATCACTTAGGATTCATGATCCATAATCAGATACTTATATTTAATGAGATTTTCCTTTGCAGTACGTATGTAATACTATGCCATCCTATTTTAGAGGAAATGAAATCACACAAAACTTTCTGTAGGCAATACAGCAAACTGCCAGTGCAGTTCAGAGTAGCACTTAAAAAATATTTCTCTGTGCACCATCACCACCAAAAAAATGATGTAGCTGTTGTATCATGACATTTCTATCCTAGACTCATGATGAATAAAATGCACAAAGAGAGCTATACATTGCTGGGCATCTACCATTTCAAGTCACAGAAATTATGCAAGGGAAACAGATGCTAGCAGACCTCTACAAGTTTAAGGCCCTGAATAACATGAGAAATGTTAGATTCTGGTGTTGCTGACTTTGCAACTGAGTTAGCCTCAGAGCTATAAGGGAAACTGGATCTCCTACACTGGTTCTGTGTACTACCTCTGCAATACATCATTAATGAAATTAAAATTATATGAATTGAATATTAGTCACCCTATGTCTGTGGCAAGCATCACAATTGCAAGACAGTGTATTCTTGGAATTTGGAAAAAGATGATTCATTTGAACTAATAAATGCAGAGAAAGAATGATTTAATTTAGGTCATTAGGTTACCCATAATATGTTACAATACTCGAATTCAACACCCTTGCATTTATGTGAATTGCTATGTGTTCTATATATTCCTGATACATTCTTGTTAGCATTTAACACTCCTGGGCTCTTGTACCTGCTGCCCTCAATTACTTCAAAAAAGAATAGCTCTTTCTTGGATCTAGTATTGCTTCTACCTGCTGGGAAGGAGGGAAAAACGTCACTGTACAGGTAAATAGGAGTCCTGAGATGTTTTCACTTACTGAAAGTTGGAAAACATCAGAAATCTGCCTCTTGAAAGCACTAGAGAAAACGACTGTTTGTACCAGATTTTGAGTAGTTCAAATTCCGCATCCAGAAAGCTGAAAACAGAATTGGCTGGTGCGGTGGCCACGTCTGGAGTCAGTAACACTTCTTTCCATCTCTGGCTCACTGGCTAGTCTTGGACAAAGCCTTCTGTCATGTTTGGGAAAGATTCTGTCCCAGTTTCCTCACCTGTAAAACAAGGTAGACTGATAAACATCTAACTTCTCCAGGCTGGCTCACTGGGCTTTGTGGGATTCTCTGGTTCATGTTTGTAAATGTGAACGAGTTCTCTGGATGTAAACAGTTCTTACATCATGAAGTCATAATTCTATGTACATTTCAGGAACTTTATATATGGATCCTAAGGCTGAGGCTAGCCTAGGAAATGGAAGGGATGGGGGAAAAATTGGAGCAAGTAGGCCAGGGTGCTTGAATGGGAAAAAAAAAATTGCTTGTGAAGGTGACAGCACTAAGGGTTTCTGCTGTCAGCAGTCTTACCCAAAATAACCTTCTGTGCTGCTATCCCAGCCAGAAACAGGTTGCAACTTCATATAAGCACAAACAGAATTGGGACTTAAAGAAAAATGGAAATAACCTGGTTTTGTAGGAAAGATTCTAGTTGTTAGGAGCACTATTCACTTCATAGTGGAGAAAACACAGTGGAGTTTGGGAGAACCATAAGGTCCTGTGTAGGAGTCCTCAAAGAAAAAATCACCTTTAAAGTCTGTTTCATCTGAGTCATTCCTCTTTTGAATCATGAGCTAGATTACACTTTCCTTTGACACTTTACTAACCTGTGATGAAGATGTAGCTTGAAATTCCCTCAACAATTCCTCTGGATGATTTTGTTGAAGACACTGGGATAGGCAAAATCCTAACCTGCCCAAACACATTCTTTCTTGATGAATTAGATGCCTACTCCTTTTGAACTGAAAAGATGCTTCCAGACTGTGGCTGTCCACTCTGAATACGGTGTAATTTTCCACAAGTCCCTCCTACCCTGGAAATGCCTCTGTAATGCCCTAAAGACTGCTGCCTGACCTGCCTATAAGAGGACGTGCTGTAGAAAATGAAGCTGAAAGAGCAGAGAGACTGAGAATAGCTACACGGGTTTTTTTTAATCTATTATTGTCAAAATCAGCACCATCAGTCAATTTTCTCATTCTAGCTTTCTAATGTTGCTCTTACTTTTGCTTGCTTATTTATGGAACAGGTCCCCATTTTTACCTGGGTTTAGGAGGAAAAGAAGACAGGAAATTTCTAAAGCCAGAGTGTTCCCATGGATTTGTTATGGGAGAACTGCTGTTTCTTTTTGCTGAAAATAAAGTTCTATTTAGAAAAGAGTCTCTTTAGCAGTGACCTATGCACAGTAGATGGAAATTTTTGATGGTTTCACTGGGAATTAAACACCTCTTAAAATTATATTCATAAAAGTGTAATCAGCTAAAAATGCATAGGATGTACACTTAACCTTGGAAATTTCCCTTTATATATCACCTGAGGAAGAGATTAATCTTAAATCTGTCATGTGCATCTCTTGTCTGCAACCATGAGGATAACGTTTAATAGCCAAGGAGAAACTGAATATGTTACAATTTTAAGTAAAGAATTAAAAAATGTTCTAACAAATATATTCTACTTTACTAAAAGAAAATATGATTCTTATAGAACAAAAGTGACGTAAAACCAGATTAAGGATAAGAATTTTAGATATGGAAGAGAGCAGAGCATGAAAATACTCTGTGACAAGAGAGCTGCATGATCTTAAAGCAATAAGTTCATGGTACTGACAGCTCTAGTTCAGGTTGTAAAACCATTTCCAGTGGAAATCTGGTTTCATTTGCTCACAGCTTTTTGAATCTTCTCCTTTCAGGTAGATTTTATGAAGGCTTGGTTTGAAATCTTAAATTTAAACAGAATTAAGAATAAAAATGAAATTGTGAAAAATACACGTGTCCTTTGTTCTGCTACATTGGCATTTGTGAGTTTGTTGTGAGTGGAAGGCCTTTGAAATATCCAGTGCTCTTAGCCCAGTAGAATGACCTGTCTAGATCTTAGATAGGAGGTCTAGGGCCAGGGAGACAAGTATTCTCTTGTACAATTGCATTATTCTCTGCTCCACAGGTCCCTCCAAGTCCTCAAATGTGGAAGGTCACATGTGTGACCATCTGTCAGGAGCTGATACTCATCCTTTGACATATTATACATATAAACCATATGTTCTTCTGGGAAAGAAATTGTCACAGCACTGTGCCCAAACTACAGGTTACATTAGAGAGAGAAGCAGAATGCACAGAGATCTCAGCTTCTGAGATTTCTCTCAAAATCTGTGAGCTCAGTGCTATGGAAGTTGAGCAATGAATCTGATTCTGTTGTTTGACCACCTATCCTACTTAAGTCATGGCCTGTTGGGAAGTTGCAAATCCTATCAAAACTTTTCTGTTTTTTCTGCAACAGATTTCTTAAACTGCCTTTTCAATGTGCACAGCTCTTGCCTATTTGGGAAAGCAAGACCAAAATAAACTTTCTACCTTAACAGTGCTAGATGATTAGATAGTTTTAGATAGTTTTAGATGGCATCAGGTAACTTCATTTTTATATAACATCCAAGGAGAATATTACAAAATATTGAAAAATATTCATGCACATTACCTGAAATAGAATACCTCTTAACAGATGGTCTTACTAGACCTAATCTGGTAGATTTTTGTATAACTGGGGAGAGAAGGACAAATCATTATTTTTCATTAGAGCTTTTATATTTTGCATTACTTTTACCTTCTGATAGCCTTTGTCACTTATACTCCGTCAACTTTAATCCTCAGGTTTATTAAATTTCTTCTCTAGACAGAAGAAGCCTGATATCTTACTGTGTTAGTTCTCATTTAATTTGTGACTTTATTTTCCAGGGTACAATATGGAGACACAGTATCGTGCACAGACATTTCAGATATTAACCCCACTTAGATGTTCCTGATGAACAGATGAATATCATCTTTATTTGTTTGAAGCGGTTTTTTGCATGAACATCACCATAAGACTGATATACTGAAAATATATCAAATATTAATATTACAGAAGAAGGAGGTAGAATAGTTAGTGGTTGTACATTAATAAATGAGCTGTATTTTACTCCTTTTCTGTTACAGAAGTTTAAGCAAGTCACTAAACTTGTTCATGAACATTTCAATGCTTTCTGTGTAACATGAATTAAATTTTATCTGTTCACAGAGGCAGTTATAAAGTTCATTAGGATGTTCAAATATCTTTGAGACCTCTGAAACTAAAGAATCTTTATGGACAGGTAGATGTATAATAGTACCATATCCTTGTGGCAGGAACAAGCAAGCATCATTTAACCAGCAAACAAGGTCATAACACTCTTCAGAGTTTAAGGTAAGCAGAAAAAAAAAAAGAAAAATAAAGAAAAAAGAAAAAAGAACTTTTAAGCACATGGTAAAAACTGAAATTGAGTGCCTTGTCAACAGTTTTAAAATTCTTTTCGTAAGTTTGTGGATTTGGGGGCTTTGTTGTTGTTGGTTTTTTTGTTTTTTAGTATTTATATAGTGTGGAGAGCAATTTAAGAGTATGACGGTCTCATGAACCCTTGTCCTCCCATTGCAATAGTATAACTACCCTCTGGCAACCACAGCATTGCATACCTGTACAAATAATATGAGAAAAATATTTAATGTTTTTTTAGCCACCTATTAATGCTACTCCATAATTAAAGTAATTTGTAGCATGTATTAAACATTATCACATTGGTTTTGTGTTCTGATTTTTAATGACTTTTGAAAAGAACCACTAATAACGGAAAAATAGCACCATGTTAATTAACAGCATCAATTCAGAGTGAAGTTAATGGCACTGTTTGCATTACTAATTCAAGCAAGATTTGGCCCTTAGGATGTCATTTCATACGGCAGTTACATGTTTGTCTCTGAAGTACCTATATCAGCTGCCAGATGGGCAGCTACGGGGTGAAAAAATGTATGATTATGCCAATGAAACTTTTTGACCTAATAATGTAGGGTGTTTCTTGTGGATGACTGGAAGATTCAGCTGCAGCTAGAGAATGTTGCAGCCCTCTTGACTCCACTGAGAGAGGAACTGCACTAGATGATCTGGAGAGTGGAAAAACAGGGCAGAACAGAAAGTCCAGCAAAGGGAGATAAGCCCCTAGACATTAATCAAGTAAACTAGTAAGACCTGAGGGATAAGAAAGACTCAAATCATTTAAATAGTTAAGCCACCATTCCTCACATTCCTGCTTTCTTCCTAACACCAATTCAAAATCAAAATCGTAATGAAGTTGATTTTCCTAAGTGATGCTTTATCTTTGGCCACGAAACTCTGTCTTGTGTTTCAATGTGTTCCCCAGCTTTTACCTGTATTACAAATTCAGTATGACTCATTCAGCCTATGATCTTGAGTGAGGGTTTCAAAACAGAGCTACAAAACCAAAATCAATTATCATATTACCTGTGTCCTTTTGTTATTTGAAATATCATCTCTGCTTATTCATTATTCATCTTACATTAAACGTAAGTTGTAACAGGGGATAAAGGGAGCAAAGAAAAAGAATTTGGTTTATATTAGGAAAATATTTTAGAGTACTGTTTTTAAAGCATAGGAGGAAAGAACATTTTTTTCACTGTTCCTATTTAAGAGTCTAAAGGCTGAGTTTGCCCCTTGCTTTAAAGCATTACAATTGCTCCAATGATTCCTCAGTGATGTAGTAGATCTACACAGTCACAAGCATAATTTAATCTTTAAAAAATAACTGTTCTTTAAAAAGTTTTTCTTCTTTATCCTTTTTATATACCTCTGCATTGTACAACATTGGAAATGCTGAATCCCAAATAGGTACTCCCAGCTGGCAAGCAATTCTTATTAAAGGAAAATAGATACGTTTAGAATATTCTCTAGCTAAGGATTTTGAATTCTTTTAGTAATGCTGATTAAATAATTCTCTCAACACTTTGTTTGAGGTACTATTACTGGAGCGCCTTTTAGAAGGGTAAACTGGGTTTGCCTTGTCCAACCTCAGCTATCAAGCCAGTGAATACAGTGAGCAAAGAATAGTGCCAGACTTTTGCATGCCTTTCAACACTGCAACTTACTTATTTTCAACCATTCTTTTGTCACTATGCCATACAACAGTCCTCAGGCCAAGGGGACCTGGGGGGAACCTTGTCTTTAATATATTGGAACTTCAAAATACCCAAATGCAATTCAGACATAAACGGTTTAAGACCAACATATGAGCACTTTCAATAAATTTGCGGTTTCACAAAAAAATCCATCAAGTTCTGCTTCAGTAAGGAATGAATGATTTCTTGAGACACTGCTTTCTCCCATGATTTTTCTTAATACTTTGGGCCAAAAGTCATTTGGGAGCATCTGCAGAGGTGATGGACACCTTTGGCCAGTCACAAGCAGTAGCAATCCTCACCTCTCACGTGAGTAGGTGGCTACATTTCTAAATGCATATGAATATCTCAGCATTTGCCAGCTCTTGGCTTTCAGAAACTGCCAGTGACAGCTACTTTTCCTCACTCCAGGCTGTGTGAATTGACTAAAAATCAGTGGACTATATGAAGCAGGTTTGTGAAACCCTCAGCTTGATCGAGATGTTTGTTTAGTTAACTGCTTGAGAATTTTGTTGCCCAAATGTATGTGTAACTGTAGAATAAGACCAGGAATTTCACAGAAATGTCATTTTATTTTTCTTCTTCTCAGAGAGTCAGGAGTAGAGGTCTCCCCTCTGTTGTCTGGTATGTACACATCTAAGATCTGTTGAGAGTAAATATTAATATATACATTTTTGATAATAGACTGCCACATAAAATTTTAAAAAACCCCAAAACCAAAACAACAGAAACAGTATAAAACAGTATCCATCATAGATGTGAGTGCAAATACTGGCTTAATTTCTGATGTCTATAGTACTTTTCAGGTTTTCTTCCATTATGTTTTTTGACTGTTACCTGACCCTATCACTCCTCAAAGACTCTTTTATCTTCCTAAATCAGGCCCTGCAAAAATATGCTTCTATCAAGCATCTTTTCTATAGGGAATGACAGAAATACATTCACTGTAACAGGTGAAATTGTTTATGTTTCCTGGTCCGTATTTGCTCTCCAAATAAAATGAGGGATGCTTTCCACTTTTTATGAGCATCTGAATGTCAACAGAATGGACAGTCATCCAAAACATGAAGGGATTCTGGTTCAAGTTTTGCAAGAACAAGGTTTACAGGATGCTGGATCCTCAACTGCACCCACTCTCAACATAATGCTTGTGAAATTCACCAGAAACCTGAATGAGAAACCTGTGACTCAAACTCCCCAAAAATGAAAGGTTTCTCAGCAAAATTCCCACAGATCACTGCTTTGTCTCCTGGCTTTCTCTCAGTTTTACTACTTTTAATGAATCTCATTCCTGAATCACCATCTGAAATAGCTACATGCTCTACCCATTTTTCCCCCTTGAAGCTGAGCATAGGATGAGTCCATCAACTGTAGTGAAGACTACATGAGATATATGAGAGTTAAACTGGTTCACTCTAAGTCCCTCCAGTGTTCTACCAGCATGCAAAGAAGGAAGGAGAGAACAAGAAACTGTTGCATTTTCCCAGTAATCTGATGAGAAGAGAGAGACAGACAGAGAGACTTCACTTGGCTAATTTTCTAGACAGCAGCTACAACAGTTCTTCTATTAAGAGATAAGAAAAGAGACAAAGAGATATAACTGTAGATTGGCTTTGTTGGGCAGAAGAAGTTGTAACTATGCTGGGGGGGACGGTATGAGAAGGTACACAGGCATGGTCTCAAGGGATATTTTTTTACTTTAATATCATCATTTTGGTGCATCTCTAGCTGCAGATTCACTTAACTGTCTGCCCAGATAACTGAAACGAAAGCTGGAAAAATGTATTGACCTTGCGTTATCCTCCTTTGCACTGACTTTGTGAGATTCAGATTAAAATTTTGTTGGCCCAATGTTTGAGCAAAAACCTTCCTTCAAGAGATATATTTGTTTCATGTTATCTTCACTCTGGTATGTTGTGTCCCTCCCCTTATTAGAAATGATGGACACATGTCCATCCTGCTCAATAGTCTGCCCAGTTCACAGTCATTAGATTATTCTCAAACTTATTTGTCAGATCCCATACCCAAACCATTCTTTCTGTATTAGTTCATTCTGAACAAGAAACTACAGATCAGTAGTCTCTTTCTCTTTCATTCGTTCTTAAACTGAAGCAGTACTGTCTCCCAAAACACAAGAGTTGGAGAATTATGCATTTTCACATTTCTCATCCATGTTAAATCCAAGATAATATTTTTCCCCCCTTACCACTTCCCTGTTCTTCTCCCAGCTGTTTGACTGGATAAAACTAAAAATGCCTTAAGCAAATCCTTTCATAACCTTTTATATTGGGGTGATTAGACCAGAGTTCCTAACATGAGAGAACACATTTCTAGGAATGGGTGTGTACCTGAAAGCAAGAAACTAGACAGGACTAGATATCCTGCAAACAATCCTGTTTTCAAAAGCTTACTAATCTCCATTTAAAACACTGAATAATTTTACTTTATTTCAATTAGGATCTGACCTTTGGAGAGAGAAGCCCTTACAAACTTCTGTGACACCCAATAACCATTTTGTCAGAAACATTTCACCTTCCTGGTGATTTGCACATAGCAAAGAAGGGGAGTTAATATAAATAAAAAACAGAGAGATGCAAATAAAAGGGGACTGGTATGTATGCATCATCTTCAGAAAGTTTCTTGCAATTTTGTGCAAGTCAGAATTTTCCTGTGCCTCAGTTTACCTAGCTATAATGTTTAAGATACTGAAACCTACACTACTATATCAAGAGTTAGGCTTTGTTGATTAGGTAAGTATGCTAAATTAAGTCATTGGTCATTTAAATATTTCATTACTACACTGGACAGCTCAGAGATCTTCACTGTTACAGCCACAGCAGAACTTAAATCTAGCTCATTACAGCCTCCAAATATTGTGCTTTCACAAGGGTTGGGTCCACAGAGAGATTTTGAGCAAATTGATCCAGTTTTTTTAGACTTGCAGAGATCCTTAAACTCCCACTCATTTGCTGCCAAATTCTGAATCTTTCATTGTATATACAGTTGTTTAATTTCTTCACAAGGAGCAATTGAAAAGTCCATTCAGAATGTCAGATGAAAAAGTAGTTTGGGCATTGTTCCTGGATGGCAGAAAAAAAAAAAAATTCAGTCCCTGCTCCAGATAAAAGAAGATAAAGAAAGATTTGAAAACTGCTCCCTAACTCTCTGGAGACCCATCTGAGTGCTTAGTTGCAGGTGTATTTTCCTCGTAAGGAGAGTCTAAGCCAGAACAGGTGCCTAGATCCTCTGTGGTTAGGAATCTCAAGAGACCCTGGTCCCTGAGAAAGGAAATTGGATTCTTTTTGTCTGTTGAGTGCTTTATGCAATGCCTAAAGCTTCCTGTGTTTTAAGGGTCTAGTCTCTAGGTTCCTCATTCTTTGCATTTCATGTGTTACCTGTGGCACTTTGTGTGGGGGCTGCCAATTCCACTAAACTGCTTGGCACCTAAAAATTACGTGTTGTATGACCTGAGTGCTTTTATGGATCCAGGCCCAAGTTATCTACATATTTACATGTTAAGGCATCCTCACATACCTGGGCTTACTGCTAACAGCCTTCAACATACAGCTGAGGTCATTCTAATTCCCTCTAGTACATGAAAGTGGATACATATACAGGAAGTAGTTCATTATGGTATTGTAATCATGCCCTGCTTATACCCCAAAGTGACTTACTTCCATTAAAGGCCAGGAGACTGACTGTGAACTGAATCCTGAAGTGAGTAAGTAGCACTGTTTGGAGAGAAGGTCGATGAGGTCGTGGTTGTATTCGTGGTGATGGGAGTCCTCATGAATTCACCTATTATTTTTCATTTCATTACTTTCCCAGAAACATTTCTGAGCTTTAAATAATTACAACCTGTGACATTATTTGTTTAGGATTTTCTTTTGTTAGCCAACACACATTCCTTCTCATTCTTAATTTTTCAGAAATTCAAATATTTTGGTAGTACAGGGTAAGCAGGTGGACTAAGTGAGATTTGCAAAACAAGTGGATCTCAGAAAATGTCACAGTTTCCACAAATATTTTTGTACCATTAATACAGAAACGACTGCAAGGACTTTCCAGTACAAACATTAGTATTTTCTTCTTTACCTCAGGAAAAGATGTATATGTGAGTTCTGAAGAATATTGCCTGGAGGCTGTAAAAGAAGAAAAGACAATCATATGGACGAGGAAATATTAGAATCATATTCATACTTACCTGTTTATATGGTGAGTGATTTGCTGTGTGCACCAATGTACTCCCAGTTGTTCCTAAACTGGGGATTTACCAGTCATGCTTCAGGTCATTAAGTGGAGAGAGGCACCAAAGAAACAGTGTAATAAATCCAAACAGCCCTTACTCATCTGCTTAGCTACCTGATAAAGATATGAATTTGAATAGATTTGAATTCTTTCCTGAACTCTTTGCCAAAAACTAAAGAAGGAAAACAAACTAAACCTAAAATCAGATTTTCTTTCTTTGGTGTGAAAGAGAAAGAAAGGGAGATTTCCTAAATGAAGAAAATATGTTTGGAAAGACTGCCCTCCTTCTTATCCTCACTTGTCCTTTCTTCATGAGATGTTCAGTAAAAGAGAAGAGCAACAAAGCAGATGAGGTCTTTGAAATTACTATTGACAATTATGCAAATCAAGAATCAAATTGGAAAAGTGAAAACCAAATACGTCACTTCCCTCCTGGCAGGGTGCAAATTTTTAAGTCGCAGATCCGTTTCAAGTACCTTCCTATCTGCAATTCAGTATTTCCCCAAGGAAAAACAGAAGACAAATTCCTAGATGTAGAAGCCAGAAGCACGTCGTCCTGTTTAGCTTAACTGTCAGATCCGTACATAGGAAGACAACACTATTCAGTATTAAAAAAAACAGTGACATACAGGATCAGTACAGGGACACAACATAGCTAAACAGTGTAATGTGCAAGGTGAAAAGTAACCTTATGCAGGGACACTAGAGAAGCATATCTGGCAGAGAATGTCAAAGTTTGTCTTGGCCAATATCAATCAAATTCAACAACCACTGGTCAGAAGAGGTCTTTTTGCAGATTACAGTGAGTACTGTAGTCAGGCTTTGTGGTCAGTACATCTTTTTTATAATATTTGGTTTTTATGGCTGAAAGCGGTTAAGAACTCAGTTTTATGTCTGGTGGAACTTGGTACCCCACAATGTCCTAACACAATGCCTAGGCATTTGTTCAGTACTATTTGTTAAACAGAAGTGTTCCCTGACAGCCTGCATTGAAGTATTGGACTAGTCCAACACTTCTTAACTCATGAATGCTGAAAAATCACAGTATAAACTGATATAATTTATTTATTATAACTAATTTTACTATTATAACTATTAACTTACCACCATCTGTTCCTAGGCAAAACTAGAGCCCCATTTGCTGGGTACTGTAGAAATATTACATAAAATAATATCTATAACTCAAGGGAATTAAATACAAATTAAATAAGAAGATAGGCATTGAAAATACTTCAATTAATGCCAACAAAAATTATGTGGTATTTTAAATGTTTTCTTTATCCTTGTTTGCCACTAAAATGTCTGCATTTGCCAGCAATAATCTCATTTTATTATTCCACATGATCCTACACTGTTCGTAGAGTATGAAATAGTTAGGGTTGCTATAATTTGGGGAAGCAGGTCCTGTTATCTTAGCCAGCTTTTTGTGTTCTCCATGTGTAGCCCCATTCTTGGTTCAGTCAGCCCAGCCTTTTGAATTAATGGGCCAAATGCTAGATACAGCAAGGGTAGGCCTCATAAGGGCAAATTAACAAGCTCCAAAGGAACTCTGTAGATTTTCTCTTGCAGTATGCTTCTTTTCATTTAACTCAAAACAAATCACAAAACCCTCCAACCTGACTTTGTAAGAAAGTAATTCTGGTTTATTCAGTGATGAACATCACAAAGTCCAGCATGGCACCAGTCTATTAAAGCAAAAGCAAGAAGAACAGTCATAGCAGAAGCAAAAATAAAACTCTTTTCTTGTGCGTGATTTCATTCTTTATTTTTTGGATTCTTTTTTTGCTTTTGGTTTAAATCCTTGCTTTGAGACACACACACACACAAACAGTTTAGCATTCAAAATCTGTTTTGCCAATAATAGGGACAGGAAAAGGGAACCTTAACATCTTTAATTACTATCCTATTGCTAGTAGAATTTATAAATTATGATATTGTTACCTGAGGGCTTGCTGACAGACTCTATCAGTTCTCCTCAGTCTGGCTCTAATCCCAGCTTCTATTTTTTTTCTTTTAAATCCTGGAATGCAGACAAAAACGGGTTTCCCTTCGATAAACCAACTTGTCTGAACCCAGATTACTTTGTTGTGTCACTAAAATAAAGGATCTAGCATTAATCTCCTCAGCTTTTAAACAACAGTATAAAACATCTACAGTATTTGCCAGTCTCTTCCCCAGGTAATGGAGTTTATTTCATGCATCAATCCTTATAAAACCTGAGTAGTACTCAGACTGGGATTGAAATAATTGATTTGCCTTGCTGTTGTACCTACCATTTAAACCCTAGTCAGTAATTAGATGAGATTTGCCTGTCCAGGACTCAGTTAGATGGAAAATTAAAGACTAAGAAATGCATTGTAAACTCCACTCATCATAAGCCATTTCCAATGCCAACTCTTTGAGAAAAGCACAAACACCTAAACATGAATGAACAGAACTACTGTCAGTGGCAACTGAAGAAGAAGTTAAAAGAAGCCATTGTTCAGGGAAATTTCTTCCAGTTTTTTATTTTTGGCCTCCTCTGCAGTCATCCATCTGCACCTTGAGGGAATAAATTCCTCTCCATAATGTGGTTCTAGTATTACAGATAACCCACAGGGCTCGCCAGCTGATGAGTGTGCAGAGCATGCAACTGTGGCTCTACTATCAGAGGAGCAGCATGAGACTTTTCAGAGGCTGATAGGAGATACTTCACTTCAGCTTGGGCAATGTTTTTTTTTCCATGTACTCAGTATAAGTACCATTGGGTTTGGTAAGTGCCTAGATGACAAAACACGAGTAAAACACATGTTCTTAAAGTCATTCACACTTTTCACTCAGCAAGAAACTGATTTCGCTCTAACTTAGTATTAGATAATCCAACATGAACCGTCAGTTCTGTTAGAGAGGTCTTCATTTGGATGAACCAAAGCCAATGACACACAATCATCGAAGATGACATTGCTGCAAGCCTAAATGTGATGATTCCTGGGTACAGGCCAAATTTCCTGTTGATTAATTCCTTTCCTCTTGGGTGAAATACCTGCATGGCTTTCGATTGGAGACCATACCCCTCATCATATAAGTCTTGGCACTCCTGTTACAGATAATACTGTTGAAAAGCATTCAGCCAGCTTATTTATCAGGACAATGAACAGCATCATCAAATTGAATTCAGAAAATAGGTAGAGCACAAAAAAATTAGGAAAAATAATTCTTCCAAACACATGCTACAATCCTGCTATATACTTTGAATGGAAAATATTAGCTATAAAGTCCATTTTTTTCACTGGAAGCAGTTCCATAACACAATAAAAAATTGTGTGGTGTTGCCTGAAGTTTATGCACTTATCTTTGCTTTCTTGTACTCAAATTTTTAAGCAATTAACTTCTTTGAAATAATTAAGCAACCAAGTCAGTTAGACAGAAACAGAATCCGAACCTCACATTTATAGTATCATTTGAAAATCAGTGCAGAGGAAATCAGCTATATGACTTTACAATTAATAGGACCAAACAGACAACTTCAGAAAAATTTGATCCCTAGGGAAAACCAAATGTGACTGACTCCAACTATATAGAAGATGTCAGACTCAGAAGATATGAAACACTAAGGGTTTTTCCTTTTTTTTTTTTTATGGTCTTTGCTGCTACAAGCAGAGATGTGGGAATTTGGAATTCCCTGGGCCCCTGTGAAACTAAAATGTACCCATATTCCTATAATGCAGTGTCTCTATATAAATGTACTAACCTCCCACTAAGAAAATTAGCTCTTTAATCACTTGAACACAAATGAAGCATTTGCTATATCCTAAAGGCACTAAAGTTCTACACTTTTAAGAGTATCTGAACATTTCCCAAACACACTTAAAGTGGCGGGAAGTTCTTTTATTTAATTTTTTGTAATTAAAGAACAAGTCAAGTAGAAACCAAAGCAGTATTTGTGATGTCACTTGCTAAAAGCAGAAGACCTGCCTTCCACAACTCTTATAGTAATTGCAAAATACAGCATCAAAAAGCACCAAGGAAAGAGAACAAAAGGCTGGAAACTCTCCAGTGGCATTTCCCACAAAGGAAACAGTCTAAATTGAGACAGCTAAAGATATTGCATACTCTGTCCTTTTGCAGTGATTTATGGGACTTGAGGTTACAAGTTTAGCTTTTTGGATTTTCAATGAATGCTTGGATTTTTCCCAGAATAACCTGAATCAAGTGGCTCCCTCATTCATAGTTAGAATGTTCTGACTGCAGCAATAAATTAGGCAAGCAATGCAAAGGGAATATGTCTGGAAGTCTTTTAGTGAGCTCCTTAAACACCAACAAGTCCCGGAAGATCCTACCATCAAATCTCGTTCCAAATATCTCTCTTAAAGTAAGCACCCTGCTCAGATAAGCATACCAGAGAGAGCATTCTTTGTCCTGATATGTGGATATGAAACTAATAATGCAGGAACTGTCTTTTTTGATGGGTCCCTCACAAGTTTGGCTGGTGATGGAATTCATCAGTCTACTGCTTTCAGCAGCTTGTCCCACTGCCAATTTCTCCTTGCTCCTAAAGTAGAATCTTTCATCTTTTGAGCCTGCTACATGAAAAATTCCCCCTCAAGTCAGTGGGCACAAAGGATTCATAGAACTTCACTAACTTTGAGATAGGTTGACCTCTGACTGAATCTCCACACGCATACTGCATGGGGAGTCATACAAGTCATGTTGGTTCTGAACAGCTTGGCAAGTTTGGTATGATTGCAGTTGGGATCAATGTTTCAGTAAGGCATAATTGTCTGCCAGGTGATTAATTCATTGTGCATATTAGACTATCAAAATTATCCTCATTAAGACTGTATTCCAATAACCTGAAGCTTAATTTTTTAAGTATATGACTAGTATCCTTGAAATCTTGGGGCTCTTCATATACATAATGTTAAGCACATGCATAAGTACTGTAATGAATAGGAGCACTGTCTCTTGTATACTAGATGTTTTTTAACTGTTTATTGTCAGTACTTAAAATTATTTGCAGGCTATTTAAATTTGCCTTTTTTTTTCTATATTGTAATTAGTGTCCTTGCTTTTCTAATTTTAGACACTCATTTATAGTGCACTAGTTCTAGGATCCTTAATCAGAGATCAGGGTCTTACTGTGTTTTATATGCCGTACAAACACAGAACAAAAAACTTCTGTTGCAGAGAGATGTGTTCTAAACACAGTACCTGAATGTAGCCAGATCATGAGCAGAAGGCAACAGTGAGAAAATGCACAATAGCTACATTTAGAGCAATATCGTCTTTCAATCAGAGGAGTGAATGCTACATGACAAGGTGATGTGTTATATTAGACTGCAAGTTATGTTATTCTTACCTGGTGCCTGGATTGCACTGTATTTGGGAACATAATATATAAATATGTAAGGCAGCATATCCAGTGACAAGGATACAAGACTGGGGCTAAAAAGACTTGTTCACTTCCTGGTTTAGCCATACAGATCATGAATGCCACTGAACCTTTGTGTGATGCTACAGTCTATAAAAGTCTTTCACTTATTTGAAAGTAGAGTGGCATGAAGAAGGCAAAGATTTTGAGTGAGGCTCTTACAGGCTACTGCAATATACATAATTAGTAGGGATAGTAGTAATGTTACATGTCCACGTCTCCACACTGGGGTCCGTTTAATTGCGCTCTACCCCAGTAGATGTATACATTCCAAGCCCGTGAGATTTCCTTTGATTTCAGAAAGACTTGCATATCATATGACAAAGATCAAAAGGATCTAGTTACATTGAATAGAGGTTAATTGTCACACCATATTTCCATATTGCAGAAATACCAGCTTGCACCCTATGTACTTAAAACTAGAAGTTAATAACAAGTGAAGCCACCAGAAGGATTGTCACTAGCTTCTCTGGGATCTGAATGGATACCTTGAAGAGGCAGCTGGAAGTCCGGTGTTATAGAGTCACAAAGAGTTGTGTAACAAAAATAAAGGAACAGAGGTATAAATATATACATAATCCATTCACATACACACACGGTTGAAAGTACCTGCCAAAAATATTGGTCTACTTCTTCTTTAACTTCCAAAATGGGAGACTAATTTCTTAATCTGGGTTTAGTTAAACTTCCGCTACTGCTTCTGGCACTTGTCATCAAAAATAAAAGAGTTGAATAGAGGGGGTGGGAATTCTAATTAGACCCTGTCACGATTCATGCTGCTGTTGTAAGAACTCACAGTATGCAAAGCAGGTTCAGGCTACCCTAAGTGTCAGGCCCTGCTACTGCTGATAGAAATTGACAATTCTTGGGTTAAAAGGCAAGAAAAATGCTCTGCCTTCTCCACTTTACAGATAGTGTCTTTTTGCTTAGTCAGGCTTAAATTACCCATTGCAATAAGAAAAAATACAAGGGTGAAGGGTTATCTTAATAAGTGGCGATAGCAGTAGCAATAACAGCGTACATTTTACATGACAGAAAATATACCGTCTGCTGTGTTCAGACATAAAATAAATAAGTAGCTAAATCAAAAGAAACTGCAATGAAACTTACTATAAGTGTCACAGAAGCAAATATAATATCGAGTTAATTCCTCAATAAAAGACTGATCACTCTAAGCATAGCAACATTTAATCTAGTAGGCTCCCCCATATAAAAATTAAGAGTTATTTAGGAATCCAAAGTAGAACGATAACCAGTGAAAATTAGGATTTTTGTAGTTACCTTTTAGCAATATTTGTATACTCCCAACTACAAATAATTTCACAAAGAACTTGTGAAAAGAGCAATCTTTTTTATACTCACTTATGCATTTCTCTTGAAGTAGAGAACATAGAGTACTGGTTTGCAGGAATATTTGTTGAACTTTTAGTGCTTACAATGCTCATTAAAATGGAGAAGAGCAAAGGCTTGACTGTTTGTCCACACTAATGCTAAGAAGTTTGAGGGTGTGCAGGAGCTTTGGTAAATAAGTGTTTTCATCCAAGCCCAGGATGTTACAATTTCCTGGCCATACATAGAATTTTTTCATTTCCAGAATGAAAACAGTGAGTGACTGGGAGATTATCTGTAGAAGGAACTTATGTTCACAACTTTGCTACCAGCAGATATAGTAACCCTTTACAGAGTTTTCTGGGATATATGTGTTATTACTGCATTACCACATAGACTGTACACAGTGACATTGTTCATTTTGAAAAGTGACCAACTAGATTGCTGAATGCAGAACAAAGTGATGGGCTGAAACACACTGCAATATGTTACTGTTGTAGTTATACAAGCCTTAGATCAAAATAATGCAACTGCTGAATATAAGTTTAATATATGGCTTCATAAGAGGATTGACAAAGTATTGATTTTTAAAATAGGGGCCTTTGAAATCTTAGTGTAAGCTTCAGTGTTCTCAAATTCATGAACTCTACTGCCTACCCTACAAAACTATTTCTCTTGATTGACTTCACTACTAGAGTCCTATCTCACTTGGACAGACCTACAGAGGAAGATGTGTAGCGGACTGAAAGGAGTTACAGTGACCCAAGGTGCTTTGGCAAAAAATTTGGGACTGACATCAGTCCCTCTCTGCAGATTTCTCAACGTATTATACCAAAAGAGGAGAGCAAACTTCTTTACATCAGACACTTCTACAGATGCAGCCCAGATCAACTACTTCCCTTGGGTTAATTATGGAGCCACAACTCCTACCCTAAGCTACCTGCACCAATACTGCTCTTTCACTCCCTCTAGTGCACTGCTATCCAAGGTAAATTGAACCAGCAATACTCAGCAGCCACTACTGTTCAAAGGCCCAAAGTGTTCATAAAAAAATCAAGATAGATGAATTTTCTTAATAAGTGGCTGAAACATCCTCAGCATTTCCGGAGCTATTTTGCTGCTCAAGGGTTTTCAATATGATCCTCTGATGATAGAAGAACCACTTCTATCAGATATTAAGCTACTGTAAATTTACTATAATTGAATAATTTGCCTCTTAGCTTTGGTTCACTAAAACTGTAGCAAGGTTCTCATCTCTAAGAGATCATTCCACGGTCTGTTTCAATATATGTCATGTCAGACAAGGCTCATATATAGTACCATTTGAGATTAGTAATTCCAAAACCAAGGGACCTTGTAAAAGATCTGGATGATTGACCGTAAAGTGTGTAAGCATTTAGTCAAATTAAATTGTGATTAAGGATTTGAGTTCTACATTTAAACACAAAATAGTTTGATAAATCTTTGCTACTTTAGAGAACTGCTATCTATGGATTCAAGTGAATAGAGCAAATTCTACAGAGGTTTTCAGCAAAAAAAAATAAAAAATAGGGGAATATTTGTGTTTTTCCACAGCCATTTCTATAAAACAAATGCATTTGTTCAGATTTTTCCATCCCTGGAGAAGAAAATAATGAGTGGAGAGTAACTCTATGAGATCTCTTTCTCCAGGAACTTGATCCTGATATTGAGTACCTTTTTAGCCTAGTTTAGCTCAATGAAAGTTTTTGCACTTCCAGGAGCTATTTGGCAAGACAGAAACAAGCCCGGGTTTTCCACAAATAACTCTCTGTACAAATGTCAGCTGTTATCTTTGTTCTCTGTGGAGTAAAGCCTTTGAGATGCAAGTTCTTGAAGAACCCAAGCAACTAAGGAATCACCTAAAGATTCTGTGATCTCATTGGGTTTTCAGGTGTACTATTGTTCTCTTCTATGCTTAATTCCTGATGGATTCTCAAAGCCAAGCACTAACATTATCCTTCTGTCCTGATGTAATTTAGGGTCGATTTATTTTTGCTCTTTTGTCTCAGTGTCTTTAGGTAAAGGAAGTGGCATATTATGTTTTTGTTGTACTTTTGTCTTCTTGTGTGAAATTCTCTTGTCTGTAGCAAGTTAGTTCTAATTTCAGAGGTATATATAGGTATTTTATTGGTCCCATATTCCATCTGCTTTAAAGATATCAATGGGCACAGAGGACAAACTCTATCAATCACAAGGAAACACTCTAGTACTTTGAAAGAACAAACCTGACAGAACTATCAATGCAAAATTTGCTCTATATCAGAAAAACAGCTCATTGAATGCTATTGAACAATTAAAACAATTTTGATGAGATACCACTTTTTAAAACAATTGTTTTATTTACAATATTTAAGACATCTACAAAGCAGTACACTAAAACTTTAGCAGAAGCTTCCTCAATCTAAATGTCAGCATTGGAAAATCTTTATAGTTCAGGGGGGTGTAATATTGAATATTTCGTCAACAGCTACACTAATAGTAGTAGTGTGTGCTTTATCTAATTGTTCTTTAGAGTTCATTATAATATAGATAATAAATAAATAACAGCACTGTGAAAGAAACTCTTCTCCTCACTGTGATTTACTGTTAGTCCTAGTTACGATGAAAAATTAGCATTAGAAATCATGAAAAATACTTATTTTCAGGTGAATTTCTTAGTCCAGGATGGAAAGAACATAACGAAAACGTCAGAAAGGCTGTATGGGCCATACTAGCATATGTAGATGCCTTGGGCTCCCAAGAGGCCATCTTAGATGCTTAGGTGTAGAGACAGGGAAAGTTCTCTCTTTACTTCCAAGCGTACTGCTACAACACATGGGATTCCTGAAACTGTCCAAACAGGATCTGTATTTTTTTATGTGAGTAATTCCTGAAGGTTATTGCAGAACAACTCCATAAATTTTCACTTGGAATTCACTTCATTCTCAAGACCTGCATATCCCATATCTGCATATCCACATGCAGTGGCAGGAGAATTGACCAAAACCAGCAGATTAATATTGAATATTGGAAACACATTTGGGAAAGTCACTGCTGAACTGGTTAACAAGTAAATTAAGACAAGAAAGTTGGAATGCATTTGCTCTTTCAGTCACAAAAACTGAATGTGTCCAATCAAAGATTACAGTTTAAATACTAAAATGTAATCCAGCTGTAGTCATGATCATTCTTCCCTGTGCCATATCCATAAACTTTAAGTGCTTTCATACTCTTGGGGCACAAAGAAGTTTATTGCTACTTTCTATCTCTTTGTATTTATCATAATCAGAATAGCCGTATTTAACTTCTAATCCTTCCAGTCTGAGGGTTAAGTGAAGTTTATTCTTCTAATAACATATCAGGTTGGACAGAATACAGTTGTGTAGTGGGAAAAATTCATTTACCACTGATGCCAAATTCCTTTTTATTAGATTATATTTTTATGACTGCTATTCAGAAGTGTTAAACAGTTATCAGGTTATTTGCCTGGTATTAGAAACGTATCTAACCATAAAAATACCGATCCATTAAAATTCTGGTTCTTCTTTGCTGCAGTTTCTCATAGCATAGTCCTTGCTTCCTATTTATTATTTTTTAATGTATGATCCTGGGTTCAAAGGACCTTGAGGAGAGCACCAGTACTGTTTCCATCAGAATCTTTCAGATCCCACAGCTGCATTAATTCAATGAAGCAATCAGTCTTGTCTTAAGCAATTTTGATGTAATCAAGAACTGTGCTCTAACACCCTTGGCTGCACTTGCACTTCTATCATTATGACTTTTTTTCTTTTGAAATAGCATATATGCTACTATGCACTGAGAAAAGTCTGAAAAAAAAAAAGCAGCCAAAGGCCAAAATCTGCTGCCAGTGATGCTGCTGTAAATCTGGAATAACATTCATTAACTTTAAGAAAGCACCTCTAGATTTATAGTAAGGTACCTGAGAGCAGAATTTGGTAATTTATGTGCAGCATTGTGATAGGACATAAGGTCCTGGTGATAGAGACTTTTCTTAGGATTTTTGCTGCAGAAAGATGGGAATATAGTCTCACATTAAAAAGGAGTAAAACCAGCACATTACTTGTAGAGCGCCAAGTTATCTTATGCCTTTTAGGAAAAATCTGAAGCAACTGACGTTGTTGAATATTTTTTCTCTCTAATTGATGGACCAAAAGGCTGGAAAATTCATGCCAAATTTGTCATTCCTGATTTGGTAAGTGTTGAAAAAGAATCAAAACCTTTCAATCCTGGTTTTTAGATCTTTCCCTGCACTTTCTTTTAGAATAAAGTGAGACATAGCATGGACAGCTTTAATGTGTAACAGCAGAGACCCCACTCTGCAGAGCTCCCATGAGGTCTACATCTATGTCTAGACCTCAAAACTCCTGATTCATATCATTATCTGTATTTTGATACAGATCTTGTGCTCTTCTGGTTACACTGAAAATGAATATGAGGTGCTGACACAGGACTGAGATAGCACTGGGCAATGGCAACTGTGATCTGGAAACTTCTCACTTGGCTAGCGCAGAAGTACCTCAACTTTGGAGACCTTGACACAATCTGAAGCATCTATCTATCTATCTATCTATCTATCTATCTATCTCCAGATATTATCTAGGGAAGATCACAGATATATCTTATGGGTCTGGACTCCTTTCCATCAGCCAAATGCCATCTTATTGTCTAACTTTAAAAAAAAATATAGTCTTTTGCTTAACATTAAAATGTCTTAGACTTAGGTTGGTGTTTTTTAATGTTCCTGTTAAAATGTTTGATAAACAAGAATAAACTTAAGTATGCACCTAAAAATTTTCATAAACTGCAACCTGAACAAATAGACCACTTGATGATTAAGAAATTGGCTAGAAGGTCACACTCAAAGAGATATGGTCGACAGTTGGATGTCCAAGTAGTGAATCTACTCTGCTCTTGTGAAACCCCACGTGGAGTAGTGTGTTCATCTCTTGTGTTCCCAACATAATAAGGACATGGACACCACGAAGATGATCAGAGGGCTGGAGAAACTCTCCTACTAAGACAGACTGAGAGAGCTGGGATTGTTCAGGATGGAGAAAAGAAGGCTCCAGGAAGATCTTGTAACAGCTTTCCAGTACCAAAAAGGAGCCTACAAAAGAGCTGGACAGTGGCTTGTTGACAGGATGAGGGGTAATGCCTTTCAACTGAAAGAGGGTAGATTTATATTAGATATAAGGAAGAAATTCTTCACTATAGGAGTGGTGAGGCACTGGAACAGGTTGCCCAAAGAGGTTATGGATGCCACATCCCTGGAAGTGTTCAAGGCCAGGTTATATGGGGCTTTGAGCAACCTGGTCTAGAGAAAGATGTCCCTGCCCATGGCAGTGGGATTTGAACTAGATGATCTTTAAGGTCCCTTCCAACCCAAATAATTCTATGATATTCTATTATGCTCATAAATATTGCAGATCATTATTTGATTCTTCCAGAAAGTGAAGCTATAATATTCAGTCCCATTTTGATGTGGCACAAAAGGGCCATTTACAAAGGGCACTATTCAGCCGTCTTTAGTATTTAAATTCTTGCACTGAAAAGGGTTAACTGCCTGTTATATAAAGTTTTATGAAAGAATGCCATTCTTCTGTGTCAAATCCTATTTTCATTGCACTCAAGCTTATTTTAATGACATAGAACTGGACAAATGGGGAAAAACACCCATGGCACAATTTCTGCCAATGAATATTTCAGCAGGTGCCTCTTGGCTAAAAGTCTAGATAAAAGCCTTGCTCCAGGCAAATTATGAGTGGAAGAAAAGACTTCTAAGTACTGATAGTTTATGAGAAAAGAACGAGCATAGAACCCTAGACATGATCCTTTCAATCAAAAATCTAGAGATCACAGCAAAAGGCAATTACAGTGGCTCCTCCCTTGAGTTGTAGTCTATGTTTTGCTGCTGTGTAAAGCAAAAGTTTCCAGCTAGGAGAACTGCTTAGCCTACTCTTTCATTTTAGTTGTTTAGCTGTAGCTGCTAACAATGTAATTTCCTCTTTTTCAGTTTCTTGGAAGTAAAAGCGGGCTTAAGCCTGAAAATGCATAGCCCTGGGTAACCTTTCTTCTCTGGGCTTTCTTTTCAACTCTGGCTTTGAGGAGTTTCTGAGTGCTGCAGAAAATCACAAAGGTAGGATCAGAACTGGTGTAGCAAAGGAGAGCTGGCACAGAGAAAGGAGAGCTGAAAGGTGCCTGAGTTATATATGCGATAGCAGTGGGGTTCTCAGGGAAAACGAAAGAGAAAGGCACAGAAGAGTGGTAGCACCATATAAACTGTGGGCTGAGCACACTGAACTTGGGGAAGTTTGGCCATGTGGTTACAACTTTTGAGTAAAATAAAAAAACCTTATCTTCAGGATTTCCCCTACGCTTGCAACTGCTCTGTAACTGTCTTCCTGTCCCTTGTCTTGCAGTACAGACTAGAACATTGAAGGCTATGATAAAACCCACATCCTCCAGGAGGGTGGGCATACACTACAACCCAGCTGTGCTACAACTCCACTGATAGAAAGGTACCTGCTTTCTTCATGTCATTTCATATGCAGCCATTAACTCTTCCTACTGATTTCAAAGATGGCTCCATTAAGAAAATCATAAATTCAAGCAAAACAATGAACAGGATTAACTGAAAGTCTATGAGTTTTTTGGCAAACTTGAAATGTTGAAACCAGAACTACCATCTTTACTGGGAGGAACAAGAAAGGTGACTTTTTTCCCATGTGTTTTTACACCATATTTTTTCATTTATTTTCTTTTCTTGCCTTCTTATTGCTTGTTCATCTATATCTGCCTTTAGGCTTTCCCTTTTCATTGCTCACTTCCCTGTCCATGGAAATCCCCTCACTTCTCTTTTCCATGTTTTCCGTTCCATTTCTGACCTTTTTTAATCTTTATTGCACCCTTACCATTTCTATATTTATCCTAATACCAAATAAATCATTTTTTTGAGAGAATAATATTTTATTCTTGAAAGACAGACCCCTCTAAGAATTACAGTATCTCCTTAGAATTGCCATGCAAGGAAAAAAATATTGCTCAAGTTTTCAAATCTCTGTGGTTTGTTTTGTTGAAATATGTCAGCAATATAAAATGTTCCCTCAAATGACAAATCTTCCCACGAAAGTTGTTGTTCGATCAAAACCAACATTGTCTCAGGTGTCTCAGGAAAAAACATATTTGAGTGTGACATCTTTGACCAACTCTAGAAAATACTCTTTCCACATCTCCCCAACTCAGTGTTCTTTCCCTTGCTTAAAAATTCTACCCCTGATATTTTGTACATTTTTGTCACATCCTTCTTCAACTTCATCATTCATGCATCCACTACTTTCTTCTCTATACTGTCCTGTCTGCATTGATCTACCAATTTGCAATGGAGTTGCATAGGAATGGCTATCTGAAAAAGGAAAGGTTCATGCATTCTTGTTTGATGCAGGGGATATATACCTATTTTTTTTGTATACTGTTTAACTGTGTTAACATAGTCAAAAATTGCACACAAACAATATTCACTGAAATCTATCAGCATTGTTTCAATTCCTACAGAAAAAAGCTGGATTGAAGAGGTTGTTTTATGATAGGTACAGTCAACTTTGGAGGAAATTTAATTTTTATGGGAGATAATGAAGCCAATTTCATTTAAATGACATTTAACACTGCATAGCTGTAAGAGCCAAAATAGTCCTTAATATTTTACTTTTAAGAAAAGTCAAGATTATAACATGATTTTCAAGGAAAGATAACTAGGAGCTAACCTACTGAGAGATGGTAGAGCAGCTGTTCTTAAATTTTAACTTGTTTAAAATGGTATTGTTGTTATTGTTAATACTGGACAAAAGAATCACTGAAGCTTCAGCTAATCAAACCAAGATAAGGAGTGTCTACACTGGCTTCCTCAGCAGTGCTCTTCAATTAAGTCTTTATAAAAGTGAACCATAAAATCTCCAGCAGCACGGAAAACAACTGTGTTTGTATGTTAGTGGTATCAATATCTTCTGTAAACACTTCCATAATAAATGGCCCCCAGATACATAGCATGAGGGAAGTACAATAAGAAACAATAAACATTGCTAAACTTTGCCTGATTTAAAGAATATTGATTTTTATGGGTGTTTATTTTTCAGAATTTCTTTTATTTTTAAAAAGGCTATAAATACTTAGTCAGAGGCTTGACCTTCAGCAGGAGTAGTCCTGTTAACTTGTTAGTACATTTACTATCACAACTATAAGTAAAGCATTTCTGTGATTGACAGGTATCATTTGAGGCACAGCCGTTTCACTGACAAACTATAGGCTGCAGTGCTATAATGAAAACTCCAGTCGCTCTTCATGACCAGTCACTCTACAGATCCACTCTTGTGCCATCAGCAACCATGGACATCTTTCCATTGACTATTACTATTAATATATCCAAATAGAAGTACACAGGTTATCACCTGAAAATCACTCAGTGTAATGTACTGTGTACCCCCTTGAGCAGTTTTGGTGCCATGGCCCCCTTCTGGGAATGTTGTCCGCCCCAGCTGAAATGCACTACCCACTGGCTATGAAACACTTCGCTGAGAATCATGGTCTCCATGCCCAGGCCCAAAACTATAACGTTTCATTCTACCTTGTGACTGCTGCTGATACTTTCACAACTATTTCTGCCTCAGGTCTACATCATCATCCTCTATTTTATGGTACTATACTGAAGTGAGCCAGAATGCATATATCAAATTATCTGAGAGTAGTCAGCACAGAGACAATACAGTGCAAGCTCAGGAGAGTAAATCAGTAGCTGACTGTATGAAGAACAGCTGTAATTAGAACTAAGACCTTTGTCAGTGACTACACAAAGCAAAGGCAGCAAATGGTTTGTAATGGTATCGCATGTATGGTGTATGTCAAGACAGTAGTACAGTTTATCTGTACTGCAACTTTACACAGAAATTTCACTCCAGCACCAGAAAGGGAAACAGCATAATATATAGGTAATCATTTCTTTCATCCTTTCTTCATTACTCTTTTTGTAGTTTATAATGGCATTCTCTAAAACATAAAATAGCTTAAATAAGTGATGGTTATTGAGACAGAAAAAGGGCCCCAGATTTGGATATATTTCTGGACATAATAGAATCTTATGATGATGACTGAACTTCCTTGTACATAATAAATAACAATGTCTAGGTTTCTAAGAAATAAATGTAACTAGTCTTTCAGGTCTAGCAACTGAATATAGATTATGAGTGTTCGGTTTCACAGAAAATATTCCAAGGTAAACTTTCCTTTTATGTAGTTAGTTTGTAGTTAGATGTCTAAGCTGTTTAGGTATTTAACATCCATTGAATACGATGCAATTTATATAATGAACTTTGAACAGGCTTTTGTGACTTCGACAAGGTATTTACCCGGATCTGCAATTCCTTGAAAAAGGAAATGAAAGGAAAGGTGAAAAGGGAAGAGGAAAGAGGAATGGGGAAAGAGCAAGGGGATAGGAGAAAGGAGGAAAGAGAAAGGGAAGGAAGACATTTTAAAGATGTTCCTGTTTTAGTTATAAACCAAGCTGCTTTATTTTTTAGTGGGCTAAAGTGCCTTGGCATTTCAGGAGTTAAAAACTCTACCCTTTACTGCCAGGTGTCCCTGCAGATGCTGTTGGGACTAAACGCAGGGAATAGTCACCTTATCTTCTGGCTGCCTGGAATGGGGAAGGCAGCCTAATTGGAGAGCAAGCCTTCTGAAAGGAGAGTGTTAACAAGCCTAATTGTCAGCACCAGGCTGATTAACTACAAGGTGAGGTGATACAAACCAGAAGCAGAGAAAGTAACAGGAGAAAGTGCAAAGGAAGGTTTAAATGAGGCTGGTAAGGCTGTTTCTCAACTTTTTTTTTTTTTTATTGCTACTCTTTCCTCTATCAGGGTTGCAGGTTGGGAGAAGCACTGTATTCTTGGGGAGTGGAGTGCATTAGCTGAGAAACCAAACCTTTCCTTAAGATGCCTGACAGTTTGAAGAAAACCCGATCTTTACCTTGTCAGGCAACTGACAAGTACTTGACCTGAAACCCTATTGTCCCACTTGCATTCCTAGCATGAGTCAGCAACAGAGACTATAAGTGGCAACTAATAATAATGGTTTCAGAAAAACCTACTGAGAGGAATTTTCATTAATGCTTTCTCATTATCTCTTCTGCTACCATTCTGATTGCACAAATCAGCCCTCGCTTAGCCCTGAATAGGTGAAATGCATGACAGTACTGCTTTCCATCTTCCTGCCTCTAACTCGGCTGTAGAGAGAGAGCATCATGACTCATATAGGTAGAAAAATCTTTTCCTTAAACAAAATTAGATGGAATTTTCTGTGTCCTGTTTACTGTTAAATGACAAAATGATTATGATATTCCAGCATAGTTGTTCTGTAGCTAAGCAGTACAGAAACAATTACACTTGTGGTGATAGAATAGATCTTTGATATTATATATCTGGTCCATATGAAAAAGTTTCAGCTCCTCCTGTGGTGGAGGAATCCAAAGCAATACAGAATCCATTTCATCAATGTCTGTTTCACAGTGTGGATTAGATGAAGAGTATTTTCTTTATGATCAATGCTTCTTGTTCTAGTCAGTGTTATGCTAGTAGTAGATGATATTAGCTATGTTCAGCCATCTTAATGGGGTAACTTCACTTATTTACCCCAGAACATTAATCTGTTTGATTTGCTAATCCTGTTTTTTGTACCCATTTAGTTCAAATCAGATTGATTTACTCTCACAGATGAGTAAGCTGTATCCCAGAACTGAAACTTTCCCCTCTGTAGTGAGCTGACACAATGGTGGCAGCAGCATGGGACCATGCAGGATCAGATGCATTGCCTGCAGGAAGAGGTACTTTACCTTACCTGCTCAGCCCCTTCATGGCTCTGTAATACTTTGCAATGGCTGCTTTTAGGCCAGTCACATGAAGAATGAGGAAAATGGCTGTCCAGGCAGGACTTGCTGCTCAAACAGCTGTTCTTTACCTCCTTTGCAGAAAAATCAGCAGGCTGGTTTCGACCTAGAAGTTGCTATTTGGATCTCACTGGCTTAGACTATTTCCTCTTTGGTACAGCAACATGTATTGTCAGATGATTCTGTCTTTCTTGGTCCTTAATTGTCCATGCTAAACAACTGCTCCCACCCCACACCCGTGGTGTCATGTGGTTGTCTCTCAAGTGGCTCTCTTCCACATCTGTTCCAGCTAAAATTGAACAAGTATGTTCCAGGGTTCTTGGAAAAGGATCATGAGAATTCAACACAGTATGCCAGACTGAGGTTTCTAAAAGGCAAAGCGAACTCATGAAAAACTTAATGTTTTTTTAGCCCTGTTGCTTATACTTTCCCTGATATATGCCAGAACTGTAGAAACAGCCTTCTTGGAGAGATCCAAGCTATCATAGATCAGGCCACTCTTTTGTGACTCATTGTCAGGGAAGTCAGAGACATTTTGGTTAACTGGTCATTGTCTGATGTGATGAGTGAGGACTGACTGATACATGCAGAATATAAACTTCTTTTAATTTACAGCAGTTGGAGAACAAGAAAGCAACCAAAACGGTTGAAAATTGCCAGCTATTAGAGCTGGACAAATTTCTGCTATTAGATAATGTAATTATTCCCCAAACTATACTTAATTATCAGGTACACAGATAAATCAACATTTTTATTCCCTTTTTAAATATAGAAAATTAATTGAAAAAAGCTTTTAAAGAAAGGTAATTAAACAAATATGTTATGAAACAAGGCCATGTGCAATTTCATTTTATGTGTAAATTACATGTAGGCCCAAAGGGGATGCACTCTTGTTATACAGTTTATTCCTCTATTAGCATTTCAATAGAAAGACTTTTCCTCCTGGTTCAGAGGAAAACAAGGAAAGCAAGTCATATATGCTGGAGCTACATAAGATAGGGGGCTTGGAAAAGATGTGTTATTTCTCCTCTCACCCCTAAAAAGGAATGAAAGAAGATAGGGTTGTGATCTCTACAGATGAGAGGAGATTGCAGAAGTGTGAAGTGCAACTGATTTCATTCTGTAGTAGACTGGACTGTAACTTGAATCAGGTCCTAAGTCTTGATACTGTAATGTTAGTTCCCTGCTGGAATCTGCTCATGGCAGGACCTCAGTACAGAGTACAAAAAAAAAAAAAAAGCAGAAACAGTTACATTCAACCTCTCTACTTTCCCAGCACCTGCCTTCTTCAGACAAATAAATGCAGAACTCAGAGAACTGTGCGAACTAATCTGAAGTCTTTAAACACAGTACAGAGCATCTGTATTTATAGAAAAGCTGAGAAAATCAGCTTCTGAGGTTTTCAGCTTGAGTCCTTCCCCTCTCGCTAGGAAGTTCCTGATAGCTCCCCCGGCCAACTGTGGTGTGTTTAGCCACTTAATCATTATCTCTTTGTGGTTTTTTTGTGCATTTGAACTTCAAATATATAAAGACTGTTGTCTAAAGAAAAAAGTTATGTTCATTTTAAGTTCACACTGTCAAAGGGACATGCTGTGAGTATATCATTACGGAGACCTTATTTTGATCCTTCTTGGTTGTATGGTTTCTTAATGTTTGAATAAGTAAACCCAAGGGAAATTGTCTACAGCTCTTGACCAATATGACTTGGATATCCTCTTTGTGAAATTAGAGATCAGATTGACAAATGTAATAATGTGATTGCCATAGCATATTTGGTCACCTGATAAATAACACAGTACCAGAAGAGACTCTTTAAAACTTAGCACAATACAGTACAAATTGAATATATATTGAACATGCTAGGAAAGCATATTGACAGATTTGACAGGAGAGCTGTTAATGTGAAACAGTAAATGATTTCTAATATAAATTCAAGGCAGTGTCTATAAGCCTTAAACTATTCATATGTTTTATAAATGTCCCAGAAATAAATAAAAATAATTACTACTCACAAACGAGGTAATGTTTACCATAACAATCAGGAGAGGACAAAGCAACATGGGTTCATTCGAGCAGTGTGTATTTTAACATAGTAAAGTGTGCTGGAAGCTAGAACAAGAAACACATCACACTGAGAAATGGGCAATGTATACTGAGTTTAGTTTCTCAGGAAGATATTTAAGAGTCAGAGTGAGGAAACAAGTTAAATCGTGTATATTATGCCATGGCAAAACAGGCTAAGGCAGTCCTTGGTATATAAGCAACAAGCTAAGGACAGAGTATGTCTTGGGGGGAGGTTTTGTGTCTGAGTAACAGATTGGTGGAAAGCATGCTGGAATATTGCATCATGTTCTTGTTCCTGTCAGGAGGCTGAGATGTCCAAAAGTTGAGGTGATAGAAGAAAGACAGACAACTTTTTTTGAAGCTGGGAGAAGTGTTTTGAACTGAGAAGTATTATTTATCCAAAAGCTGATTGAGAAATCTCCTGCATTACCTTTCTGGATTATGATTCCAGATACACCAAACACTTTAATCTAGCAGTAGGTCATAACAACAGCCAATAACTGGCAAGTGTAACCTGGTAAACTTCAATTAGAAACACGACAAAATATTTAGCAGTCAGGGTAGCAAGCCAGAACAACAAGCTGTCAAAGGAAAATGAGGATACTCCATGTACCAACTTTTCTTTATCAACGCAGGATGACTCCCTTCATTAATTAAAATAGGTTATTTGGATTAATACAAAGATAATTAAAAGAGCATAAATTGCCAGAGGTGTATGAGAGTTCAAGCTAGATAATCTATTTGACCCTTTCAGGCCCTAATCAATTGAAATATTTTTTGAAGTATTGAAGTATTTTTATTTTTTAATACAGATGAAAAAATGATGTTTTGCATGTTTCTCCATTGAGGAAAAACATTTTCCAAGTAGCTGCAAAGGACACTGGTAGTTTACAGAAACTAAGAACGTTCTAAAGATGATTACCAGCCTCCCAGATGTACTATATTTTACAAAGAAGGCTAAACAATGACTAGGTAATTGGTGACTGCTGTTTACTGCAGTAATCATCACTTTCACGCTCCTTCTCCTCCTCTCACATTGTATCTACCAGTTGTCTTTCACTTTACATTTGGATTAAATGAGTTTGGAACCTTTTTTTTATTACTAAAACGCAGGCTTGATCTCTGCCTGCAACCTCTTGCTATTGCTGAGGTATAAATAAACAATATTAAATACATACCTAATAATAGAGGAGTAAATTGGGTGTGAGGTCTCTTTTATACATTACTTTAGAAGTTACTTCCTTTCCAACACTTGATGCTGCAGCCAACAAATGAACAATCTAAAAGTACCATTATATGTTTGAGCCACACAAAGCTATTCTACTCACAATTCTTTTCAAGTTCCCAGATTATCTTAATATGATTTATGGTTTGCTTGGCACTTTCTAGGAATACCTACATTCTCCAAACTTTGTCATTTGTAGCATTTATGTAATAACATAAAGTGAGGTAATATATCATAATATCTTGTCAAAAAGGAAAAGTGGCAGTAATGATGCTTGTAATAACAATAATGATGCTAAAAGTTTCCCTTTCCTAAAGCGTATAACAAAAAGCTGTATGAGAAAGCAGAACTACTTCCATCTTTAGATGCCACTGCAATTCAGTGATTATTTTTATTTAATATAAAAATGCAAGAAGTTTTTCCATTGTTGAAGTAGACTTTCCATTAGTTCTCTGCACATTTCTTGTGTATAAAGGTGGTTTTACTGGGAATATATCAGCTTGCATGTTTCCCTATCTCACTTTCCATTTTCCAGAGATCAAAAGTAACCCTTTACTTCAAAAGTTATATGAATTCAGAAGTATGCAATAAAGTCCCCGTTTTCTTATCTATGAACAGATAGTTTGTTGTCAACATTCTTTCTCATCAACTGCTGTGATTTAAAATATAATTTTTAAAAAATCTGATGAATGACTAAATGAAGTCAAACATCTTTTTTAGCTGAATGGTCAAGAAGCTTGCAGATCCACTCATATTGTGGGTGCTTGCATCACAAAGCATTCCATTGATCCAGACTCCTTCTTTTCTCACTTGTTTGGAAAAAGGTCATCTGTTAAAGATCACAGATCTCTTGTTCTCCAACAGATGCCTTTCTGTGGGCTTCCTAAACAGGACAATGAGAGAAGACAGGCACCTTCTTTTTTTTGTCTAACTGAAAGTTCCAAAGTTTTTGCCTTGTGCCTTCTCTTTTAAAGAAGTTATGGGGATACTTAGAGTTTGAGTCAGGAGCTGAAGGTGTATTTTTTGACTGTTTCTACTTAGAGTTCAGAATCTGTCCTATAGATTATCTGTCTGTTGAACATGACAAAGACATTTTACCAACTTCTGCTGGCAATACCTTTTTAATTTCTTTAAGTAATCACTGTATTAATAACAGTCATAAACAGAAATTAAAATTATAATTCTGAGTACACAATTTATTAATGAAAGACAAAAACAGCACTTGCACAAAAAGGCATGTATGGTTCTTTTTTTCTTTTTTTTGAAGAGTGGAGCTATATGACTATCTCATATACTGAGACCTTTCCTGAAATGTATGCTTAAAGATTTATACTCCAACTGGTTAAAAGAAAAGGTCTAGTGGAGTCTTAACACCTTTTTTGATCTGATTTTGACTAATCCTCTTACTTTTGCTTTGAGTGGGTTTCCAACAGCTTGTTTCATACAGTGGGACTAATATTTGTACTTTCTCAAAATCATGTTAAAGGCTGTGGTAGGTGGAAAATGGCCATTCTGTTTTAGTGTAAAATTAGATGCATTTACAGATATCAAATAATTAAGAAAACAAAAATGTTTCATACTTAAACTTCTACACAGCACACAACATGGCCTGATATTTATGATATACCATATCTCCACTTTTTTTCTTTCTGTATACTAGACCAGGAGCCTCATGATTTTATCTGGTTTTGTCCAGTGTTGGTAATTACTCAGGGTAGATATGAACACCCTCCCAACCTTATTAACGAGAGTATTATATTCCAGGTATCCTAGTTCGTGACTTGACAGACCATCTGATGTAAGGCAAACTGTGGTCTAGGACTTCTTACCATTTAAACTAGCACCTCTGTAGACAATGTTGTGGTTGCCTTGTGGGGTACAGCAAAGTGTTTCCTTTGCAGGAAGGATGAGCAAAGAGCTTGGTCCTTCTAAGTATTTCCTAATTATGGAGCCCTGGAGCACAGCACACGAGAGGGATCTGGGCAGCATACCCAGACACAGTGACTAAGTCTTTTATAGCATACAGTTTTATATCAATGTACAAAATGTAGTGGATCATTGACTATGACACTGACTACAGCATTTTCTCTCAGGCATGGAGCTTAGCTCTTTCCAGTTACTCTCATTTGTTTAATGCCTAGTATATATAATGCACTGTACTGTAACAACTGTAGTCTTGGGGGAAAAAAAGACAATTTTTGAGTAGTGACATTTTATTTAATTTCAGTGATCTTCAACATTTTGGGTAACATGCAACAGTATCAGGGATGGGTAGCCAAAGCCACCGGGCTGTCTTCATGATCAGACTGTTAAAGAGTGAGGAGGTAACTTTGAGGCCAGTTCATGTTAACATGCAAAATTCGTAATTTTAATATAAAATGTTTCATATACATAGAGAGAAAGAGTTTATGTCTATAGTCTTTTCAGTGAAGAATGTCACTCCATGCTATGTTATTAATTATAAATATACTTTAACCAAAGGATGTATGTTGCATGTGAGGCTCAGATATTTATCGGCAGGAGTTTCCACAGTCACTGTGAGCCAGAGAAAACACTTTCAAACTAGGACTTGACACTTGCGATATGCATGTATGTCTCAGTTACACAGTAGTCAGAGGGGGCAGTCATGCAAAGAGAGAATATTTTACAAGTCAATATCAGTAAACTTCAAAAGCAGGCCCAGTGATGGAAGGGAAAGCCGTTCATAAGGTACAGTGAACAAGAGCATACCTTTAAAAGCTTGGCAAGTAAAAGAGTCAGAATGTGATAGATGCTGTAATTCAGAATCAGAGGCCAATGCAGTAGAGATGGAGCTGGAATGATGTACTGCCTGTTTGTGCTGCCAAGGTCTCTGTGAATAAGATGAAGTTTGAAGAACACGTCTCTAGGAGATAGCTCAGCAATCAGTTCTGGATCCTAGGCCAGATTAAACTGCCAAATAAGTAAGTGATCTCTAGGAATATTTTAATTTGAGTTTATTCTCTGCAGGACCTTAATGCAATTCAATTTAGATTTTTATTCTGTATTTTTACAGAACACACAAGCACTCTTTTGCACCTTGAAACACTTACTGTGAAAGTTTGCTTTTTTGAATATCTCCCAGGGCAAGTAACATGTTGATTTAAAGGCATATGGTTAAGAAGAACACAGTCAAGAAGAAAGGCTAGTTTATGCAGTATAAAGAATGAATTAGGGAAACATCCCATTATGTGACATTATCAATAGCACAAAGTTACCAAAGAGCAAGGTTTCCTAAGGTTTCTAAATAAAATGGGTGTGCTCTAGCTGGAATTTACCTGCAGATGTTAGAGGAAACAATAAAATATGTCAGACACTTCCAGAAGTGTAGTCGCTGTAGTTCAATGGGAATCTTGGTATCAATCATCCGGAAAAGATTCAAATCATTCTCATGCAGGGAGATTTAAGTTATTTATCTGCTAAAAGTTTCTTAGTGCAGTAGCTTTTCTTTTGCCTCAGGTCTGGGGCATTCTGTACACCACTGAATATAAGCAGATCATCATCTTAAGGATAATATCCTTGATATATGAAGAAACCAGGACGAAGGAATAATGTTATGTTAGTTTTAATAAAAATTTCAAATGGCATCGCTGGAAAGATTTTGTTCATTCACTTGGTGGGTTTTTTGTGGTTTGTTTTTGACTTTTGTTTTGCTTCATACAGCTTCTCTTTTGTACTCAGGGTAGAAATAGTTTCATTTGTGTTTCATGACATCATGATATAAGTGGAACAAATCAACAAGAGATTCATCCCCTTCTAAAAATGGTGGGATGAATCATGCTTTGGAGGTGTCTGTCCATCTTCAGTGAATATAGAGGCAGCTGAAATAATTGGCTTAGACTAGATGCCTAATTTTTAAATGATTGATGTTAGATGAGGTGAATCTTACCTTAAAAGGGTGTTTTTAAGGGCAGTGAGTGTGTATACAAATGTAATTAGTAATGCCATTATGAAAGTCCTCCATTTAATCACAGAGATTCAAATGTGATGCTTTTCAATGATAATCAGCATTCAAAATCAAATACCTTTTTAGTATGCCAAATACTCATTGCAGGAAAGTATGGACTGTGATCCAATAGCTTTTCTTTCCACATCTTATTTAGAGATGAAAAGGTTCTCGTGTTCCACTGTTCCACTTCATCTTATGGTGCCTTACCTGTAGCCATCAGTTAGTCTCCCACGCTGCAGTGTGATACCCAGGACTATTTTACAATTCCTAGAATGCAACTTTGAGGGAAGCAAATTGCTGTGTTTTGCAGTTGTGTTAGAAAAGGTGCTCCATTATAAGACTGAAAGGGTTCATTAGTCCTCTGTTCAAGTTAATGCATTGAAGTTGTTCCTCTAAGAATGGTTTAGTCGGAGGACATTTTGAGGAAAATAGATAACTGACTAACTTTCACTGAAAACAACCTTAAATCCATAACAGTGCCAAGTACATCTATGCATTAGGCTAGGACCCAAGAAGATTCTAGTTTGTCCCTATTCCATTATGTAAACTGTATATCAACTGATCAGAATATCTCTACTAAACTTTCCATCCGTTTATTTTACTGAGGGCAGATCAAGTACACACATACTTAAGAATTAAGAAGGCATTAATTTTTCTTTTAATTCAATTTATTCAATTTATTCTATTACTGAATAGTGCCAAAGGTAATTTTGAAGCGATCAGGTTAAAATTTATGTGAGCTAAAACAAAGAGGTGGCTTAATTGAATAAGCACACTTAACTCATTAACCCTGTGCCACTGGGACTAATCAGTATGAACCCAGGGCTGCTAATAATCACAAATGTAGCAAAGTTCTCCTTCTCGTTCTTGCATAGAAAAGAGTAAAAGCAGGCAAAGGGAAAATAGGAGTGGTCTGTAGGTATTCCTGGAGCAAGAGGGGAGACAGGACAAAATATGAAGTTACTAGTGCTTGGTTTCTCAACAGAAAATCCTGCATTTTTATAAGACTATTTTTTCCTCCCACTTGGAACATAAGTTATTACTTAGGAAGTGGAGCTGCTACTTTCCTTGTCATGAGTTATTGGAACGTGAGAAGGGTTGGGTAGTTTCAAACAACAACCTCTTCTGACCCAGTTTAATATTAAGAGGCACTGGAAAAGAGTGGTGTGACACAAGTCTCAGTTTCCAAGATTGCTCAGAATGCAGGGAGCTGGTTGCTGAGTGGAGCAGTGGGTCATCCGGAAATATTTAGTGTTCTCAAAAGGGTGTTTAGTGAGCTGCGAATAGGTCATATGTACTCCTTTAAGAGCCAAAGGGGGCTTTAAGGGACCAAAAAAGTTCTTAATCCTCCCAAGAGAGAGAAGGCTTTACAAATATCATCCCCTCTGTTAAAGGCAGAGACAGCATTTCATGAAACCTTTCATAATGTCTCCAATGATGAAAAAGGGGAGAAGGGCTTATCTCAGTGGAATGACATCCATAGTTTGCAAAATAATTCGAGAGCACCGTGAGGAAAGCAATTACTTAAAGGGTACATCTGAATATCTGCTACAGTCAGAGGAGTATTTGGTGTATGCAAGGATGCTTATTGCTTACAATAACACCATTATCTTCTCGCTGTCCAAGGGCCTGAATGAGACCAATGCTCATATGAACAGTCTCTGACTCAAGCTAAATCTAGGCAAAATTTTAGCAGTGCTACTGGGGAAAAAAAAGAGATACTTTCCAAACCACATCACTCTGGTCATGTTAAAGATTCTACTTCAAATTCTTAGAGGTCTCAGTAACCCATGAACTCAGGACCTCCACATATGAGCTGTATATGTATGTCATAGGAATCCTAGGTGAAAAAACCCTTCTACCTTGTCACTGAATCCATTGAAATTCTATATTGTGTGATGATTAGTATTGATTGTTAATTTAAGAATTACACACTTTATCCCTTAACATTGGATTTAATCAAACGTTAATACCTGGGAAAGAAGCAGTTTTGATAAAAAATTTGACTTCAAAATATTTTCATAGAATCGTAGAATGGTTTGGATTGGAAGGAACCTTAAAGATTATCTAGTTTCAATCCCCCTGTTGTGTACAGGGACACCTCCCACTAAACCTCCATTCAACTTGGCTTCAGCAACTTCTCTGAGCAACCTGTGCCAGTGCCTCATCACCCTCACAGGAAAAAAATTCTTCCTAGTATCCAATCTAAATCTTCCCTCTTTCAACTTAAAACCATTAACCCTCGTCCTATCACTGCACTCCTCGATAAAGAGCCGCTCCCCAGATTTCCTGTAGGCCCTCTTTAAGTGCTGGAAGGCTTCTACAAGGTCTCTCCAGAGGCTTCTCTTCCCCAGGCTAAACAAGCCCATCTCTCTCCACCTGTCCTTGCGTGGGAGCTGCTTCAGCCCTCTGATCATCTTTGTGGCCCTTTTCTGGACTCACTGTAATAGATCTGTGTCTTTATTTTGTGACCAGATTTTGAAGTTGACAACATTCCATGTTTTGTAAGAAAGAAATTGTAAGTTCCTTGAATGTGTGCTTAGCAAACAGTAAGAATTATAGACTAATGTTACATCAGGATTAATTGAACATTTTAGATTTTGAAAGCAAAACACTTTGAAAAACAAATAATTTTTCCAGAGTTTTCTTAACAAAAATCATCATGATTTTTGGCTCTCATCTGGAGTCAGGATTGCAAAATCACTGAGATCCAGAGTTCCAACATTGGTGAGTCATAAGAGATTTCCCTGTTCAAGACCATAGCTGACAAACAGTCAGCTATGCCCATACCATTCCTAAATGTGATTTAGTCTGAAAGACTCCCAGAAAGACAGTTTGTGAAACATATGTGACCTGTTATGAAATATCATCAGATTTAACTTGGGTAGGTTTGGGGGTTTTCTCCTACTGTTCAAGCTCCATCTCCACTATTGCAAAAGAAACTGCTTGCTTCTTTCCCACCTCCAGTTCTGGAGCTCCAACTACTGTAGGTTGAGAGAGGGTCAAATTAGCATCGAGGATGCTCATACCATGGCTGTTGCTGAAGACCAGGCAAATTATAGTCTGGTGACTGGAATTTCCAGATGCTGGGGTGGGGGGTTACCTTAGGTGGGACATGCCCTATAAATCATAATGCCTTGTGATGGCTTTGAACTAGGAACTAAAGAAAAACTTCATTAAGGAGTAGAACAAATGAATTATATTACTTTTCTGTCCTCTCTTATCTAAACAAACTTGTTTTCTTCAAATTTCTTCATGGATAAAAATTTCTTCAGTCTGCCTGTGTACTCCTGAAGTCTAAATGCTCTGGTGTACTCCCAAGGCCTGAGGAGCACCACCAATCCCAAGTATAACCAAAGAATAACCTTCTGTGCCTCACATGATCTTTTTGCAATGGCAAGACATTATTTTTTGTTTAAATAACAGTTCTTAACGCCATTCAAACTTCAGTCTGATTCTTTAAAACTTTCAGTTGGCAGAATGCAAGTTTGATTAATTACGGCTTTTCCTGCACTGAGCATGACCTTCCACGACAGAATTGCACCTTTGGCACAATGGATGAAGAAGAGCGAGGGTAAGACTGATGAGTTCAGGAAACGAAGATCACATGATGAGTGGCCTGTGGGTTCCCATCCTGTTTTCTAAGACTGATCACAAACCACGTTTTCTTCAAAATGAATGTCTGTTCCATTCCCGGTGATTTACTAATGAAGAGAGTTAAATTATGTGATTTTTAGATAATACTTGAGAAAACATAGTACCAAGAAAGGGATGTAGATCATGGTAAAAAACCATGATAATTTTAAAAGATCCTTAGAAAGCTTCTTTCTTTAAAGTGGTTAAATTGTATATGTTTAGTCTGATTAGAAGCAGAACAGTGTGTCTTGAACACTGCAGTACTTCATATTCTGGAGAATGACTGACAAGGTAAAATAAGCCCAAATTTAGGGGAAGAAAAATCCACCTGATTTTAATTTTTCTATGGAATATGTATGTATAGAGCCTTTAATGTTCATTAGCAACTGAAAATATGGAATGTGATAATTTCCTATTCACAAGGAGATGCACATTACTAACAATTTGAGAGCTAGATTTTCAGATGCTCTGTCTAAATGAATTAATGCATGTCTGCAAAGTGGTTCCAGATAGATACAGTAGCATTTGAAAATTTTAAAGGAAAGCATGCCATTATTTATTTATTATTTTAATATTGAAAAATGCCAAGTACATCCTTCAATAAAACTATTTTTACTTTAAGACTGGTGCTTTTAAAGAGGCTCAGCTGTGGCCAGTGTCAGTAAGTGTGCTAATAGGATAGTTGACAGCTCCCGCGGAACATTTTCAGGGCAGCTGCATTATTGGTTCATGAAACATTCCGTCAAGTATTATGAGTGACAACAAACCTGGAAATGATGCAAGTAAGGCGATTCCAATTTAAGAAGACAGCTCACGTTTGAATTCTCCAACACCAGACCATTATGCAATCAATGAGCACTCCACCTGTACTCTAACCATATGTCACAGAATGGTATTGTTTTCCTGGGATGCAAGATACATTGCTTCTTAAGACCAAATTAAACTGCCTTGAAACTGTAGGATGTTTCATTTCTAACTGGCATGTGTTAAGCCAGCACCTAGTAGATTAATAATTTTCCTCAGTTTACATGCCTTTGGGCTAAACTGGACTTAGTGAGCAGAATCTCACTAAGGGGTCAAATCTGAATAGGTATATTAATTTTCATAAATTAATTCTAGTATTAAAGTGTAACAAACTGAGCTGAGCTTTCAAGGGGATTAAAGGTTTACTGCACTGTAGTTGTTCTTAGTGTTGACTGCATCTCTGGCATTTAAACTTTGCTAAAGAAATCCAGATGAGTGCTTTATTCTTCTTCAGTATTTATTTTGTATTTCACACCCTTCTGCTTTCCTTGCAGAAAAAAAAAAAGATAATGCTCTATAACCCACCTAGTTTGTAAGCCTTTGATGGGAATACAGTTTTGCTCAAATGGGATACCTCAATTGCAGCATTAAAGTGAGCCCTGAACTGGTGTTGGGTGGCAGTTTAGCACCTTAAGGACTCTTTAGAAGGATTTGTGCCACCTGTCAGTCCACATTACACAAATACCTTTAGACACTTGAGTAAGACAACTATGTTAGGGACTGAATCCATCTACCTTAATTTCCCTTTGGAGTTGGTGAGAGAGGAAGGCAACCTTTGGAGGTCGTCAGGCCTCGGGATGTAGTTACCCTACTGTAGTGCCTCTGTGCTTCAGCTGTTTACCAAACAGGGAATCATAGCCTACTTCCAGGGCATGCTGTAGTGTAGATCTCTAAACTGGATGTAAACTGGTACTATACATAATACTATGTTCCATCCTTATTGCAGATCTGTTTGCCCTTGAGAAAGTACTAAAGCACAAAGTTCGTTCATGGAATCAAAGCAAAAAATGTTACTGAGGTTGATAAGGACCTTAAGAGACCAGTTAGTTCAAACCCCCTACTTTGAGCAGGGTCAATTAGAACAGGTTTTCTAGGACAATGTCCAGCTGGGGTTTGGATATCTCCAAGAATGGAGAGTACACCAACTCTATGGGTGACTTGTTCCAGTGTTTGACCACCCTCATGGTAGAAAAATTGCTTCTTATGCTTGAATGTAATCTCCTGTATTGTCATCTGTGCCTAGGTTTTTCACCATATTACCCCACCTCAGTTTCCCAGAGGATGCTTCTACATGCAGCAATGCACATGAATGAATTTAACCCCAGGTTCTTCCATGAATCCATTTGCATACAGTTTTATAAACACAATTGTTTTCATTAGGATTGGATACTTGTTCTAGGTCCTGTTGGTTGATGGTTCACCATCTGATTGAAGTTACTGATGTGAACATCCAGAGTATATGAATTGTGTGCAGAGGAGAAGAAGGACAGCTGATTACTGTAGATTTAGTAAATTAAGTCTCAGTTATTACCTTGCTATATGTTTTGGGGGATAATACCACTGGCATACACTTTCTAGTCTGGAACTCATTCAAACCTTAAAAGATCTGATCTTCTTGTAAAAAAACCTCTTACCTTATAGCTACAGATATAAGATGGAGAAGAGAAAAGCTTTAGTAGGGTAGTTAAGATTCTCAGTTCTTTCTTCCTATTCTACGTGCTCCTGATTTTTCAATGACAGCAAGAAACAGGATGGTTGTGGACTGCCAGTGTACAAATTCTTCTAAATGCAGTGGGGGCTGTCTTATAAAAGGAAAAAATCTGAGTCCAAGCGTTGGTTATATGTATTAAAGGTGCTTTTGTTGAAGGCTGAGAAGGTGGTTAGTGCACAGGATCAGAGGCAAGGGTGTGGTGCTGAGCTCTGGCAAGGTTAAATAAGGTGAGAAATGGTTCTCAGCCTAGAGGATAGGTGTGTGCTGAATGTTTCTGAGAAGCTGTTTGGCATAACTTTGAGGGAGATTTTGAATCATTTCAGGATGACAGAGTTATAATTCAGGAAAAGAATGGAGACAACTGGTAAATGATTTTGAGGGCGAATAGATGATATACTGGTGGTAAAAGGGCAATGGTAGACAGACTGGAAGAAGATTGATTGAGTAGGGCTTCTTAGAAAAAAAATAGTAAGAGCCAAGGCAGATTAATTACTGTTTTCTCACACGCTTTTTCATTCTCAAGCAACCGTTTGTTCCCCTGCCATTTTCAAAGGAAAGGAGAGGAAAGGAAAGGAGAGGAAAGGAGAGGAGAGGAAAGGAACTTATAAGGTCCGTTTGAAAAATAAGTGTGTGATTTAATAATCTACTTTAAAGTCATATATGTTCCATATACAAGGAGGAACAGGGAATAGCACAGCCCATGGAATCAAATGTGAATTACAGCCAACTTAGGGTCATGTCTCCTGAGGGTTCTATTACATTCAGAGAACAATAAGATGTTTTAAAGATTGCCTGACTCCTTATTCTTCCAGTAAATTGCTGAAAGGTTCATATAAGGCTGAGAGTGGTTGAATAGACATTTTCAGCTTTCTAAGATTTGGTGGTTTGTTTTTTTTTTTCCCTTATTGGAGGACTGAAGAATGGCATGGGCCACCAAAAAATGACAGAAGAAAAGGGAAGAAAGGCTTTACAAATACCATCAGGGATGGTGGACAGCATTGGTATATTTGAAATAGATAATGTACAGTCTGAGAGGTGGATTTTACAATTTCAAGGCAAGTTATATCTTTAAATTTAGTTCCTTACATGTTTACCTTTGGATTATTTGTATTAATGGGTTTAATACTTTCCAGCAAATATCCAGCTTTTTCTTCACTTTCACTTTCTCTTTTTCCTTTTTTTACCCAGAAATTAATGTAGTTTGTTATTCTAAAAGAACTTTAACTTATTGTTTCCCTTTAAAAGCCATATTTAAGAAACCTTAAACCAAGTAAGCACATGGATGTGTGTATTCTGTTATTCACTGCCTTTTTTTACCATTAAGCAGTTTACATTCTTGTCCCTTATTTCTCAGCCATGATTTGAGCTTGAGAAATAGAAGAATAAGATGAAAGAACAATGTGAAATTGTTATGAATCAATTTGCGATTGACTTTACATATGAACAAAACCTTAGTCGTGTTTTCTTTTGTGATTTTTCTGCTTGAGAATTGTTCAGGTTTTTATGTCAGAGACTGTGTATGTCTGCTGTTTTATGCTAATGCTTTCCCAGGTTTTAAATGTCCTTGCAAAAATACAGCACATATGTGTGCATGTTTTCCTTATTAAAAGCAAAAGTACTTTTTTGGATAATTTTGGATAAACTTCTTATGAAGAAGAACCTGGAAGATGAATTTTATTTAGTTGTTTTTTTCTGTGGTCTGCAGTTCAATGTCTGATCCAAGTTAATTGTTAGATATTCAGGTTAATTTCAAATGCAGCTTAATGCTAAAACAGATGAAAAGATGCCAGAAAAGACCTCAGATATCCTAGAATCCACGTAGTCATCTTTATGGTGGCCTTCTACAATAGCTCACATAGATGTGGTAATGGAAATCTGTAGTCAAGTAGAATGAAAAATAGTTTTTCTAACATATGAACACTTTTGAGATCAAAACATATTTAAATAAAGAATAAAAATAGAAATAAGTAAAGTGTTCTAAAGTAATTTCAATGAAAAAAGAATGGATGTTTCAATCAAAACTTTTCCTTTGACTATTTCCAAATAATCTTGTTTTGCTTTTATCTTTTCAATTCTTTATTCTTCTTATATTAAAATGATTACAATCCCAAACCATAAAATTATCCTAAATAGCCCAGTTAATTTTTCATCTACAAAATGCAGAAATGGAACATTTTGACAGAATTACTATGGGGTTTTTTTTCTAAATTTGTGTTTGGAATAATTCAAGAATAATGAAATAATGATTTCTTACAAATCTTCATTTTCCACATATTTTTTATAGAAACCACATAGAAGGCCCCTCTTAAATACTCTTAGACCAGCATGCAGGTAAAAATTATCATGCTGAAAACATGACATAGAGCTTTGTCTGGGTCACCTTCCAAAAATCTAGACCATGACTTTCAAGTTTTCACCTTTTTACCCCAAATAATTCCTCATATTGTCCATGTCACGGTAGTATCTGAAAGTCCCAGAGCAGTGCATTAAGTAACATGACTGATATTGTCATATGTGATTTGTTCTTCCATTCTCTCCCCTGGGGGAGAAATGAGGTGTGCTGGTTTTTTTTGGTGTGTCATTTTCACACATCTATCATCATGTAATACTCCTCCTTCTATTAGCTAACACAGCAGTAGCTTTTGTCCTGGGAGAAACAAACTTCCCATGAAACTGGTACAACTCCTGAAAGGATCCCTTAAAACAGGTTGCCTTCATTAACCCTCACTTCCCAGCCATGCTTGTCTCAGCAGCACTCCTCTGTCAGCAGGTAATAATCATGAGGTCATGCAAGCAGTTGGCACATTCAGGTGGCATGGCTTTGCCATGCTGAAAGCCACCAAGCTGGTTTGATATATGCTTACGAGAATTCACTATGGAGGTGACCACACAAGATGTTGACTAGTGGCTCTGTGCCTTGATTTCTAATGAATTGGCTAAATTATGAAATGAGCAGCCCTTCTACTCCACAGCTGCAGTGGTGGTAGCAGCATTATTGCATCTGCCTCACATCAGATACTTGCAATGCTGCATCTCATTTGTGGTTAAAGTACTACCACAACTTTTCATCTAGATTTCAAGTACACATACTTTTTCCAACACAGACATTGAAATGGCCTGTGAAGTAATTATTGACCCTTGGGGAAGAGAAGAGAGGGAGAGACCTTGCTGGGTTGTTTGTGTTTCTTCATAACATATTATACATGCCCAGTGACTTCCTTTCTCCGGAAAAGAATCTAAATAAATTCCTGGCTGAGTGTTCCACACTGCAGTAACAGTATGTCTGTTTATTTTCCTTTTCTTTAAATTTCATGCATGCAAGCTAGATGAGAGAGATGAAAATAGTTCCTTCTCATTAGGACTTACACAAATAGAACATTGCCTTACTGAATGCTTTCTTTAACATTAATGGGTCTGCTTGTGATTTAGGAGTATTATAATAATTTACTGTGACTATAACAGCAGCTATTTTACTTTCTCTACCATCATCTCATTTGGATGCATCAGGCAAACATGGAGTGAATGATATGGTTTTGCCCGTGTTTACTAGTAAGGAGTGGCACTGGAAGCAAAAATAGAGCGAAAAAGTGATTTCCAAAGGACACGAAGAAGGTCCATGGAAACTTGGGCCTACAATCCGGATCTTCTCTTGACCAGGTTGCTGTCCTGTGTAATAAAGCAAAACAAAGGGGTCAGACATATACCTGAGAGTGATGTGGGAAATGAGAATGGAAGAGTAATGAACAAACCATGGTGTGTGGTATTTTCAAATTCAAATGAGTGTAAATAGCTGTGCATAGGCTTCTTAAGAAGGTGACAAAGATAAATAGGACAGGCCTGAGTTAGGCAAAATGCCCATGCTGAAACTGTCAGACTGCACAAACCTGGTCTCACCTCAGGTTTTATTATCCTCTCGAAATAAGTTTGAATCATGCGATGGTTCTTAGTGTTTCTTCCCTTAGATGCATCCAGGGTAAAATTTCTAAGAAAACTGAACACAGCATCCTTAATTTTAATAGAAAAATAATTTTAACTTTGTTCTGAGAAAGTACCTGTTAAAGACAATTTTTCTGTATTTAGAGATTACAGTGCTGATTAGAAATGAAGCAAAAAAGAGAGCTGGTTAATATGGTAAATGTCGAGAGGACAAATAGATGAGGCAGTAAAAAACAGATAGAGATTTTTCCTACAAAAACAAGCTACCTCGATACTGGAGGCACTGCAGCATTATCAGAGATGTTTTGACCAAGTATCTGATCTGTCATGTGATGAGTGAAGAATGCTGGAGATTATGTATCAGCCTTCCTGTGCCTGTTGTTTCTTGCACCTGGGAATTTGCCAGGGAATGAAGGAATGAAAACATCTTCCCTCATTATGGGCATTTCATAAATGAGGGAACCTTGCTCTAGGTGTGGTTGGGAAAAGACTTGCAGTGACCCTGTGTGAAACAGTGTTTGGAAATGGAAAGGTTCCTATTAGTTTCAGCTTGCTGTGGTTCATGGCTAAAGGGAAATCTTAGGAAGTTTAGCTAGCAATATTATACCTCCAGGATGGAAGTGGGATAGGATGTTATCTTTGCTTGTTGGTGGAAATAGGGTAAATGTGAAATGCATAGTTGTGGCAATGATTATTTTGCATGCTTCTGCTCCTGTGTTATGGCAATGAGTTACACACTTCAGTCAGTGGTGTCTGTATGGTACCATTGATGCGTATTCAGCACCTTTTGCATTTTATAGGATATCTGGAACTGACATCTGAGGTATCTCTAAGAAACTCATCTAGTGGAGTAAAGGCTGAACTAAGCTTGTCCCAGCAGACTTCCTTTGAACTCTGCTAGATTTCATCCACAGATGTGTTTGTGGTGATGGGTAGTGCTACGATCTCTGAACTCCCAATCCCTCTCCTTGGTGACTGACTCCTCTCTGAAACTCTTCCAAACTCAGAGTAAAAGGGCATGAAGCAGGACAAGAGGAGAAGGAGAAGAAACCTAAATAAAAGTTCCCAGTGCAATGTTGTGGATGATTTATAAACAAGAGACTATTGAGGGAGAAATCATGACTTCTCTGAAGTCAGAGAAAAAAAATCTCATTACTGCAATAGAATTTGGGATTTTTCCCTCTCAGCCTCCAGTGTACTGATACAATCTTCAGGACAGATTAGAGGAGAAATCTAAAATCACGTATTGCTAGTTACAGTCAAAGTCCCACTAAAAAATCCTTTGCAGTGCTTCTGTCTGAAATAAACCCACCACATAGGCCTTGTTTTCAAAATGATAGCCCTATAGCAGGAAAGTCTCTGAACTTTTTTTCCTGGTTTTTAATATGGTAAGGATGAGAAGATTGTTGAGGAAGGATGGGGCAGGGAATTGTTTGGGTGCATCAAGAAGCAAGCTTCTTGTGTCCATTTTATTTGTTTGGGAATTTATTACTGCAAGTGCAATCCTACAAGACTGAAGCGAATCGAGTATTATTGTGACTTATGTGGGAGGAAGTTTAGCTTTGGACTTGGTTAAAGCTGGTTTGAGAAAAAGTAGCCTTCCTAACCCTGACTACCAAATGCTGATAGCACCTAATGCAAAAAATGGCATGTTCAGAACATTTACTGTAGAGATAGTAGCAGTGCATATTTTACAGCTGCTAACATTATCACTTTATTTATAACTGTAGTAAATTTGCTTGTTCAAATGGGATTGTTTAGAACTATTTTTCTGACAAAAATTAGTACAATATGTATATAAGTTAACAATTAAAAAGGATGATTTTTAGATAAAAATTAGAAAAATGTTAATATTTAAACTATTTTATTTTGACAAGGGAGTAGGGTTTTTTTTGGTCTGTAAGACATGAGGCATCTGTGAAGTCTGACAGTAAAACAGATACCATTTCTCATATATTTTAATTGGATTCGCTACTGTTGATTTAAAGAAGTGTATTTTTGTGTCTCATTAAAGGATGAAAGAAACTATGAAAGCTGGATCTTTTCTTTAAGATAAGTATTTCCTGGACATGCCATTTTAGGTGGAGCAGCACAGGGAAGTAAACGTATTTGAATCGTTTTTTTAAGAGTCAGATATCTTTCCAGCCATTGCAATGGGTAAGTCAAACCAAGAAAAAGTTGGGGACAACTATGAGTTACTCTTGCAATTGTACAGTTTGTCAGTTGATAAATTTAACCTCTTCAGTGCAACTGGATGAAGTAGTGCCTGGTAATGGGTTCTTACGCACGATCTCTGTGCTGTGCTTCCTGCTGAGTACTTCCATCATAAGATCTGGAAAAATAGCTGCCTTCCTAGCTGGAGTGTTAGAAGGGTGGACTGAAACAAGGGCAGGATGTGCCAAGCCTACCTGTCCTTCAGTTCTTTTTATGTGTAAAACTGTTTCTGTATGTAAAGAAGTCCAAACAGACTGACTGGTTGTTGAGTCAAAGCAGAGCTGCTCTAAACCAGATTTATGGTGGCACAAAGACACAGAACCTTTCTGTACTTTTCTCCCATCTTTCATTTTCAGTGCCAAAAAGTGGTTTTGTTTGAGCACTGGAAGGTCATGTTTCACTTAGTTTGCTGAAAAAGTTTTACAGCCTGATATGTATTCACTCTGTCCATTTTTCAAGCCTCATAGGTACAACCAGCTCTGAACCAAATTTTATGTTCTTGAAGTTTTATGTGTCATGCTCAGATGAATGATCTCTGCAGGGAAGGATGTTGAGAGGTACCACTGTACTACACTATCCAGCTTCAATTTTGAGGATATCTTGTGCCTAGCCACTTCAAAGCATCAGCAGGGTAACCTCTCTCCCATCTGCCTGCAAAAACCACTGAATGTTAAGGTCCACATAGTCTTACTTTACTCTATAGTTATGTAAGTACAGGAGGTTGGTGGTGGGGACAAACATAAACCCTCATTCTTGGTTCTCTTCTCCTTAGGGCTGGCCAGAGGCTCACTAGAGTTGATGTAAATATTCTCACCAACATGCATGAACACTGGTTTAGCCCTTTCTAAAGGCATGACTCATTCTGGTAAGGTCAAAAACAAACCCATCTACCCCATCTTCCTTAACAGCTTGCTGCATGGATCTGATGCATCAAAGGCTGTACACAGAAACCTCTTTTAGCACTGATGACAGCAAGCCTATAAATTTAGCAAAGTTTTCAGCAGTGATATGAAGATGGAGTTGATGATTTAACCCGGATTTTCCATCCTTGATTTCCATTTGTCCATATTTTTGTTTAAACCTGTGAAACAAACTGTTAATAGCCAGAGGCCTGGTAACTTGGCAGGACTGAAAGAAGGTGGTGTGGGTAAGCCTGCATGGGCAGACCACAGATTTGACATCCAGATTTTGATCAGATTTGAACAAGAATTTTAATGAATCAGCACAGGCATTTTACCACCATTGGACAGTTACACTAAACATGCTTGGAGCTGGTTAATATCACAATAGGTACCTTCCAGAGAAAAGAACAAGAGAGAGCGAGAAGGAACAAGAGAAGCACCACTCCTTCTTTTGAATCTCTGACAACTTAAAACCCAAACTTCGTTAAAGAATACATGTCTGTTTAATTGCCTTCTTCCTTATAAGATACATGTAATCGAGGTACAAGATCACTTGTACTAATTATATTAAAACTCACACAAACTGTATTAACAATATGGTTTTGCTATCAAAGAAAGCTATGTTTTATATCATAGCTAATGATGAGAAGCAGTATTATTAGTACTATTATTAGCAGAAGTTATTTCTGAGTCTATACCCACGAAGTGTGTTTTCTTGAGTTTCTGGCATGTCATAGTTTGGTGAAAAACTGGGATTAATTTGCTGTGCAGGTTCTTTAGTCATCTTTTTGTAAAATCTTTTTTACTTTTCCTTTATTTTTCACTACAACACAAACAGCTCTTGTAGAATCTGCCTGTAAGAAGAGTGCTTTCTTACCAACAACATCAACACTGATAAGATAAACAATTATTTTTATTGTTATTCATATTTCTTTTCATTCATTTTTATGCTGGTAGCTCAAAGAAATACAGCAGTCCTATTTTGCTAAACATTTTACAAACATTAAAAAGTACCCCACACAATGATTTAACAGCTTTGACTTATGTCTTCAAAACCTTGTGATCTTATGATGTGAAGGTCTATAGTCGGCCAGTCCACCTCCAATTAAAATGGATGATGTAATTCCTCTTACAAACTGAGGCTCTGTAATTCTGGAAAGACATAGGGATACTTCCTTTACCTTTCACTGGCCTGTGGAGCATCAAAGGATTTTACAAGAATACTCCAGTGGACATAAGAAGGAATAAAGAAAAGGAGAGGCCAAAAAGGTCAAAGCTGAATATTTCCCCTATATTCTGAGGAGGGAACTACCTCAAGTAGACCTGCTTCTGCATAATCCAACAGCCAGCCCACTCCTTAGACTGTGCTCCTGTTTCCATTTGTAACAGGCATTTCCTATATGTTCAGCTCTTTCGTGCAGAGCAGAGTTCAGACTAATGGAGAGGCTTGTGAGCACATGACAGTTTAGAGCAGTTTTGCTGATAATGGCTGTGGATCTTGTATGTTGAAATGTATATCACGGACATGACATGAGTTCACAACATACAAAAGGACTGAGTCACTCAGTGCTTCTCAGTTTGTAGTGAATTGCAGAGGAGAAAATCAGGAAAAGTAAGTTATGACCAAGTTTAACTTATTCAGAAGAAAACAGCAAAGATGACATGAACAATTTTCCAAATATCTAGAATGGAAAGACTGTGGTTTGCACATTCAGAGTTAACTGGCAGTGTGTGGCTAACACAGTTTAGAATAAATGGGCGATGTAAAATATACACGATCTGTTGGTTTCTCTGCACAGCAATTTCTTTGATGTTTGCTGTAATGTCTATTTATAAAATTTGTGCTTGCAGGCGGGACAACATGTGATTCCTTTTCCCCCTTACAGCATTTCAAGGATTTAGTTTCCTTATTAGATTTTTGTTAAAATTAGAAGAAATACAACTAGAAAAATCTACTCCTTCAGGGCCAGTTGCAAAGATCCTTTGTACGTGTTTTCATGCTGCAGGTTTAAGATACTGCTACAGTTTCTATTCTAAATGAAATGTTAAGACTTTATAGCAAAGGAAACAATATTTTGATTGTCACTCTTCCTGGACAGAAGAGATAGTTTAGGTGTGCTTTGGACTGTCCTATATGATGACGTTAATTACCAATATAAAATATATTCGATAGATGTCTTTATTGCTGTAGATCTCAGCAGTGTCAGATGAAAAAAGCGAAGAGTGGCAGAGAAATTGTTCTCTGTAATAGTTAATAAAAAAAAGGAAAGAGTATAACAGGAGAGTCAAGAAGAAAGAAAGTTGAGGAAGAACTGAACTTTGAAAATGTCTTTTCAGAAATTAATAATAAATAAATAAAAGAGTTCTGAATATATCAAGGTGTGCTTAGAAAATAGTATCAACAGTGCAAAGGAAAAAAGCAAATAGTTTTAACAACAAAATCATAGCAAGATACACACTTAAGACTGCTTAGAGCTTGAATGTGTAGCTCTTCTGGGAAATTACACACTGGAGTTACTGCCAATAATGCCCTCTTCTGGCTATGCTATTGCAACTAAGTCGGCCGTGTCAATCATCCCAGGACCCTGCATTTTCAATGTGCAGGGTGAATTCAACTGTAGTTGGGGAGAGACTTTTATCTGAGTTAAATCTCAAAACCTACTTCCCCCCCCCCTCAGTTCCAAAGACTAGCTGTAGGTAAATGATTTTAATAAGGTAAGAGATACCACAGTACAGTTTTCTGTTCTTTTTTTTTCTTACCCCAAATAATGTTCTCTATGTCATCTGTATATTTATGATAGCTCAAAGACATGGGTGTGTGGATCTAATTAAAAATGTGAAAGGGTTTAGCAGCCTGCTGCTTCCCTGTGAGTCTCTTGTTGCCAACTCTTGGCAGCTCTGCTGTCATTGAGCCAAATGTTTAGTCTTCAGCTGAACTACTGCCAGTGAGCTGCACTGCATTCTGGGACTGCAGAGCCTCGAGGTACTGTGTTAAACTATCTCACATAAGGATGTGCAATGAGCTGGACTTCATATTCAATCACCCAAAAGAAAAGTGAAGGAGAAAGCCCACTTTTGCCTGGTGAGCCTCAATGTCATATAAGACACAGTGACCAATTCCTTCAGAATTTTGCATCTGGGAAGACAGTTACTTGAGGTGGATTGACCCATGCATTTTTTAATGTGCCTGTGCAACTACAGCAATAGTTATTTTTAGCAAATATCCATTCTGGATACAGAATTAGAAAATAAATACCTGGCTTTGTGCAATGGGAGTCTGGCCTCCAAGCCAGTGTCTTGTGCTAAATAAATACGTTCTGATTCAGCTTTACATATCCTTAGCAAGTATAGGACAGTTTGAGCCAAAGTAAAAAAAAAACTTTGGCATATGTTCATTCCAGCAAGCAGCAGGAAAGCTGTGTTGATAGAAGCATGCTTAGCACAGTTACATTGCTTAATAAATTCAGGTATAATGTGGAGATAGATAGGGTTATAGGCTAAGCTGGCCTGTAGGCTTTGATCAGCGCTCCAACTCACTTAGGGCTTAGAGTGGACTGAAAGAATTGCCAGGTCTCATGAGTCAATGATGGATTTCCAGCAGATCAGAATTAAATTCTCCTTTTAGCTGTTCTCCCTGCATTCTTTTCTGCAAGGGAAATTACTTCTGCTAACAGCAAAGCATTGTGTGTCTTCCTGGTATAGTCTTTCTCTTTTTCTATTTCTCCACTGTCTCATTTCTGTCTTTTGTCTCCATGCTGTTCTTAACTTCACACTATTTTATTCCTTTCTCTTTGCTTCCCGTCTTTCATTTGCACTCCTCTCCTAAAAATTTTTTTCCACATTTGCCTATATTACGCATCAACCTTTTTTCCCTAACTTTTACTACCTCTCTCTACTCCTTCCTTTCACAGTCATAACATTCTGCCTGGTAGAATGAATGAGCCACCTGTAGTGTTAGTCCAGGGACTTAGCAGACCAATTCTGTTGCATTTTATTTTTGGAAATATTTTCTTTGTTTATTTCTGAAACCAGCACAATAGCAAAATAATAACTAGGTTCTTCTGATTGCACCATTGCTCCAATTCTTAATGCTGAGTATTTAAGAATAAAATTACAGTAAAAAATTTTGGCCTCATATCAAATACATGTCTGCACTCATTCATAATCCTAACTATAGATTAGACACACAGCACTAAAAGGGCAGAGAGAGAGGGAAAAAAAATAAACATTTACACTAATGATCACGTATAGCTTTTTAAAAAGCATTTAAAGAAATAGAAGCAGGCACAAGGGTGCAACACACCTGAACTCCGCCTCTTTGATCTTTCCTCTGGGGTCCTTTTTGTTGCAGTGGGCCAGCTCTGGGAAGGAGGTAGGACTCAGAAGCTGCTTGGCATCCAGCCCAGGCTTTGTGGGCCACTGGAGAGATGGATAGCTAGGTGCAGAAGTGCCCTGAGGCAGGTGTTAAAATGTTGTTCCTAGTTCCTTGGTGGTAATCATTGCAAAACAATCCTGTCTGCTCTATTCGTATCAACAAACTGCTTTCCCTGGCTCGTTGCTAAGAGACAGGACTGTTGCTTACAAGTTCTTGGTGCCTTAGACTTTCATAATTTATAGTGTATTATCTTAGCAGAAAAATTTGTGAGATTTTTTTATTTTATTTTTCCACCAACTCAATAGTTGTCACATAAAACAAAGGTCATGTATCTACCAGAGTAGCAGTTGCTGTTACAATATACTTTGGCTTTGTATAATTTTGGTTCTGTGGAAAGAAAATGCTATTATAAACTGAAGATTAATATCATTTTTGTCCATTAGCTTCTTGTATTATATGACTGGTTAAGTCAATGGATTCCCTGAAGATTTCTTCGCTATTGAGAACATGTTTCTGTCCAACCAAGAAGGAAATGAATTGAAATGATTTCAATTATCACATGAAAGATGTCGGCTCTTCTTTCTCTACACTTCAGCACCTAATAGTTCAACTCATCAATCCCACTTTCATGAAGTTCAGTGTCAGAGATGTTTAACCAATTCCAGAAACTACTCTACATTAATCTAGTTTTGTGAATATACAAACCTTACCTTGGTGAAGTGTTTTGTACTTAACAGTAGCTAAATCAGCTCAGTGAGAAGTAAAGGCAAAGTGGAAATGAGAATAATTTGCAGACTTGTTAAGTTTCAAAATAACTCTGTCACAGTTCACCAGTTTAAAGAGAAGAAAAGAAAAAAAAAAGGCCTTATTATTATACTCTCTGGCAGAATTAAGAATACCGACCAGGGGTTAGGGTTTACTTGTCTTCTTACCAGTTAAGGTTACTCATGTGGTAGTCATGCCTGAGAACACTCTCAAAAGCCCATCTAAGCTACAGACAGGAATTTTCCGTGACTCTCAGTGGTCTGTAAGAAATATACCTCTCAATAGATTGATGACAGATATCATCTTCACTTTAGGAAGACAATACAGATACAGTTTAAATAACTGGGATGCCAAGAACTTCTTGTATGTTCTTGAAATTCTCTGAAACCCTGTTCACTAATTCTGATGTAAATATCTCTCACTGATATAGTTACTTAAACAAAATGGGATCCAAAACAAGAACAAAGATTTAATGAGTTGTTACTCTGTTATTTGTGGAAGTTGAGTGACATGGAGTTGATCTGAGGAATCTGAATGAAGAGGACATCCTCCTCTTACTTTCCTTGTTTATTAATATCTTTGGCAATAGTACCTCATTTCTCGTAAAACTGGGTCAGTTTTCACACATACATAATGCCATGATACATACCTCTTTATACAAGTTCATGTTAAGTAATTATTACTTCTTCAACCATTCACTCAAACATCAGAAGAAGGAATAGGGGGAAGGAATATAATTTGTTCATCAGCCTTCCAAGCGAGGCGCTCCTGTTCACCCTATACATGCATCGCAATGCTCCACAGAACCAACTGGAAATATTTAGTCCAAGGAAATGGTGTACTCACATCCCTTCAGCCTTACGAACTGATCTGTTATGGAAAATTCTGACCAAAAATATCCCTCAAAACCAATATATATTTACCCTATATTATTTGATGGATGGCTGGGGGATAATTAAATGGCAAGAACCACTCAGTTTCTTAGATAACATGAACTGGAAAATGGATCAACAGCAATATGTCTACAGATGGAGACTTGACCTTCTGAAAGAGTCATTAAAAACTTTGAAGGAGGATTTCCTGTTTTTTAAGTCTTGTGGCTATTGCAAAAGAAACATTTATGTTTGACTGCCACTGTTTAGGTTCTTGGGTGAGCAACAGGCACCAAAGGCTTGGCAATCATTGTAAAAGCACAAAAGAAATAAGCTGCAAAATGTGTGGTTAAGTAGCAAATCTACCATTTTAGTCCTTAGGTTAAGTCTGGTGGGAGAAGAAATGAAAGATATGATCTTATGACTAATTTTGCTGAAATTCATATGTGAAAACAAGGGATTTTCATCAGTTGTTCACTCAGGTATGTCAAGTCCCTAGTCTAATCTTGAGCATCATATCTAGATCTCTGCCAGAAATCTGATAAATTATTCTATCTTGAAAAATCAATGTGTATTCAACAGGCCAGATCTTAGTGTTCAAAAAGGAAGGGCTGATGTATCATTATGTAGATACAGTTCATGGGTTAATAGGTTCATTTGTGTTTTGTCTGGATCTTAACAACTGATTAAACAAGTTGTGAATTTATTAGATTAAATTACCAACAGAAAGTGAAAATACACTAAGTTTTCAACAGGTCAGTTTGAATATCCCTTAACTAATGATGATTTTTAAATGTTTCGATTCCCTCCACTACCCTCTTAACCTATCTCTTGCCTTGTTTGGACTAAAATCCCATCATAAACTGGGGAGGGGAAATTGTTCTGAAGGACTGTATCTCAAACATGCTGCTGTATCAAGAAAGACCTCCTGGTAGCTTCCAGCTTTTGGGTGAACAAAGGAAATGTCTCTCTGTCGGTTTTGGATGTTCTACTTTCAGAAGCAACAAGTCTTATTTATCTGAAGTCAATAAAAAACTTGCTGAAAATCAAAACAGTGTAAAAATGGAAACATTTAATTGAAATTCTACTTTAATGGATTAACCAAAAAAAAAATAAAAAGCTCATCAGAAATCACAGTTTCTTAATCACCTGGTTAATTTTTCCTAGGGGTTACAGGAGCTCTCCTGAGAAGACACACGGTCCTGTGCTGTCCAGCAGGAACTCAGCATCTTGAATGGTCAGGCTTCTCTTCAGGGAAATACCTAAAGAATGTAAGGGAAGGCTCTTCATTACTCCCCTCTCAGGCAAAATGCCTACTGAATTCAATAGGATTTTTTCATGAGTAAGTCAGGCAGGATTTGGCTCTGGAAGGACATAATAAGATTGAACACACTTGGTTCCCAGTAATAGTGTCCCATTGTGCTGTGGTATGGTAGAACAGGCAGTGCTGGAGTGCATTCTGTCAGTGCCTCCGACTTCCAGAGGATATTGTAATACCTCGTTATTGCAAACTAAAATAAAGGATCCGGTAGGATTATGACTGGAGATTATTGTAGAGTTTTTCAGTAGTACAAAAAAAGAGAAAAAAAAGTAGCCATTATGAATACAGGATATTAATAGCTACGTTTGCTCTGTAAACTCTCTTTAATTTCAAGCAAGTTGAGGCAAATGACATGTTGTGGCTCCATTCTAACTTATGGATACATTACCAAAGTCTGACTGACAAGGCCCAGCTTGCAAGTTGTTGGTTGTCTCCTGTGAGGATCTAAGTGATTTCCATCTCCCTGATTTCACAGATTCTACAAAGCTGGCCTGTTATGTTGGATTTGAGAAGTAAGGCATCTGAAACAGGCCTCACAAATCACCCTGAGGGTTTGGCTTAGGCAACAGGGTAAAGTCTGGTGTATTCCCTGGCTCAGCTCTGTGCATTCCCATCAGTGGATGATGGACACCTCTATCTCAGTGTGATGCAGCCACTCTGTCATACTGTGATTCAAGTTCAGGTGACCCATAAATCCTACATGCTTTGTAGCCTGCAACCTCCAAACCATTTCTGGAAGGTCACCAGAGCTGACATAGCTGATACGAACCACAGGTTGTGTATTCTGCTCATTCGTAGAGCATATTATGGTGTGCCTTGGGCCCATACCAAGTACCTCAGGCCATACTTTCTCCTGGGTATGACTCAAGCCTTATGACTGGTCAAAGGCTTTTGTCCAAGTGATAGAATTAGAAAATGCATACAAACACAGGCAGGAACTTGAGTAAAAAATTCTTGTTCAGAATATGGTTTAGATATAACCAGTTTTCACCTGCAAACATGCATGTCTTACTTGCTTGAACAAATTCTAGACCAAATCATTCACAAATCCTGGGTATTAAGATGTAGCCAATTTGCTCTAGACTTCTAACAGAAACTTGCTGAAGAGTAAATGTCTCACCCTGATACAAATAGGGAGGGTGCCAGATTAAGCGGTATCTCTAGAAGATATTAGGTGTGCCCATGGCCCAATCTCAGCTGTGGTCATACTTACCCGTGGTTCTGATTGTTGGAAGAAAGTCACAACAGGCACAGGAGTTGCATCAGCCCTCAGAAAGCTGGAACTTGTCTGTAGGAAGTATCTCTGAATGTCATGAGGACTGGAGGGATCCATGTGATTTTTATATCACACTGGCAAAACCAGTGCTTGCCCCATTTGGGCTATTTGTCATCCATGGCAATTCATACTTCTTGCTGTTCTCTGCTCCAAAAGAATTGCATTTGTAAGTCCTTTGACAGACAGAGAGAATTTTTCTGAAAAACATTCTGGAACATAATTTATACAGAGTCTATAAACTGTATATAGGATGTGTTCATGTGTGTGTAGAGGTAAACAAATAAAATATCAGTAAGCTAAAAAGTGGAAAGTACCAAGTAGGCAGTGAAAACAAAAAAACAAAGTGACTTAATGATATTGTTAAAAAAAAAATAACATCTCTGCATTACAGAGTCTCTGAGACTGTCAGTGGTACCTGCAATATATAACATGAACTTTTATTTAACACAGGGCTCTCTCTGATGTGCATTATTAATTGATATTTATAGAGAAGTGTATTAAGAGTTATCTGGGTAAGGACAGCAGTATAAAACCATAATTATATTTGACTAGTTTTTAGAGTTCCTTAAGATCAGACACCAGAGACAGAGAGTAATATATATTTGATATGAATAATATCTGTATTTTTGTCTAAATAGAGAAGGAAATATATATGCCTTCAGTAGATCTCTCTTTTTAATGTTTTATCCTGCAAGAAATGCACATTAATAGCAGCTTCTTCCCTGAGGAAGGTTTTGAACTGGTGTACTTGAGAAGAAACTTACAGCAGAGCAGCCTAAAATGCCACCCAGTCCCTTTTAATTAGCACATATAAGTCCCCCTACACCCAAGATATGATTGAGAATTTCTGCCATTTCATTTTAATATCAGTGTTATATGCTAACGTTTGTCAGACTAAGCTAAAAAGCCATTTCTTTTTATGTTGTTTCCCACATGCAGAGCAGACCTCTTACATTTTTGTTGGCTGCTAACCTACTAAGCGTTTTTTGGCAGCGTGCAGTTCTGGATTGAAGCCATGCATGCAAGTCTTCCACAGTAAGTATGGCCCAAAGGATTAGAGATCAATGGATTTAGTTATCTGGTGAAGTTCCCCTGCCTCTCTGGTGCTATTAAAAGGTTTTGCTATTGTAACGAGCACCAGAACTTTTCATTTTAAACTTGCCCAACTGAGGCTTCCACTTAGGCTGCAGAGTGTAAGAAAGTTATTGGGCTTCTGCAGGCATCTTTACTGTCATGCCACTGAAACACAAGTCCAAGAAAAACTCCAAACAGATATTTCATACATTTGAAGACAGAAATTGTGCATAAAGGGGAGAGGGGGCAGAGGGGAGGGGGGAATAACCCCCAACATCGCAGAGTGTTTTCTCAATGTAGTCAAAGGACGCTGTCTTACAGAAAAATTGTCTTCTAATTAATTCATAATCAAATCCTGAGAAATGGGTTAGAGCCTATTTGTAAAAATATGTTGTCTGAAGCACTGTGAGCCTGACGGAAAGGAATCCTTGGTCCCTAGAGCTCAGGGGCCTCCAAACCACAGACCTGGCCCACGACTGCTCTGCCAGTGGCTACTCCCTGCTCTGCGACTGGCTCAGGTGCTTTTGTGTGCTGTTCAAAGCTACTGCTTTGGGCCCCAAATTACCCACTTCCTCCTCCTCCCCTCCATAAGGCAATATGAACAGCTGCCACAGAGATTTTCTCTGCAGTGATTGTGTAGAGATACCTCCTGTCTCTGGCGTCTCCATACATG